>VSWD01000005.1:30453751-31004883 GCA_033119305.1 Pinctada imbricata | reverse complement strand
CAACCACCACCAAAAAAAAAAAATAAATTGTAAGTAAGGTACATCCGCATTAGAAGGCTTATACTTGAGTTTTGATGTCGATTTCGAAAAAATATTTTCTCGCTCCCAGGCCGCTCGCCACGTAACTGTATGTTCTTTGCATATCAAATTGCTCTAAGAGAACTCCGGCTTTTTCTGATAATCTAAGTAAGTCAACATACCCTTACAGCAAGGTTTGTGTAACCCCCCCCCCCCCCTTTAAAATCGCTGGCTTGCTTTGCTCATCAGATAATTTCGATCATAAAATATAGCTTTTCATAACAATCCAATAACCATGATAAAGATTTCAAATGGTTATTTTAATACTGCCTTTCATCAAGGTCAATCGCCGCAAGATAATTTTCGCCCCCTTCAGGAACGCCCTGGACCCCTTGGACAGGGACCCTAGTCGCTCTCCCAGACTCATTGACTTTCTGATATTCACTACATCCCCCCATCTCAAATTTAAGCTGTAATATCTCTTGTCTTTTCGTTCATTTGAATGACTGTGTAATATATGCACTGATATGATTTTTAAAAACACCGCAATTCTCCTTAAATTCTAGAATCAGTTATAGCATTAAAATGAGAAAGTCTCCAAGAATAACCCAGAAGTTAAAAGACGACGTACAATACTTTATCAATCGCAGATTTTCGAGGATTCATGAAATAGTTTCATGGCAAAAACTTGAGCAAAACAAGCATTATGAATAATGTAAGTATACAGCAATTTGTTATCTGACAACGTTATATCACGACGTGATCATAACGTCACATGAGACGTCAAAGTCAGTGAACAGAAAAGCTTACCTACGTGTTTTCAAATTGCTATAAAAATCGCAACGGAATATCCGATTCTCAAAATTTAAACTGATTTATATTCTGTAAATCTTGTATTTTCATTGTTCAAAGTTTGCTTCATTTCTCAGATAAGGCCGATTTCGGCCAATAACGGACCTTCTCCTTTATATGTTATTCTCTGAGCTCTTTGATATCAAATTTACATGTATATATCGCTGAGCTCTTTGAGTGAAAAACTTACATGCTATTTCGCTGAGCTCTTTTGATTTAAAATTTACATGTTATTCTCTGAGCTCTTAATTTTGAATTAAAATTACATGTTATTTCGCTGAGCTCTTTTGATATCAAAGTTACAATGTTTATATCGCTGAGCTCTTGGAGTAAAAATTTACATGTTATTTCTTTGACCTCTTTTGATATAAAATTTACATGTTATTTCCCTGAGCTCTTTTAATTTAAATACTTGTTATTTCTCTGAGCTCTTAATTTTGAATTAAAATTTATATGTTATTTCGCTGAGCTCTTTTGATATCAAATTTACATGTTATATCGCTGAGCTCTTTGAGCGAAAAAATTTACATGCTATTTCGCTGAGCTCTTTTGATTAAAAATTTACATGTTATTTCTCTGAGCTCTTAATTTTGAATTAAAATTTACATGTTATTTTGAGCTCTTTTGATATCAAATTTACATGTTATTTTGCTGAGCTCTGGAGTAAAAAATTTACATGTTAGGCCATGTAAATAAATTCTATGTTTCTCAGATAATTGGGTCTAAAAAAAGTGGCAAGGTAAGGTGTTTTATTTTTGGTTTTTTTTTTTCCATCAAGAGTACTCTTATTATTCATGTAAGGCAAAATTGTCTCTCCTGTCTAACCCCCCCCCCCTCCCCATTATTCATGTAAGGCAAAAAATCTATGCTGCCCCCCCCCCCCCCCCCCCCCCCCCCCCCCCCGTTTTTCTTCATAGAAAACTGTCTTTGAACTGTTATTCAAATAATGGTACATGTAGCTCATCGGTCTGAATGGAAGAAGCTTAAATAGATACAAAATTTAATATACGAAGTATGGCGTGTTTTGATTGCCATGAGTACATTTAGTAGAATCGCGGAAGAGACTCGACAGGTGTTATTTGCTCACACCTTGTTTAAACCCAGTTCAAATTAAATACATCCCCTCACTTCCTCTGATGGATCCGTTCATATGGACAAAAATTTGTCAAGTTTGGATGAAGCGGAATCTTTAGAAATCGAATGAAGTGTTCAGTATTAACCACGCTCTAGTAAAATAATGTACACGGCCCGGGTACAATATACATTCTTTTGTTCATAGATTTAAGGATTTAACTACGTTTCTCTTACGCTCGTCGGCAGTCCTTGCTTATACTTTTTACAACGTGAACGTCATTATTAATAGATTCGGAAGTATTACAATGGACACTTGCTATTGTTCGGCATGGGTATTAAAATATGCTGTAGAAATCAATAAAGAAAACTGCACGAACGTTTTAATACATGAACTACTCGATGTATTAAACACACAAATAGCCGGCCGTCCAAGTGTCCGCGACACGTGTCAGCACATTGTTAGGATATCCTATACAATAGTCTTTACCCGTAACGTAAATACGGAACGCGCCGTGAATTATACAGACTTTTTAAAGTATTTATTCATCGGGTACCGTTTAGACGATTTTACAGGACAATATATATTCAATGAAATAAATGGATATTTCGTTTTTAATCGAGGATGAGACACGGCGGATATTTTTTTCTGTAGTTGCAATAAAAACGTCTCGTCAGCGGCAAATTATAGCGCACGGCGGTGTCTGAGAAACATAGATTTTATTTTACATGGCCTTATTTCGTTGAGCTCTTTTGATATCAAATTTACACATTATTTTGCTGCCATTGCACTTGCACATCACACTGCTCTCAGAATGTTTTATTTGACAATAATTGTCATCAATTTAATATAATTTGTACCATAGCAATAATATGGTAATCTTTTAACTGAGTTACAAGTCTTGGCAAATTGATTAGATACTAAGATGTACAGTTTCTATATAATTCCTGCTTGCAAAACCCTAGTTATTGTAATATGCATGAGTACATGTAATATATGATATGCAAAAACTGAGTGATAACCAAATGTCCCACATCGCATCTGCTAGCGGACTTTTACTTTAATGAACCGTCAAACAATGCTTTCATGGTCCACTGACTGTGACATCATAACGTATAAATCCCCCAGCAGATGCAATATTAGACATACGGTGATCCTTATATTGACGATATACATGTATACAATAGGCCACTTGCCAAGATTCATAATAGCTGACAAAATGACGAAAAACGTCCGAGGTAGACAATTTTCGCGCACTTTTTCATTATTACGTCTCAATGGAATTGCATCTTTTAATAGTGACGTCATAATGTAAAACAACGCCAAAAGGATGTTGACTCGGACATTTTGTGCTTTCTAACAAGATCGGAAAATGGCATATTACAGATTACACTGTAACTTACCTTGGATAGTGATCTCTATACACCAACGTAGGGACGAATAGGAAATATAAATACTTGGAGAAATCTGGGCATAAAGTATCACAGGCGTCTTGATTATCATCTGAAACAAATACAACTCATGTCAAAATGAACAATCTACAATAACTACTAAATACATGTACGTTAACTTATACATGTAGCATTATTCTAAAATAAATTATCTTTATCCCTAACAATGGCACATTATGCATTTCATATTTTGATTAATATAATTTTCTAAAGATAAGGGAGGGAATGGGGGGTTCGGCCTTTCATTTTCAATTAATCACACACAAAATATCCCATTCTAGATCTAAATTGTATGTTATTATCATTTTACCTGATTTTGGAAACTTTGAAGTTTATAAAATTACATTCAATACTGGTTGGGAATGACACAGACTTGATTCTTTCAGCAGTCATTCTTCTTGAATGTGTTTATCAAACTGTATGTGAAAATTTCATATGAATCCATGCGATAAAAGCTAAGATATTAGCAACTGAATTTCAATAAAATGGGCCTCTTTCTCAGAGCTGTTGGGGCGAGGGTGGTGCACCTTGCTGTCTTCTCTCTCAATCAATGAAGTAATTTCGAACTATTTTCAATAATTTTTATCACAACTGATTAGAATAAGAATAAAGGAATCCAATGGTATATTTTTTGTTGATATATTGTGGAACATATAGACAAGAATGATCCAACGCGGCGATAATAATTTTTCCATCCTCTTTAAAGAGTGCTTAATACTAGCTCACTTTAATTACTTCAATTACTTTTGAAATAAGTTACAGTGATCAGATTTTAATGAAAAATTGTGGAAGTATAACATTGTGTATAAGTAAAAAGTTCTCGTTTGTGCTGTCGAAATGTCATGTGCTAGTTTTGGAAATATAAAAGAAAACGGAGCAAAAGTGATTTAAAAATTGGTGATAATTTCTTCTCCACCAGTATGTGGCCTATGGTAAATCTATACCTCTATACTATTAAGAGCATAATTTTGTTTTCTAAAGATAACAAGGAGGGGGGGGGGGGTTCAGTATATCATTTCCAGTAAATTTTCAGAAATTTTACGACACATACACATTTAATCATGTTCATGAGTTGATCTATAAAATAAATAATTTTAATTTTCTACATCAATCAACACATGAGTGCAGTACATTTTGTATACTATTAGACAAAAATACCTTTTTTGACTTGTAAAACTTTTGATGCATTTTCTCTGACAAATGCATGGACCTTCATCATGAAACGAAGCTGTAAAAAGGAATATCAAATTACTTAAATTTATAGTAAATTGTACATATACATGTAGTGTTTCATTACACGAGTTGATTTATGTTATACAAGAAATAGTACTATTTATTTAGCAAAATTTATACTTTTAGCACAGTGACTGTCATGAGTATTCATTTCAATATGACATCCATTTCTTTAAAATAGTTTACAATTGCTATAGAAAACAACACGATTTTTTTATAAGTAGGCAAAAAAATAACTGAATAAAGATGCACACTACCAAATTCTTTGAAGTGCAATTATTTGCAAAAACATATTTGCCTGTGATCAATTCAGTCGCAACAAATGTGAAAATTAGTACCTTGTGAAAATTTCCGCTTATATTGTACAGTTGTATATGATAAGAAATAGTTCACCTGTTCGCACATGACTACAACAACAGATCCTGGTGGTAGGCTGTGCTCTTTGACGTAATATATCGGGTAAATAAAGAATGCTGTCTGATAGGCAATGTATACACACAAAGCTATCAAGTCTGTTGATCCTGAAAGCAATTAATATGGATAATAATTATTGTAGTTTCAGCATGCCACTTTCATATGATGTCGATTTTATAATATCATAAGCGATTTATATATTGTCTATAATTCTATAATCCCTTTTAAGATGCTTGTTAATAGATAATATAAAGTGATTTCAATATGTCCCTATCATACGATTGTAACTTCAAGTTGAAAATAATATACACAGCCAATTGTGCCTTATATTAAATTCATGTGAAATTAACATAAACTTTACATGAAAGTTCACATGAAATTTATGTGAAACGAGCACAAACATGAAATTTACCTGAAATTTTTCACATGAAATTCATGTGAAGATTTTAACATGGATGTTATGTGAATTCATTTTCCTGTGAAGGTCACTTAGAAAAATTCATGTGAAATTCATGTGAAGGAAATTTATGTGAAATTCGTGTGAAATATTTTTCATATAAATCTTATGTGAAATTTATATGAATTTTACATGAACTTTCATGTGAAATTTACATGATGCTCATTTCATATGAATTTCATGTGAGGCACAATTGGCTGTGATATGGATTTTCATATTTTCTACATACCCTTATTATATGATGTATCCTTAATATAGCGATTTCTATATGCCCCTTTTATTTTCTTGCAATTTTAAACTAAAAGATATATTACTGCGTCTGATCTCAGATTTTTGAATGAGGATTCCGCATCTATCTATAATGAATGTTTTACATTTACTCCACTCAACTATAGAAAGAAGGGAGGAGATCTCCAACAAGACCCCGTTGCAGCATCAACAGTAAAACACCAAAACACCCGATGCAAAAACACAAAAGACGAGTACAGCACGAGACGGAAAAGAGACACACGACATGTAAACATCAAACACAAAAGACTACACATAAACCGACGAGACCAATGGGTAACCGGTGCCGACTTTGGACGGCCATCTGTCACGCAAGTAGCAAATGGTGTGGTTATCCTGGATTACATGCGCACAACCCTCTCACTTCTCCAATTACCCAGAGGTCTCGAAGAACGTACAATTGTGGTGTAAAACAACCTCCTCACTGTAAGATGACATCACACAAACAAGACCGCAAAATGCAGAGGCCTAAGAGACACAGATGAATATGTAAATGGATATAAAAAGAAGGCATGCGTAATACAGTCCGTGCTCTGCCGGCTGTAGCGAGCTCATGTATGTAATCACCCGAGGAGTCCGACTGACATTCAGAGAGGACAGGTGGTCGGGGCCCTGTCTTCTCTAAAGAGGTTTGGACAGGGCCCGTCATGGAGTCCCGTCGTCACAGTCAGTCAGAGTGCAAGTCTCAAGGATGCGCTTGTACAAGACTGTAGATTGGTCAAGCACCAAGCCTAGTGTCCGTCTGGTGACATTAGGATCATATCCACGGTATAAAAGGCGTTTGATGATTCTGACGCATTTTCGATGGTTATGTTGCCTACCTTTGATCCTTTTTATTTTGTTTATCATATCACCATAAAAGACAGGTTTGTAATACCCATAGTAATGTACTCTGTTGCATGTATAGATCCGAATTTTAAAAGAAGTTGACTGTAATTTTTGTAAAATTTCCAGAAAGTCTTAACTAGTTTATGAAAGCAGAAACCTTGACCTAAAAGTTTTTTGGAAATTTGTAAATTTCTACTGTGAAAATCCAAAATATCAGTACATGCTCTAGCGTACCGGATGAGCTGTGATATGTAAATGCCGTATGACGGTAATCTTGGAACATCACCGTCAAGCCAAGGGAAATTTACTATGTTGAATCCAAAATCATCCCTTTTGTCATATACACTTGTATGAATCTTTCCGTTTACAGTTTTGATATTTATGTCCAAAAAGGGTGTTTCTGTATTTGAAAGGTTTGCCTTGTTAAGGGTTAATTCTTGTGGATAAATTTCATTCTTATATAATTCAAAAACAGGATTGTCAATGGTTAGAATATCATCCAGATACCTAGAAGTATTATTGAAACATTTCAGCTCATCAAATTTTCTTTGCTTTTGAAGATTTTGGATAAAATCTTTTTCATAAGATAAGATTTTTCATATAGGTAAAGCTCTCATAGTAGGGTTTAATTGCTTTTTTTCCCTAACAATGACGACAATCGAGTATCTGTCATAATCAGCTACTTGTTGTCTTACATGCATAATATCACCTTTAGTAGTGATGGCATCGCATGGCAAGTTTGATTACATCAGAGAAATCAATTTCCCCCCAGAAAAATTTGAGAGTTCTCCGTCTCAAGTGTGAGAAAGACTTTTCTTAGCGTTACTAACCTACTTTTCCCGGCTTTCTGATGGAGACCCAGTAGTTAAACAGTGGGTAAACTACGATGAGTGTACTTAGCTGCATGCACACCCATAATGACATCACCCTGGGGAATCCCCCTAACGCCCATTGTATCAGCTCAAAATTCAGATTCAATCTAAAAGAGTTGAAAAGTCAAGTTGAACAGAAAAGATGAAATATAATGCATTTCTTTTATAACAATTATACAATAAGGCATGTATATAACTCACCTGAGTTTTACCCACATGTACTTAAAGTCAAAAGACGTGTAGAAAATGAAAAAAAATAAATTAAATTTAGTACCAAATAAATACTGTTAATGAAGTGTGATAAAAATAAAATTTCTGATTATATATAGGTCCAATAATTTTATTTTTTTCATGCATTACATAAGGGGTATATGTAATAATATTAAATCATTTTACTTTAAGTTCCTCACTGTAAATAATGTCTGAAAATGAAAAATAAAGTATATTGCAATATATATTAAATTTGTGAAAAATTGACAGTATCCAAATGTGTATATATGTACATGTAAGAGGTTATACAAAAGGGAAATGTTGGGAGGAGAACAAAGTACATATATTGAAAAAATAATTGATCATAAAGCTACATCAATTTCAAATAAATTTCGAATTTAATAAACTTGTGTTACAAAAGGGTTGTTATAAAATCAGTTATACAAGATCTCTGTGTAGAAAGCACCATCAAAAGACAGTGGTGAATGAACCGGAAACTCACGTATAATTTTAGTTTGAAGTGTATGAGGTACTGCATGGCTTACTACCTTAACCATGTTATAAGGGCTGCATAGCTTACTACCTTAACCATGTTGTAAAGGCTGAATGGCTTACTACCTTAACCATGTTGTAAGGGCTGCAGCTTACTACCTCAACCATGTTTTAAGGGCTGAATGGCTTACTACCTTAACCATAATGTGATGGCTGAATGGCTTACTACCTTAACCATGTTGTAAGGGCTGCATGGCTTACTACCTTAACCATGTTGGAAGGGCTGCATGACTTACTACCTTAACCATGTTGTAAGGGCTGAATGGCTTACTACCTTAACCATGTTGTAAGGGCTGAATGGCTTACTACCTTAACCATGTTGTAAGGGCTGCATGGCTTACTACCTTAACCATGTTGTAAAGGCTGCATAGCTTACTACTTTAACCATGGTGTGATGGCTGAATTGCTTACTACCTTAACCATGTTGTAAAGGCTGCATGGCTTACTACCTTAACCATGTTGTAAGGGCTGCACGGCTTACTACCTTAACCATGTTGTAAGGGCTGAATGGCTTACTACCTTAACCATGTTGTAAGGGCTGCATGACTTACTACCTTAACCATGTTGTAAGGGCTGAATGACTTACTACCTTAACCATGTTGTAAGGGCTGAAAGGCTTACTACCTTAACCATGTTGTAAGGGCTGCATGGCTCACTACCTTAACCATGTTGTAAGGGCTGCATGGCTTACTACCTTTACCATGTTGTAAGGGCTGAATGGCTTACTACCTTAACCATGTTGTAAGGGCTGAATGGCTTACTACCTTAACCATGTTGTAAGGGCTGCATGGCTTACTACCTTAACCATGTTGTAGGCTGCACGGCTTACTACCTTAACCATGTTGTAAGGGCTGAATGGCTTACTACCTTAACCATAATGTGATGGCTGAATGGCTTACTACCTTAACCATGGTGTAAGGGCTGAATGGCTTACTACCTTAACCATGTTGTAATGGCTGAATGGCTTACTACCTTAACCATGTTGTAATGGCTGAATGGCTTACTACTTTAACCATGTTGTAAGGGCTGAATGGCTTACTACCTTAACCATGTTGTAATGGCTGAATGGCTTACTACCTTAACCATGGTGTAAGGGCTGCATGGCTTACTACCTTAACCATGTTGTAAGCGCTGAATGGCTTACTACCTTTACCATGTTGTTACCAATATCTGTTTCTCAAAAAGTGTCCTGAATCTTTCAGAACATTCTCAAAGATTAATTTGATTGATTTCAATAATAAGAATGCAGATCTTTCTTCAAATCTTCCTTCTTTATAGCAAGAGGACCAAGGGGGCCACATTGCTCACCTGAGTTACAGACAAAGGATGGAAAGTAGCCCACATGCTTCTATTGATCAGAGCCCTAGACGGCCATATTTGTTGACTGATTGGCACGAAAAACACAAACTTGGTAGAGGATTTTGAGTTCTCAGATCCTGTAAGGTTTCTTGAAATTCTGTGCAACGGTTGCAGAGAAGAAAAGGAAAATGCGTAAGCCAATCCAAGCCCTTGACGGCCAAATTTGTTGACCAATCAGCACAAAAAACACAAACTTGGTAGAGGACATTGAGTACACTTTAGCTACGCTACGCTCAAGTGAGCTAATGAAGCAGAATCATTAAAGATGAGAGAAGACTCAATTTGAAACATGAATATTTCAATTAAAAGTAGTCACAATTTCACAGATTTGGCTATAACTTACTTGATACTTGTATTCATCAGACAACTTTCAAAGGGGTAGGGGCATGGCTGTATTTGGCCCCAAACCAAATTTTTGAAAAAGTTTTTTTTTCTTTTTTTTTTTTCTTCCATATGCATCTTGTTAACAAAAAAGTACTTATTTTATATTATTTCTTGTTACCCTAATTTTTGGGGCAAAAACATTGAAAATTCAGCTCTATTACTTCACAATAGAAGTTAAGATTTTCCACCAATAGACAAGCATACCTTCAATTGTATGTCCCAGAGCAAGCATATGTAACAGGTTCAAACTTTTATGGGACATTCCTTTTCACATTGCAAATGTACATGCAAAGCATGACTTTGTTACACGCACTTGCTCTATGTAAAATCATTTACTACGTGTTGGAATCCAATCTCCTATCATTTCACTACTATTTTTAGTAAGAATGTCCAATTTTGGCGGGAAATATCACTCATATAAATTTAGAATACCGGGTATCTATTTTCGATACTAATTGATCAGTAAATATAAATATCTCAACAATAATTTGAAATGTGGAAAACAATAAGAAAACAATTTTTGAAAATCGCAAAAATTGGGGCCAAAACAGCTGATTTTGCCCCTTCCCCTTTGCAGGGATAGTGAAGCATGATGAAACTCGGCACCCAATATAGGTCAAAGTCATTTCAAGGTCAAAGCTTATTTAGGGTCAAACAAGCATTTTTCGTGAAAAAGTTAAAAAAAATAAACCTAAAGTTTATTTTTCAACAAGATGTTTTGAAACTTTGAATGATTAAAAAGATAATCATGTTCCTTCATATATATGTTACATGGGTTTTTAGATCATGTGTCACATAGTTGTAAAATTTTAGTGAAGGGGGAAGAGTTTTTATTGATGATACACATTCATATATATGGCTATAGCTTATTTGATATCTAACATACTTCTGCAGGGAAAATGTTGGTGATTTTGATATATCAGTGTCAATAGCGCCAATGTTGTCGATTTGGATAAATCTGATAATTATTAAATAGCTCCAATGTCAGCCATTTATAATAGTGCCAATGTTGGCAACTATCGATGCTTTAAGATTTGGTCTAATATAAAGTACCTAGACACATACCTGCCAGTGTTTACGATGTCAAATACCAGTGTGTTCAGACTGAATACAATCAAAATTGCAACAAACATATGGTATATGGTCTTCACATGGTTGATTTCAAATAGATCTCTGAAATAAAATGAAAATAGTCACTAATTTGAACACGTTGACTAAAGCATGCATATATAGAATATGTAAGGTTCAGTTCACCTTTTGATAAGAACATGTAGAAAAGAAACACAATATTTAAGCCTATGTTTGTGAAACACGAATGCCGCCGGTGGCATCTTTGTTAGTATAAACACTATTTTCTTTTAAGTACATGTATGTGAAAGGTCAAGGTCAGGGTCACTGGGTTAAAAGGTCAAAGGTCAAGGTCACGAGGTCAAAAATTTTGGTATCAATGGAAAGGTCTTGTCACAAGGAATACACATGTGAAATATGAAAGCCCTATCACTTACCATTGAAAAGTTATGCCCAATGTTAAAGTTTTTTAAAAGTAGGTCAAAGATCAAGGTCAAGGTCACAAGGTCAAAAATTTTGGTATCAATGGAAAGGTCTTGTCACAAGGAATACACCTGTGAAATATGAAAGCCCTATCACTTACCATTGAAAAGTTATGCCCAATGTTAAAGTTTTTTAAAAGTATGTCAAAGGTCAAGGTCAAGGTTACGAGGTCAAAAATTTTGGTATCAATGGAAAGGTCTTGTCACAAGGAATACACCTGTGAAATATGAAAGCCCTATTACTTACCATTGAAAAGTTATGCCCAATGTTAAAGTTTTTTAAAAGTAGGTCAAAGATCAAGGTCGAGGTCACAAGGTCAAAAATTTTGGTATCAATGGAAAGGTCTTGTCACAAGGAATACACATGTGAAATATGAAAGCCCTATCACTTCCCATTCAAAAGTTATGTCCAATGTTAAAGTTTTTTGGACAAACAGACAGACAGACAAACAGACGGACAGGCCAAAAACTAAATGCCACCGAATCTTTGATTCCAGGGGCATAAAAAAAATAACCCTAAAATAACACATTGAAATATCAACATTTTTAGTGATACTTTTCAGTTTATCATATGATGTGCGAAAATGGTGAATCAGATGAGTAAATTCAAAGTAAAATATCGGTGAATTTTAAAACTTACGTCAACACAGATCTCCTAGCAACAAATTTTTTATCTGGCAATTCTCCATTTGATCTTCTTTTACTGTAAAAGATGAAATACTTCAGTTAATGTGATAACTTCGGATTTTAAATTTCTCATTCAAATATAATAGAATTTAGTCTTTAAAATCATATGAAAATGAATTTTTAAAAATCATGAAAAATGTCAAACACAATGAATTCGTGCAAAACATTGCCCATCTAAAGGACTCCTTTTTATTACATTTTGATTTGTTTAATTCTTCAATTATATGATTTTAACTTTATGGAAAGGGCACATGTAATGTTGCAAAATGTTTGCCAAATTCCACTTTCTAAACAAAGTTTAGAAAATAAAAATTAAAGGAAGGAAATGCAGAGTATTATGTACATGCAGTCATCTAACCTATCAATGAAGTGAAATAACTCTGCAGTCAAGCAAGTAAAAAACAAGCCACTGAATTTAGTAGAAAAAAAAACAGGGATTCAAAAGCATTCTACAAATTTCACTGGCAAGATTCTGTTAGAGATAAGCATGCTAATAAATAGCTAGTATAACTTTCTTTACAATGAAAAGAAAAAAACACAGGATGAGTTGTGAAAGCTGCAGTAAAAAATTGCTGAATGAAGATCAAAATGTTGAACAAACTTAAAATTTGTAAGAGGTCGGTTACAAATTTGTTAGAAAAGACTAATTAGAGAAAGAAATCATAATCAGTTTGTGTAGCCATTTTGACCAAATATTTCGTACTTAATGCACATTTTTAAGAAAGGAGGAGATCTCCAACAACACTCGGCTGCAGCACCTACAGCAAAACACCAAAAACACCCATTGCTAAAACACAGCAGACACGCATAGAAAGAGGCACAAAAGGGACAAGGAACACCAACTCACATCGTAGAAACATGAAACATTAAAGACCACACATAAACAAACAAGACCACTGGGCAACCTATAGTGCCTACTTGGGATGGCCATCTGCCACACAAGTAGCAGATAGTGTGGTTATCCTGGATTACATGTGCACAACCCTCCCACTTTTCAGAATACCCAGAGGTCTTGCAGAATGTACAATTGTGGTGTAAAATAACCTCCTCACTGTATGAATGAACATACAAACAGACAGCAAGACACAGGGGCCCCAGAAACACAGATAGATATGTAATTGGATATAAAAACCTGAAGGCACACGAAATACTCATTCCCTGCTCTGCAGGTTGTAGCTAACTCATGCATGTGATCATCCGAGGAGTCCGAATGATAAGATATCCTTATTATGACTCCAAGTTTCTTACACTTTTCAAACAAGATGATAAGAAAATCCATCCTAAGACATATGTTCTTTGAAATACCTAAAAGACAAACTACAGAAACCAAGTTAGAAAGAAATTAAGTAGTACAGTGTGATTTCTCGTTAAAACCATCAAATTGAATGAAACAAAGATTGACCTTGACTTTCCACCTATTGACCCAAACATCAAAAGGTATCTGAATGAGGTGTGTATAGCTGGTTTGTATAGGTATTATTATATATATTATATCTTATAGATCAGGAGTCATCATAAAGCAATCCAACTTTAGTTTATTTTTCCAAACATTAACATTATTAACATTGCCTTTGACTGAGTGACTCCATCTTAGTGCACCAAGGGTTTCATTGCATTCCGCTAGGCATATCATCATAAAATACCCTTGGATCATGGGTCCCCCAGTTTGACAGGATTTCTCTCGGCGGCCTTATTAAGACATCACATCATTGAACTATAGACAGGTCATTATCTAGTTCACACAGTTGACGTGATTTTTTAAGAATACATATGTTCATTGTACTTATTAAATGTCATTGTGATAATTTACATCTGCCCCGCAAAGTTCAGGTCAATATTTCATAAGTCTAGCAGTAAATTTAGCTTAGCTGTGACATATCAAACCTGAAGACATTCACAGTATATGTGTCCAGTGATACTTAACCTCGTCTGCCCCGCCAACAAGTAAGTTCAGGTCATTATTTCACATACATATACACATATAGGGGGTCGTGGTGATAACTAACATCTGCTCCTAAAAGTTCAAGTCATCATTTTGTTTGCCTCATGCGCAGCACGTTAAACTTTAAGTATATATCTGTGAATAAAGAATTCTTTTTAAGAAGCAAGCATTAAAATTTGATATAAAAAAAAATATAATTATTCAATCAAAGCCAGGGCTTTTTCAACTCATCTTGGGCCGAAACTTGACACTATTCCCAATGGCAAATCATATCATCTAATCCGAAATTCCCAATCATTAATCATGAGAAATTAATTCGGGAAAATGCAGTCAAATCATGAAGTTTATAAGAATTTTGTACTAAATAAATAACTTTAAATCAGGTAAATTGTTAGAAATATGCAATTAATTTCTTCACCATCATTTTGGGGAGGGTGCCTGTGCCTTTCCCATTTGGAAAATTCACAACATTTTGCTGAAATTTGGGGAAATTTAAATGGAACTTTTCTGCAAAGTACAATCTGAAATTTTTTCCCTAGTCAATGAACTGCTTGAACTAAACAAGTGATGAAGAGAAACTTTAAGGATACAGTCAGTTATATGACATTTTGTGCTGACTTGCCGACTTTTGAATAATATTTTCTGAAGTGATTTTTTCAAAGTTCCTCTTTGGAAATTTCAGCGTGATTATTGGGGGAAAAAGAGGAATTTAGCATTGGGAAGGGGTCGAATGTTGACACCAAAACAAGGGTAAAAAACGCTGATATGATATCCTGTTCTATGCTTCAAATTCCCAATTTACAATCCCAATTTGAGCACCATGGGTCATGTTCTGAAAAGGCAAAGAGACAAAGCTCTGAAAGCTACATGCCAGATAAGGAAAACTAATGCACTGTGTTCACACATCTAATGAGTTATGCAAGTATTAGTACATAAATCAATAAAGAGGTTTTAAAGAATTTGTTATTTTCATGATGTTGAAGGCATTTAAGGTAAAGGAACATGCTCCTTTTACCAGAGGAAAGAACTACAAGTGCATACAACATACTCTTTATCAGGCGGTACATCATCCATGCTGCCGTACAAAAAATAGGCGGAGATATACGACAAAACAATTATTACATGCTTGACTTATAAAACAATTGTTATATGCTCGACTTGTACACAGTACAATCTAAATTAAGAACACTGAGAACAGTCAATCATAAGTGTTAAAAGATCTATTTGAGCATTAAAAATATAAATGTAGCTTGTCACCTTGTGGTTAAATGTTTCTCTGTATGCATGTGACATTGAACTTGTGCATGTTATGTGATCCTGACCTATTAGGAGTTGAGTCTATATGAGACAGACATTCCCTTCATGTTCTGGTAATGTATCATTTACCAGTAGTCATAAGATGTACATACCGGTACCTAAGTATGGCAAAGTGGGACTTGTACAAGACACAATTATTACAATATCAATACAACTATGTCATAATGCCATTATGATACTATACACATGCAAAGCACTATATATCAATCTAATGACTATCATATATAACATGCCTAAGATTAAGAAGTTAGTGTACTATCTAACATTTCTTTCTTAAAATTAACTTGGGACTTCTTTTTTTTTTTTTTTTAAATAATCGCAAATTCTTTTTTTAAATCTTGTAAAAAAGATATGTGACTGACAGTGGATTGATGGTAAATGTAGTATGGTTTTGCTGGAATCTACCGCTCCCTTTAAAAAATTCCTAGGGTTGTTCGAATATCGTGTGACGTCATCGCAATACAAATAGACCAAGGTAAAATGTTTCTAGGTCAGAGGTGGGCATGTCTATCGCTCATCAAAGAAGGATGTGAATGACGCTTAATGTACAATCCTCAGAATAATTAAAAGCTTGTTTATCAACTTCTTGATACACGTACATGGTTAGGTAAACTTGACGTAGCATTTAACTTGACTTGTGGAGGACCTTGAGTAATTGGTTGATTCTGTGAAAATTTCTAGGAAGATTTGTTGGGAATTGGTAATGCATCAACCAAAATTTTCAGAGCTCTTGGCACCTATATGTTGACAGATCCATAAGACCTACATGTTGTGTGTGTATAAATAATTCAGAATTGAAATCCTATAATAATGAGCAGGAAAATTGCAATTTACCATCAACTAAACTTTGAGCAAAATCAAGGCCATACTTTCTACAAGTCTTAGAACTACATTCAAAAATTGACTTAAGAGTTGTATTTTTCTTCCCCATTTCTAAGTTTTCTCAGAATCTATAAAATATCTATGAAAAATTGTTCATTCAAGAGTAAGTTTCAGGTAAATACTTAGAATGAATAGGAACACCTTTAAGTTACATAATGTTCATGATGTAAGAAAGTAAAGACTTAGTCTTAGGCAAAATTTGAAAGAGTTATTCCTCACATTATTTAACACACTACTAACACATATTTCCATATTAGACCACAATGACAAATACAAGATATAGTAAACGTGGCTATTTTCACTGGGGGTAATTTTCGTGAAATGATCATTGCAACAGTACGTGCGGGGGTAATTTTTCGCGAAATGAAAAGTATGTATGAGGGTAATTTTCATGAAATGAGCATTGCAACAGTACGTGCGGGTATAATTTTCGTGAAATGAGCATTACAAAAGTACCTGCGAGGGTAATTTTCGCGAAATGAGCATTGCAAAAGTATGTGCGGGGGTAATTTTCACGAAATGAGCATTGCAACAGTACATGCAGGGGTAATTTTTGCAAAATCATGCGTATTCCCTTTAGACTTCTAAACTGGTTGTAATTTTCACGCGAGGTTATTTTCACGATTAATAATACAATTGCGAAAAGCGCAAAAGTTACCTCCGCACAAAAATATCCACGTTAACAGTACATATACATCCCAAAACAACTCCATGTTTACAGTACATATACATCCCACAACAAGGAATGACCAACACCTTTGTCAAGTACATGTACATCTAATTACTTACATTGTGGATCTTTTATAGAACATTAAGAACAGTGAGATCAAAATTAATATGAAATATACAAATCATCGAAATTATTTAGTCAGAGTATTCCAAGCAATGAAGATACAATGCATGATGTACATGCACTATAAAACTGCATTGTTGCATGAACAATGAAATTTTAATATATAAATGGAACTAAAGTTGTTACAATTTTATACGAGCATGAAGTTACACATGCTTTTTGTTTGATATGGTACATTTTAAAGTATCTTATATTCCTGACAATAAAAAATCCAAACAGAAATCCCTAAATATATGATTAACTATGCTCAATTAACTTCCTATCAAAAAATACATTTTCATTTGACACAATTGTCATTGTTTACTTTCTCAAACAAGCCATGGAAAAAATCATCTATATTTTACCTAGTACATGTACATGTATAATGTCTTTTAAAAGAACTAATTAAGAAGTCTCATAGATAATTGGAAAAATTTAAAGAAACTTATCCCTTACCTAGCTGATATGTTGGCAAAGCTATTGTTGTTGTTCTGTCCAGTTTCATCTATTTGGTCCACTTCCGAGACAAAGTTCTCTATGGCCTCATCTAATTCCTGACTGAATGAGCTAAGTAGTGCTTTTTTTAGTTCCTGAAAGATATCAAACTTTGGTAAGTCTCTAGCTGGTGAAACTAAGGGTTGCTTTCTTTGGTTCATGTGAGACAAACAAAAGGTCCAAGTGGGCCTATATTGCTCAGCTGATAAACTGATAAATTAATGTGTTTTTTTTATGTAGCAAATCAGCTTTCAAAAATAAAAAAATAAAGTTGAACATGTTAAATGTACTCAATATCTGTTTAAATCTGTGTCATTGAATTACAGAGATTAATCTACAATTTGATCTTAATGGGCCTTCTGGACCCAATGAAACTTGGCCAATGGGTCCCCAGCCAAAACAATGGGTCCCAGCAGAAACAAGTTTAAAGTCATGTTTGTAAAACATTAATGCCCCCCTACCCCTTCAGTGATTAAAGTCTGTCACAACTTTATACTTGCATTGATACAACCTATGGGGGTATAAAGTAACAGTTTCATTTCAATATGTAACTCCACTCAAGAGATATTGAACAGAAACCCTGAAGTTTTGGTATTTTTCAAAGTGCAAGGGGCATAACTCTGTCCAAATTTTTTTGATCGGACCTAAATATGAACTTGACCTAGATTTTCATTTGATGTGTCTGTATACAAAATTTCATTTTTATATGTAACTCCACTCAAGAGATATTGAACGGAAACCCTGAAATTTTGGTATTTTTCGAAATGCAAGGGGCATTACTCTTTCAAAATTTTGTTGATTGGACCCAAATAAGAACTTGACCTAGATTGTCATTTGATGTATCCATATACAAAATTTCATTTCAATATGTAACTCCACTCAAAAGATATTGAACGGAAACCCTGAAATTTTGGTATTTTTCGAAGTGCAAGGGGCATAACTCTGTCAAAATTTTGTTGATTGGACCCAAATAAGAACTTGACCTAGATTGTCATTTGATGTATCCGTATACAAAATTTCATTTCAATATGTAACTCCACTCAAGAGATATTGAACGGAAACCCTGAAATTTTGGTTTTTTTTTAAGTGTAAGGGGCAGAACTCTGTCAAAATTTTTTCAATCGGACCTTAATACGAACTTGACCTGGATTTTCATTTGATGTGTCTGTATACAAAATTTCATTTCAATATGTAACTCCATTCAAGAGATATTGAACGGAAACCCTGAAATTTTGGTATTTTTCGAAATGCAAGGGGCATAACTCTGTCAAAAATTTTTTGATCGGACCCAAATATGAACTTGGCCTAGATTTTTGTTTGATGTGTCTGTATACAAAATTTCATTTCAATATGTGAATCCACTCAAGAGATATTGAACGGAAACCCTGAAATTTTGGTATTTTTCGAAGTGCAAGGGGCATAACTCTGTCAAAATTTTTTCGATCGGACCTTAATACGAACTTGACCTGGATTTTTGTTTGATGTGTCTGTATACAAAATTTCATTTCAATATGTAACTCCATTCAAGAGATATTGAACGGAAACCCTGAAATTTTGGTATTTTTCGAAATGCAAGGGGCATAACTCTGTCAAAATTTTTTCGATCGGACCCAAATATGAACTTGATCTAGATTTTCATTTGATGTGTCTGTATACAAAATTTCATTTCAATATGTAACTCCATTCAAGAGATATTGAACGGAAACCCTGAAATTTTGGTATTTTTCGAAGTGCAAGGGGCATAACTCTGTCAAAATTTTTTTGATCAGACCCAAATATGAACTTGACCTAGATTTTTGTTTGATGTGTCTGTATACAAAGGAGAAGGTCCACTAACCGTGATTTACGGCCCTGTATTTAGTGACTTTTAAAAAAGATATAATTTTGAATCATTTTGATGTAAATCTACCTATCAACATCGGTATTTGTCAACGGTAAAAAGTTTGGGAACCTGTGCGTTCCGTGACGTCATTTATGACGTCAGAAACTGGTGACGGTATGGTAATATCCGTATTTTTTGTTAATTTTCATACATTCTTTGCAATTTTTCGATAACAACACAGGCGGGTACGTTCCTAATTTTTATTTTAGATTAACAATTATGACATATTCTCAACATAAACGAATTTTCAACTACGTACCTACTTGTGCTCTATATGAAAACCTTTAAAATGTTACGATATTTTACTTTTTACCCTCTGGTTGCAGTAGGGGTCACAGGAGTCTTTCTACCGATCGCTGCGTGTCCTTCTGTAGTTTCGGTGTACAAATTCCTTTAATTTGTTTCTTGGCGGATTTTGACAAGTTTTGTATTGATGATACCGGGAAAGAAAATTTAAGTTTAACGATTAAACGATATATTGGGTAAGATATATCAAAAGTTTGGTATCTTTAATTATCTTTGATTATAAGGATATTTCTTCATTTTTTTAAATTTTCGTACTTTGCAGCGAAATGTTAATAATATCAAACAAAATGTCTTTATTTTGGAAACTGTGAGCGAGTTAATTTTAGTTTGAACCCTACTTTGTTCAAAGATGTATCCATTATATAGATTACTTCATACATTATCGAGAACGAGCGAGTTGAATGACGTTCATTTATTGAACTGGAACGTCAAAATTTTAAACGCCTCCGTTACGGAATGAATCCTCCCCATAGGGATTTATGTTTATATCATAAATTACAATAAACACATAAAGTCAAAAAAAATGTTGGCCTCTCGGTTTTTAAACACGCCGTTTACGTTTTTCTTTCCCTCTGATTTTTATTAACGAGCATGGAACTAGAAATGAATATTTGCGTAAAAGCACAATATTGAGTGGGGGGGGGGGGGGGGGGCAAAACTGTTACCAGTATAGCCGGGCTTCCACTGTCGCGAATGTAGAGGAGAATGAGCTACGATCAGAGGCGAATGAACAATCGCGTCACATTCTTGTCTGTTCTCATGAAGTATTTCTTGGCGCGATAGGCACACGATAGCGCCGCGAATGCAACAAGAATATGCTACGCGTCCGCTACGATAGTGAGGCGAGTGTGATAAGAATAGAGGAGAATGCGACACGAATGTGCCACGATAAAAAGACACTGAGGCGAATGAGGCGAATGCAGGAGATTGAGACACGACTTTAACCCGATAGCGCTGCATGAAAGTGGGATTGAGCAAAAAAAAAAAAAAAAAAAAAAAAAAAAAAACCAACATTACAGACGCCCTCTCCTTCAGTACGTGAACCTGAACTTTAAAGTGACCTTGACCTTCATTGGATGCCGAGTTTCATCATGCTATACAATTCCTGCAAAATTTAAAAGATGCCTGATGTGTATCAAGTTTATTTGTTCTAGCGAAATACATGTATATGAAAGTATGACCTACAGACAGACGGACGCCGTGCAAAGTGATCTCTTTATGTCGCTCTTGCGTTTCAGGCGACATGAAAAGAAAAGGTCGATGAATAATGCTTGACCATTACACAATAATGTTACATTGTTGATTTTTTTCAGCACATAACTTTATAAGCTTCTTTAATTTGATTTTATTTCGATGATTTCACAGGTGTGTTAGGAAAACAAATGAAAATAAACGAATCATTGGATTAATCGTCGAATGCTGGGTGGAAAGAGGGTTTTCTCGCTCGACTCGGAGTTACTAGTTTTATTTAATATCTTTTCATCTTTTATTTATTTATTTATTTATTTATTTATTTATGTATTTAATTAATTATTTATTTGTTTGTTTATTTATTTATTTTTTGTTTGTGTTTTTGTTTGTTTGTTTGTTTGGTTTTCTTTCAAGCTCCTATTAAACTTATTTCCCGTTTGCTTTCGTAGAGAATATATCCATGTAGACATGAAATTCAGAATTTAATAGTGAGAAGTGAGGACAGTTAAAGGGATATAAACAAGGGATATATACATGTACTTTCCGATCGCAGAGTAACTTACTTCGGTAACCGACAACAAAAAGACGAAATTCAAACTAAATATGCTTGTCACTGACAAATATTATAATTGTTCATACCGACACTTTAATTTGAAAAAAAAATACATCCCATGTTATAGATAAAAACAATAAAGAATATATAAAGGAGCTGTTAAGATAAGGGCCGTATTTAGCCCTGAATCTCGTGACTTACTTCTTCCGCATGGCGAATCGTATACAGAAAAACATGAATCATTATTGAAATATAATGTATTTGCAGACCTTTTACATGTTTTACATTATGTTAAGGAACTCTTAAGGTTGTAAAATTAAGGTCGAAAGAGGAAGGGGTGCTCGGATAGAAATTCCGATAATATCGACAAACAAGAGCCCCAGGGGGCACAACGCTCACCTGATACCCATGCACGCTCTAAATGACATACTGACATTGAATACTGATAGTGCCAGTACCAGGATTTTAGCCCACAACCTTCCTAACAAGATTTTTGCCGGATGCAGACAAGTTTTTTTTTCAGACAACCTTTAAAAGTACAAACAAGAGAAAATAGTCACATTTCAAAACAACAACTTTTTTACTGATTTGAAAAGATGGATTATGTGATCCAAAGTCATAATCATTGCCCAGCTTGTATAGTTTGATTATGCAACATCAAAAATAAAATCATTTTGTAAAATTCCACATTAATGTGCAACAGAAACAGAATAAAACAATGAAATGATTTCATAAATTAAGTTTATTTAAAATTGAACACCAAACCTTTCATTATTAATAGCTAGTATGCCAGAAAATAATAAAGCCTGTGTTTGTGAAACACGAATGCCCCACGGTGGCATCTTTGTTGGTATAAACACCATTTTCTGTTAAGTATGTGAGAGGTCAGGGTCAGAGTAATGTTGGTATCAATGGAAAGATCTTGTCACAAAGAATACACATGTACAATATGAAAGCCCTATCACTAACCATTCAAAAGTTATGCCCAATGTTAAAGTTTTTGAAAAGTAGGTCAAAGGTCAAGGTCACGAGGTCAAAAATTTTGGTATCAATGGAAAGGTATTGTCACAAGGAATACACATGTGAAATATGAAAGCTCTATCACCTTCCATTCAAAAGTTATGCCCAATGTAAAGTTTTTCGGACAAACAGACAGACGGACAGGCCAAAAACTATATGCCCCCGTATCTTTGATTCCGGAAGCATGAAAAACAAAGACTTTTCGGTTTTGCCTTTATTCATATTAAATTATACAGAAATCTATGAATGAGAGCTTTTGAATAGTATTGATTTCATATTAATACATGTAACGTACAGTCAAAATCGTGTTAATCCAATTAACACAGACAAGTTGTTAGCGGACAATATTAATTCAAGTGAGTTGTGCAGAAATTGAGCCAATTTATTTTCCAAACAGCAGTGTACGGTGTATCAAACCTCATGACCCAGTGAAGCCACTTGGACAAATTATTTTCGGTAAATATGCTGAAATGCGGCGCTTGGAAATGTATTTTTAGCATATTGAATCAATAGTCGTGATAAATTTAACTTCGAACTTGATCTTGTCTTTTATGCAATCTACAGATAGGTTTGAAAATATGCAAAATTCGGAACATTTTCGATGAGGACGCAGAGTTCCTGTAAAAAAAGTGAAATTTGCGAAAAAAGGACATGCATGACCCCCCCCCCTTTTTCTTTACATTTTTATGCGTGCCAAAGATTCGCAATCAAAAAAGACCAATTTTACAGACTTCCGGGCATTTCATTTCAGGCAAAATTTTTAGTGTGCACCTTTTTATTTCCTGTAGTTACCCCTACTAAAGGGGCAAGGAGGTATTGAACCAATCAAATCTGTAATACAAGATATATGGCGACTATGTTTACCATAGATACAGAAATAAGACAGATAAAATAATCATTAAATAGGGAAATTGTTCTGAAATATGCATGTATGAAAAAAAAGCAATTCAAGGAATGCTTGTGTCGCCTGCGTAGCGGATTTTTTTTTATTGAAATTAGGTCAAATATCAAGGGCAAGGTCACTAGGTTAAAAATTATGGAATGTTTAGAAAGGTCTTTTCATAAGGAATACAAATGTGAAATATCAAAGCCCTATCACTTACCACTCAAAAGAAATAGCAAATCATAGATTTGTTGAAAAGTAGGTCAAATATATAGGGCAAGTGCACGAGGTAAAACATAGGTAATCACAGATTACGAAGCTCACCTCGTGACAGCAAAATTCAATTCAAACATATTTCTTAGTACATGTATATTGGCTTTTAAAGGCAAAACCACTCAAGCAGAAAAAGTAGGTAAAGGTCATTTTATGAAAGTTTGATCAAAGATACATCCAATATGCAAGTTTGGTACATGTAGCAGTTATACTTTGCTCAATATTGGCTTTATAGAGCAAAATCACTCAAGCGGAAAAAGTAGGTCAAGGTCATTTTATGAAAGATTGATCAAAGATACATCCAATATGCAAGTTTGGTACATGTATCACTTATACTTTGCTCAATATTGGCTTTTAAAGGCAAAATCACTCAAGCGGAAAAAGTAGGTCAAGGTCATTTTATGAAAGTTTGATCAAAGATATATCCAATATGCAAGTTTGGTACATGTAGCACTTATACTTTGCTCAATATTGGCTTTTAAAAGCGAAATCACTCAAGTGGAAAAAGTAGGTCAGATGCTGCATCTGATGCATGGGTCCATCTCGGCATCCAAAGATGAATCACTTGTGCAAGTTTGGTTACTGTAGCATTAGTACTTTGTCAGATACTGAGCTACCCCAAACTTTTTATCCAAATCACTCAAGCGGAAAATGTAGGTCAGATGCTGCATCCGATGCATGGGTTCACCTCAGCATCCAAAGATGAATCACTTGTGCAAGTTTGGTTACTGTAGCATCAGTACTTTGTCAGATACTGAGCTACCCCAAACTTCTTAACCAAGTCACTCAAGCAGAAAATGTAGGTCAGATGCTGCATCCGATGCATGGGTTTACCTCAGCATCCAAAAATGAATCACTTGTGCAAGTTTGGTTACTGTAGCATCAGTACTTTGTCAGATACTGAGCTACCCCAAACTTCTTAACCAAGTCACTCAAGCGGAAAATGTAAGTCAGATGCTGCATACGATGCATGGGTTCACCTCAGCATCCAAAGATGAATCACTTGTGCCAGTTTGGTTACTGTAGCATTAGTACTTTGTCAGATACTGAGCTACCTCAAACTTCTTAACCGGACGCAGACACGGACGCGGACGCGTGGGGTTATAGCATAAGCTCACTCAACTTCGTCGAGGTGAGCTAAAAATGATGGTATGTGAAGAAAGGTCTTGTCACATGGAATGCACATGTGAAATATCAAAGCCTATCACTCAGCAATCAAAAGAAATAGCCAATCTAAGTTTTTTTGAAAAGTAGGTCAAATATCTAGGTCTTGGTCATGAGGTCAAAAGTTATGATATGTGTAGAAAGGCCTTGTCACAAGAAGGAACACACATATGAAATATCAAAGCTCTATCACTTACCAATCAAAAGATATAGCAAATCTTAATTTTTTTGAAAAGTAGGTCAAATATCTAGGTCAAGGTCATGAGGTCAAAATTATGGTATGTGTAGAAAGGTATTGTCAAAAGGAATACACAAGAGAAATATCAAAGCCCTATCACTTGCCAATCAATAGATATAGCCAATCTTGGTTTTTTTTAAAAGTAGGTCAAATATCTAGGTCAAGGTCACAAGGTCAAACATTATATGTGTAGAAAGGTCTAATCACAAGGAATACACATGTGAAATATCAAAGTCCTATCACTAATCAATCAAGAGATATAGCCAATATTAGATTTTTAGAAAAGTAGGTCAAATATCTAGGTCAAGGTCACAAGGTCAAAAATTATGATATGTGTATAAAGGTCTTGTCACAAGGAATACACATGTGAAATATCAAAGCCCTATCACTTACCAATCAAAAGTTATGGGGTGTGACACCCAAGTGTGACAGACAGACGGACAGACGGACAGACGAACAACGGACAAAGTGATCCCTAAGTGTCGCTGTGCTTCGCAGGCAACACAAAAAGTCAACATCTTAAAAATAAATTCAGAGTATATTTGATAGCATATGTGGCCAAGTTAATTCGAAGTATGAAAATAAGTACACAAAGCCAAACTAGCTATAGCTTGTCTTATTTAAAAAATTATTAAAAATCTAAAAGTTGATATTTTGACAAAATTCTTTCACAGTTTCATTTCTAGCGATAAATATAAAAATAAAAAGAGAAAAAAAACTGAAAAAGGGAAAAAAAAATTGTTGGGGTCCCGCCGGGGTTTGAAGCTACTCCCCATGGGTCCATTTGGCATGGAAAACATACATTATACCTATGTACAATCTTAAAAAATATTCCTTAAAAATCCAAAAGTGGATATCTTGACAAAATTCTTTCACTTGTAGGGTACCATGCATGAGTACCTCATACCTACAAATTGTCATGACAATCTGAAGAGTGGTTATAGAAAAGAAGCAGAAAATGTATGAAAATCAACCCCCCCCCCTTCCTTTTTACATAAGAAAAAAATTCATAAAAAATCAAAAAAAATAAATTTTAAGCATAAAATACATATCAAAGCATTAAGTAAGTTAAATATGATAAATATGTAGTAAATGAGTGTGTAAAATCATACACTTATTGAGTTATTTAAAGAAATAGTGCAAAAATGTGCATTTCTGACAAAGTCCGAAAAGACGTCAAAAACGCGTCAAAAATTTGACTTCGAAGTGGAACCAAAAATAACAACACTTCTTAAGACATCTCTCTAGATCATCCTGATGCTTTCGGTTTGTCGATACATGCTTCGGTTCTGAAGAAGAAGTTTGTCAAAGGAGGGTACCCCCCGTGACCTACTTTTGGCTGTGGTGGCGCCACCTGTTGACAGATCCGGACGAAAAACAACAACACTTGTAGGGGACCATGAGTACTTCATACCTACCAAGTTTCATCAAAATCCCTTCAGCCGTTCTGGAGAAGAAGTTTAAAATGTGAAAAGTTTACGACGACGGACGACGACGGACGACGACGGACGACGACGACGACGACGACGACGACGACGACGGACGCCGGACGCCGGACGCAACACTATGACAATAGCTCACTTGAGCCTATGGCTCAGGTGAGCTAAAAACGTATACATTTTTGAATATTTTATCTAAAATGGATAAATATAAGCTAAAAGACATCAAATACAGTGGCGGATTTAGAGGGGGGGGCCCAGGGGGCCCGGGCCCCCCTTTTTCACCCAAAGTTATTGATTCAGAATACTCTTTTTATGCTTAATCTCTTTACTTTTGGGGAAATTTTCGACTCGCTTCGCTCGCCACACTTTAAAATTTTTCATTAGCTGTCTATTTTTTCGTCTTCACTTTGTCTTGAACTTTCTTTGTCATCGTGTTTGAACGGATTCATATGTCATAAACATATACAAAATTCAAAATTATATTAACACTTGAATAATTACCAAATGCTTCATTTTCATGGGCCGATCTAACTAGTTTAGACAGGTGGATAGTGGGGTTGCAATGCCCTAATCTTCCCAACCTTCCCCAATTGGTCAAACAAAAATAGAGGATGGAAAATGAGAGAGATATTGTAATCTTATGACAAAATGTAACCATCTATTCCAAAAAATTTCCCGGCTCGCTCCGCTCGCCAATTTAGAATAATATATATACATGTATGTATATATACAGGTATGGATGACTGAACCAAAACAAAAAAAAAAGAAAACTTCAAATCTTAAAATTTTCCGGCTCGCTACGCTCGCCAGTATACCTATAAACTTAAGTAAACGTATCAAGAAACTCTATCTTCTAAATGCAACATGCAGTTGGGATGACCCCCCCCCCCCCCCCAACTTATTAATTAAAATCACCAGTCTTGAGGTTCAGGTTTTGGAGTTCTTTTTTTTTTTTTCGTCTTCGACCTTTTTTCTTTTTTTTTTCTGAACAATTTTCTTCGAGCTGAAAACTTTGGGCCCCCCTTTTCTGAAATCCTAGATCCGCCACTGAAATATGTCTACATTGTGTATCAGAAATAGATTTCGAACGTTCTACCTCCTTTAATCGGTAAATAATGAAATCCGGAACTTAAAATACGGTCTTATTCTTCATTCAATGGCTACAATGTAAGCCTTTTAGCGCGAAATACACATTGACGGAGAAATGAACATCACTCTTGCTTATTTCGTTTCTACTTCTTGTATCTTTCATTCGATCATATTGAGTACACAATGTTTGATGGATTAAAGAGGAAATATAGTCAAATGTGCTATATTTAATGGTCAAAAAGATCGATTCTTATAAAATGCACCCCCCTTTCCATTTTTAGTTTTTCGTCTCTGGGGTAATGTTCCCCCCGGAGATACAGAACCCCACTTTGCCAAAAAATTTGTATCATGGATACACATCTCCAGTAAAAGTGGCTTTCTGTATATCCGGGGGGAACAATGTTCAATAAAACTTTTCCGTTTTCTATTGTTTCTATGAGAAAAAGATAAGTTTTGACCTAAAAATTAGCAATATTATGCAAAACAGATAAAAAATAACTTCATATTCTGATGGGATGCCGTATAGGTATACATTTTACCAAAAAAGGTTCTTGAAATTTCAATTTTCAAAATTCCACTTTTCAGGGCTGATTTTACGCCTTATCTTAATAGCTCCTTCTACAGATTTGTGAAGACGGAGATTTCACGGGCGTAGCCAGGCGTACATTTGTACGCAAAAACGTGCACATTTTTTTCGCAAAAAAGAAGGGAGAAGAGATAAATAGACCCCGCCATTCCTATCCCCAAAAATGTGGGGTCTACTTAAAGGACGTAATAAATAACTAAAGCGATATCAGTGATATAGCCCAAAAACAATCAATAATGATATTTGGATTTTTATCTGTATTTTCTCAGGCGTAGAAATTCGCGCTAAGAATGTGCGCACGGCCGATTGGGACAGATGTAGGGCTGCACATAAGCGTGCGTGAATTTAAAAAAAAAAGAATACAGCATTAATTTTATGTTCATATCGGCATATCGGATATTTCATTTATCTTAAATACGTTTCGTGCTCTTGATCCCTTTTAAATGCGGCTCAAATACGCTCAAGAGCCACCAATTTGCTTAAATTTCTCAAAATTATCTCTTACCGATCCCCTATCCCCCCAACAATGAAAGAGGGAAACTTTCTTCCATATTTTACTTACTTGGACTTTACAAGTCATCCTCATAAAAGAAGAATGTGTCCCTGGGTCCGCTCCTGTCGTTGGCGACTAGGCGTCGACATCGAAAACACCCTAGCTACATGTACGTCCATGATGTTTTAGGATGGGTGTAAATGAGGTAAAAGGAGGAAGAGGATTTGAGACTTTATTTTAATAAGGGCATTATATTTTGAATTTGAACAACTTAACGAAAAAGATGTATATAGAATAATTCTTATGTGATGGATCTCTATCCCTCTCTCTCAACTTCCTGTGAAGCCCTCTCGGCGAAAAAAAAAAAAAAAATGACGATCACAGTCGCTTACAGCTTGCCCTTTCTCCCTTTTTTTTTCAAAATTTGGTCACGCGAATGCGTAATGAACCTTACCCTCTCCTTTGTCCTAAATTGCATGGTTTTGAATTTTTCAGATAATTATTGCGTTTTTAAATAGTTTAAGAGCAGTCTATACAAAAACATTGATGATATAAGTTCCCGTCCAGACTCTCAGTCCTTCTGCATTGTGTTGCAATTCATCCCAATAAAAAGTTACATGAGTTTCTGGATCCGCTCCTGAATCTGATTTGGACATGTAACCTGATCTCATTAAAGTCAGAGAAAATTCTAACTTGCTTATTCTGAAACATATATAATGACCCCCCTCCCACCTTGGAAGCTGGCGAAGAGTCACCACCTACAGTGAGAAAAGCCGTCGCCTTCTCTCTATTGTAAAGGCATTAAAAATGTCAAAATCAAGAATTTTCTTTTGCTATGTATCTTCCTTCAGAGTATCCACCTACTTTAAAGTTTATCGAGATCCCTGCCTCTTCCCCTACAAAAAAGGTGCATGTGTCAAATGTGTATATATGTAACCGCTTTCCACAAGAATCTAGAATTCAAAGATGAATAATTTGGCGCGACGTCATTTGAGAGCAAAGATATAGTTTCATTGCGATTCAGATGCTTCTGATATCTCTCGGATATCTTTTCCCGATTTATTTAACACTGAAATCCAAATATATTCTTTAAAAACATTATATGTATCAACTTTATCCTCTGAATTAATTTGACTTCTACAATACTTTTAGTGTAGAGTTTTAGGTTAAAATCTGTTGTTGTAAATTATCATTTTACGTCATGACGTCATGGTGAAAGAAAGCGAATTTTGACGTTTCACAATGCCAACTTCGCCGGGTCATGAAACGCTTACCTTTTGTCAGATTTTCATAAAACTTACATTTTTAGAAACTAGAAATGCTGTATTATATATACGTAAATTTTCTTCAAAAACGGCAAGAGGGCCGATTTTGATGGTTAGTGGCCCTTCTCCTTTCATTTCAATATGTGAATCCACTCAAGAGATATTGAACGGAAACCTTGAAATTTTGGGTTTTTTCGTAGTGTAAGGGGCATAACTCTGTCAAAATTTTTTCGATCGGACCTTAATACGAACTTGACCTGGATTTTCATTTGATGTGTCTGTATACAAAATTTCATTTCAATATGTAACTCCATTCAAGAGATATTGAACGGAAACCCTGAAATTTTGGTATTTTTCGTAGTGTAAGGGGCATAACTCTGTCAAAATTTTTTCGATCAGACCTTAATACGAACTTGACCTAGATTTTCATTTGATGTGTCTGTATACAAAATTTCATTTCAATATGTAACTCCATTCAAGAGATATTGAACGGAAACCCTGAAATTTTGGTATTTTTCGAAATGCAAGGGGCATAACTCTGTCAAAATTTTGTTGATCGGACCCAAATATGAACTTGACCTAGATTTTCATTTGATGTGTCTGTATACAAAATTTCATTTCAATATGTAACTCCATTCAAGAGATATTGAACGGAAACCCTGAAATTTTGGTATTTTTCGAAATGCAAGGGGCATAACTCTGTCAAAATTTTTTTGATCGGACCCAAATATGAACTTGACCTAGATTTTTGTTTGATGTGTCTGTATACAAAATTTCATTTCAATATGTGAATCCATTCCAGAGATATTGAACGGAAACTGATGTCGCGGACCGACCGACAGACCGACCGACCAACAGACCGACCGACAGACCGACCGACAGCGGCAAACCTATATGTCCCCTCTTCTTCGAAGGGGGGCATAATTAATGCGTCCCAATTTCTAAAAATCTTTTTCTCGTGGCGTTTTAAGTTTGCGAATGCAAGTGAGCTGACCTGCTTGCGGCATTTTATGTCCTTGAGATTGTTATATGTTCCATAAAATAAACGTCTAACTCTAAAACTACAATCTACTTTTGCTGAATTAAGTATATTGATTGTTTATTTACTTAGCGAAGCTTTGTACATCATGTACATGTGTATAGTAAAACGCTATCCAAGCAAACCACTTCTATACGGTATACAAAGACAGTACACTTATGGTGTGAATTAAACGATTTCAATAGATTGATTCATAATGTCAAGAAAATACATTGGAGGAATTTTTCATGTATATTTTACATCTAAATCCGAATGATATAAAGAAGTTTTTAGTCGGACTGATTATAACCTTTAATTTGAAAATAAAAAAAATATCGCTCCGCAAAGATTTCTCATACGATACCACAGATCTCTTAGGTTTAACAGAACTGTCATTTACAAGTTATACAGCTAAAATAAATACTGTAAATATTATACACTTTCTCGACTTTTGAATATTTAATTTATGTAAACATGAACTAGAACGGACGCATGATACGAAAGTGAACAATGCGCACTGTAGGACGCAGCAATGGAAAATCAATGGGTCCTGGGCGATTTTCATGCGTCAGAGACGCAGGACGCAGAGGTAGATTAATCCCTGGAATTAGTTTGAAATGTTGTGTCATAAAAACTGTTACATTTGAAAACAATTCTATTTTATTTTCTTCTCAACAATAGAATGTACATGCACTTTACAAAATACAAATTATAGAAACGTTGAATTATCTTCAGAGACAAAAGTTCTAATACCGGTAGAACAAGTTATATTTTAACACAAACCTGAGCTTGGTTCTTTATCCTCATCAGTTTTATTTGTTGCTTGAATAATTCATCCTTTGACTTCTTGTCTGAAAACAGAAATCAAGATGATAAATAAGAAAAAAATACAGATTTAACCTGTTCAGACTCTAATGATCCAACATAATGTCTAAAGGAAAGGTTTGATATCCGACATACCTTTGGAAACACTGTATTTTCGCATGCAGGAACAGGTAAATCAAAAACAATGTGGAAACAAATTTACATTAAGCGCATTTGTACTTTCCAAATATTCACCTTTCTGGAAGGTCTACACAGCAAGACCATCTTAAACATGGGGTAAAATTCCAGAAAAATCTTCAGGAGCCAAGTGGGCCCTAAACTGTAAAATCCAGGGGCCAAATTAAAATTTTAGAGGCCCATACCATATGAAATAAACTTAAAGGGGTAGCCCCTAAAACGGCCCTGCGATCTTCCATAAACTTAAACTTAATGTGAAATACTTGATAAACCACCTAAAATACAAAAATGTATAATGAATGTTTCCCGCTTTTAATGAAAGGAACATCAACCAAAGCACCATGGGAACTTCAGAAGTCTTATGATGTCATCAAGTGATGTCATTTTGACGTTATTGACAAAACATGATCAAAAATGTGTCTTTAATTGATAATTTTGACGTGGCCACATGCGTTGAGAAACATAAATTTTAAACTTTTATGAAAAGAAGATAATTATAATGATTATCTTTCAATGTAAATTTTTCATGTTTCTCGATGCATGTGGCCAATGCTAATTTTAAAGAAAAGATAAGAGAGTGTTAGCCTTTAACATAAAATTGTACACATCCCAAACTGAAAAATTTAGAGTAAACCGAGTAACTATTTTACGCCGTGTACAAAAGGAGAAAATCGGCCTACACTTTGCACTGAAAATTTGTTTTCCTACTTGTATTTTGATGTACATGTATGCCAACATGTTTGGTGATATCAATACATAATTGAATTAATTTGAATTGAGAATATACACAGGTGACAGGATCAAGGTTTTTTCTGAGCCCTTAGAGATAAATGTAAATGTTCGATGGAAGAGACAGTCATTACCACTCTCTTTCACATTGAGATTCATAAAATCATCTCTGTTGGGGCCTTACGTAACAACCATAAACAGTAATTCAAAATGGCGACTACGCATTTTGATAACCATGAAAACGGGATATTAGATTGGAGTAAAAAGACTTTTTACTAAGTCCATGGAAAAGTTTACATCTACGTCTTCTTGATTTTGGGTTATTCTGGGTGAATTAGCAATGCATAGCTTTTGAATTGACACATCTATTTGTTACTTATATTGACGCTTATGGGGGTCGTCATTTTGATAACGCTGCAGGTAACAGAAATAACGTTTTCTCTCGACAAAACCTGCTTGATTAAATGTTGGAATCTACTTTTTGTTGTAATTTTTTATTATTGATATGTACAAAAGACATCAGATAAAGGAGAAAATGTCGAACAATTGTAAGTATTTTAAGGAGGGACTAGTTAGGGCCGGAAGTAGGGTGAGCCCATTGCAGATACTTCTTGTCATCAAGGAATGTAACTCTGCATGGAAAATTGGGTCATTATATGTATAATATACACGATATAATTTATCATACAAATGAATACCCAAGATTGCAAATACAGCATGTGCAGCATGTTCGTTCCAATTTTTTCATTAAGTCACCTACCTAAACCATTGTTCAAAACTTGGGCAACTTTTCTGCCCAAGTAAATTGATGACGTCATAACAATGGAGAATAATCGATGAATGCGCAAAAAACATTCATATAGTCTTAGTTAGAAGTATTTACGATCTTCTGTATTGCCAAACGATCTTTCGGCCTGTGGGATGCACAGCAATGAAAAGCTGCGTCCCAAGCCCATTTTAGGTAGTCCGAATGCAGGGCAATATTAAACACTCTTAAAACATAGCTGATTTTACAGTAGATTCATTAGGCGGACAGACACCAGACATCACAAAATTTGGCATTATTTTCATAGTGAGGTCATAATAGCAGTCTTAGTGAAAACTTTTTTTGACCACTAGCCAGCCGGGCTAGTTGAGTGCCAAAATCTACTAGATATCCAAAATTTTCACTAGCCATTGAAGAAAAATCAAAACGCTATAAAGACCTATCATTTCCTCAGCTAGGTCCGATGAGTAGGCAAAACTTCACACATATATAGAGTATACATAAAAATCGAATGAAGTTAAACCACCACCTGATCATTTCTCTGGCAGATGTCAGCTACATCATTTCAGTGTTCAGTCAAGATTTTTAAAATTGTTAGATATTAATTGAACATGTTATACTGAGTAACTTGCATATTAGTCAGTACCGTAAAATAACCCGCAGCAAACGGTTGAGACATAACAGGTACTTTTTACGGAAAGTAGGCGGCGATTTTACTGTAAGTATAAGCAAGAAATCGCCAGCCTGTCGGCCATTTATGAGAACACTGCGTTTCATTAAAAGTCACTAGCCAGTCGGGCTAGTTCAGCATCAAATTTTGGTAGCCCAAGGAAATATTTGGTAGCCAGGGCGGTCGGGCTAGTGAGTTTTCACGAAGACTGTAATAGAAAACATGACAAAGCATTAAGTAAGTGCGATCAAATATGACGTCACAATTAGAAGTTTTGCCAAATTATGTGATGTCTGTGCGTATTAAATCAAATTTTAAAACGGTCATAAATAGTTTCTGGAAAATGGACTATTGTTACATACAAACAACGAAACGACAATCATTAAACTGTTAAAGCCGAAAAAGGCTCTCAAAGTAACAGATACAGTACAAAACTGATCAGAGGAATTATTGGCTACGTGAAAATCATGTCAATCGATCATACCATCATTTTGAGTATGAGAAAGGTCACCATTTCCTATATCTTCTATACTGCTGTTATGGTTTTCCATCTCTGTTAACGTTGTCAATAAGTTACGTGTTCGTCCGCTTTCGCAATCCGTGTTTCCGGGATGTCTGGTCCGTTTGAACTTTACACTTCACCTTCCCAGTCTCTTCCGCGTATATCTCTCCACTTTGCGGGAGCACTCGATCAAATGATCATGTTCAAATTATATTCCAGGTGGTTTTAGAGAGGAGGGTCAGAATGTTCGGGTCCCCATCTTCACCCATATGCTTTAAAAACTATTTTTATCTTTTCTGCATTTTCATTTTCAGACGGCCGATTTTACACCATATACTAACAGCTCCTTTTAACTCTTCGAGTTTATACCATAGATGAAGACTTTTTATTCAAGTTGTAGGTTTATATGGTGTTAAAAAAATTCCACAGCATCATCGACTAGATTTAGCTTGATATGTACAGTAATACGCCAGAGAGCGGACTCTACTATACATGAAGAAGAAGAAGAAGATGAACCCAATGGGATTTTTACTATAGACATATAGAAGAAAGGGTTTGTGACCAAGCGATGATAGTACCTCATCCCTGTGTATATGTCATGTTTTGCCAGGACAATGAACTGTAGGGTGAACTATACTTATCACTTACATGTAAGTGACTACCCACGATAATGCACTATTATCTAGATCAATATATAGATGTTGATTTTTATCTTGTAATGTGATACCGACTATGGCAATGACTCTTATTGCCTTTCAATTGAGTTTGATTGGAACCTTTAATGACGTGGAAGAATCTACATATACATGTACTAGTTAATTAGTACCTGTATCTAAGAATATATAGTTCAAAGGCAGCAACTGCCAACATAAAAACTGTTTCGTTCCTTCAAAAACGAATTAAATGACTAACTTTTACCAACTGGATTCATAAAAATACTTGTTTGTTTATAAATACGCAGAGCTGTAAATTTTAGAAAGCAACTTGAAATTTTGGTATGAAATAGGAAAAATCTAAACTGAACCTGTATTTAGATTTATCATTATTTATTTTACTCCAATAAAAATCTAAATCTCTGTTTTTGAAGGAAGCTAGTTAACAATATGTCTCGAGATTTAAGAAGATCAAAATTTTTTTTAATGAATTTTGAATAATCAATTAACCCTTTTCTTTAGAAAAATTCAAGCACTCACGTCTCGTACGAAATTGTTTTCGTTTGATGTGCTCTCTGCATGTATTTAGATCTAGGGTGGGGTCATCTTCAAAAGTCGCAGATCCGATACGTCCTAACCGCCCTTCTCTTCGTAGGACCGTTAGAACACAGGAGATTGACAAATTATTCGTTAACCACTTAAATATCCGACCCTCGAGAGTCAAATACCTTATATATTTCGAATAGGTGTTTTCGAGGGGATATTGACTCTAAGGGGAAGCTTCGAAATGGGGGGGGGGGGTTAAACTGATAAATGCGTCATACTTCTGTGGGTTAGAACGGATTGATTCAAACTCCCCGGTCGAGCTCCCCTTTTAGGTAACCGATCGCTTGTAGAAGTTTGAGAATGGATCAAACACACGATTTTATGGAGATATGGGATTTGGCGGATAGGTTGGTTCTGCGCAAATATATTTTACGTATTATGGAGTTTGGGGTCCAAGGAGCAGGAGGAAACCGGAGTACCCGCGGAGAAAAACCTCATACCGAGGTCTGGGTGTACCCATATACGGCCCTTCGCCGAATCTGGGATTCTGGGAATCGGTTCTCCCGTGGCCCGCCATCTCCCTCCTGATACGGGATTTGAGTACGGATTTCCAGACAATATATATATAAAAGACACAAGTATCAGAGAATTTGCCGTTACGATGATAACGGGATTTGTTCCCACTTTAAAGAATTTTGCTGCGAGCGCAAGGGAAGTCACACTTGCGGAAATTGCGCGCTCGCAGCTCTGACATAACGTTGCACGGGAGGTGTGCAATGTTCCAGTCATGTCAGTCTCTGTCTGTGTATGTTTACTCAGCTCTGTTTACGCATGCGGGTGTTTCGATGTTTTGCTGTGAGTGCTGGAACAGATATGCCCTTCTTATTGTTTTCATGGAAGGAACTTACTGACATTAAAGCTCTCTGTGAACATGGACTGGAAATAATCGTCAGAATGTTAACCACGCACTCTTTTCCACTTTTATGTATGTACAGTAATATCATCTCATCTGGAAAAGATAGAATTATATTTACTTTATTTATTTACGTAATTTGAGAGCATCACACTTCTTTGCAAAAAAACTTAAAAGTGTGGGCATGAAAACAAAAAACTGGGGACATGAACATGATGAATAAATTATATAACACGTGCGTCACATAATCTTATTTTTTAAATTCATTTTCTTTATTGACAAAACAAAGCCGAAAACAAGATGTGATTAAAAAAGTTTCACACCAAATCGACATACCGCATTTTTTATTTATTGCTGTAAGGATTCATCTATATTTTGCACTTTCTGACTTAAATCTCATCCTCGTTTGCTTTTGAAACTGACATATTGTTAATAGCTGTAAAATAAAATTATATTCTCAAAATTTCGCTTAGTTTTACTAACATTAATGAAAATGAACGAAATAAATCTTAAATATATCATAAGCACTTCAAATTTTCCCATTCGAAAAAGTATGTAACTGCATGAAAAATTTGTCAGAGATGTATATAGATTTTTATTGAAGACACCATTCAAAGAGAGGAAAAATATGGTTTCCAACTTTAAAATGTTGTTCCATAGGAGCTCGATGTCGCATCCTCTTTTTCTTATCGGTTTATAGAATAAAAGTAGAGAAGGGGTGCATATCATTGAGGGTTATTGGTGTTGAGCTCCTGTGATGTGTTCAGCAATCTGCTTTACGATTAACGTGGTTGCCTTATCTGAGAGTTTACATCACAGGAACTCAGGTCATGAATTCATTAAAATCGCTATCAAGCAGGATATACCTACTCTCCCCGTGCACCGGATGTCATCTCTTTTGGGGATTCATTTTTGCTTCTTTCCAGAACGCTTAAACGTCGGAAAGGTAAATATCATTATCTTAATGCAAATTGTATTAAAGGTAGCACAAGCGTAGCATTTCCTAGCTATTGCATGTACTATGCAGTCAGAAAAAGTATTTTAAAATAAAGTTTACTACCACCTCGACCTTTGACCCTTAACCTTAAAAATAATCAGGGTTCACCATCTCTCCAGAGGGATCATTTGTGAAAGTTTTTGTGATTTTAAGATGATTGCTATATATATGCCTTCTATGCTGTCAAGCAAGACTTACTAGTAGTTGAAGCATCCATACCAGAACACAGAAACATCTCATGCAAAAACACAGAGCAGACAAGCACAACATGAGATGTAAAACGGACGTACGACATAGAAATACAAAAGACTACACATAAACCAAAGCAACCAATGGGCAATTGGTGCCGACTTAGGGCGGCCATCTTCCACGCAAGTAGCAAATGGTGTGCCTACCCGGATACATGCGCATAACCCTGCCACCCAAAGGTCTTGATGAACGCTTAAATTAAACACCACAACATGATTATACTTTGGTTCTGCTAAGACGAAAACTATCCTAGACTAGTCTTCGTGTGAGATGGACTCGACCTATTAAATTGAAATTGTTCCTACTTCGCCTGAATACAAATATAAATTTTATCTACAATTTGGACTTATTTCTTTTTAATCGTGGTGGTATCATACAAAAGTAGCAGCACATCTCCATATATTTTTTTAAATTTTGTTAACAACCATTATTTCGTACATGTAAACAAAGTTGAAGATTCCCTTTTTTCTATTTTACAGGCCTCATTTGTGCAGGTTCGATTTGTACAGCAATCTGACATAGAAGCATTGTGACGTCATCAAATTCTTTTGAAAACATTCATATTTGTAACACTGTTTCCCTGAATTTTCAACCGGTTTTCATAGAATTTGATGACGTCACAATACCTTGACGTCATATGTACCAAGACAAATGGAAAGTAACTCAGTATTTCGAAAAGACCTGATTTATTTAATGAAACTGAACTATTTAAAATTGCGAGTGTTCCACGTTCTTTCTATAGAAGGGGAGGGGGTACATTCTATTGATGGGGAATTCCAATCCTAAAACATGCATGTCTGCTGCGATGTAATAGGAATTCTAATGCACTCCGTTTGTAACGCGCATTCTGATTGGCTGAGCGATTAAAAAACTGCAAGGGGATTCACGTTTCACTGCAGTTTTTGCTATGACGTCATGTGTTGCTATGGCGACGTCGTTACAAGCAGACGTTATCTAGCTTCTTACTGACTAAAGCATTAGAATAGGGTTACCATACTGATGCTTTACAAAAACTGACAGGGTATCGGCGAATCCCCTGTCAGAAATATCCGTTTTAACGCTCGGCTAACGTCTCGCGGTAAAACTCAATTTCTGACAGGGGATTCGCCGATACCCTGTCAGTTTTTGTAAAACACACGCATGGTAACCCCTAAATCTTTGTCAGCATTAATTAAAGGGGAAAGAAAATCAACGTCTCTCTTTACATGGAATTTGATAGGTTGCGATCATGTAGGGTTGTTACTTAAATTTGAATTATTTATCCAGTCAGCATGATAAGCATTTATATACTAATATGAAATAGATATTGTCAAATCATACTTTTAAAGTATTTTCATCATTCATTTTAGAAATTAATCAAAACTAAATATCATTCAACGCTATTTTAATCATTCTTTAATGAATACGTTATATCTCATATGTTCCTACATGTAACTTACGGTCGTTGAACTACGAGGGCTAATTGATATGTTGTGAGTCTCGTATTTAAGGATTTGAATTTGCATTTTTTTTTACATAATCCCTTTCAGTATCTATACACTTTTGCCACCGGTGTTCGAGGGCTTCAATACCACTTTTAAAGAACTGTGTCAGAAGTGAAGCGTAGTATATGTCAATGATTGTTTGTCCTTTTTGGAGATAATCTATCAGCAGAATACCATCTGCAACCCAGAAACCGAGGCTTACAACATATCAATCAGCTCTCGTATATACTTCTTTGCGGAAAAAAACCCAATCACCAGCACCATGTTGTCATAATCAGAGTTATATATATAGGGTTACAAAGAACAGAATGACAATAAACAAAACGTGTTATGTACAGGGGATGCCTACTACTCCCGGGCACCTGGTCCCACATCTGGCTTGCTAGGGGTCCGTCGATGCTCAATTTTGTGCTCTATTGTGAGTACTGTTGAGATTATCGTCAGGATCTTCTTTAACTAATTTGTGTCACACTTATGCCCTTTACCGTGTGGAGCTCGTAAAAAAGTTCCCCGCGAGGGGTTTGACATTAAGTGTTTTGAATATTTTCCCTGACATGGTCGCCATAGCACTTTCTATATAGACATAACCTCAGACAATGCATGCATTTTAGATATTGTTTTCATTTTTTTTGTGCATGTACATGGATGGCGTGTGCCGCCAGCCAACAGGGGATGCTTACTCCTCCCGGACACCTGGTCCCACCTCTAGCTTGCTAGGGGTCCGTCGATGCTCAATTTTGAGCTCTATTGTGAGTGCTGTTGAGATTATCGTCAGGATCTTCTTTAACTCATGTAATACAACAACGCAAGCAAAAAAGATAACAGCTAGATTTACTGATTGACATACGATTAATTCTTTCTGTGTTCTACATTTTACACAAAGAGATGAAGGTCCGAACCTAACAAGGCGACAAGGGGAACAAGAAAATTGTATGCTTCCAAAAAATGTTTGTCAAACGGGAAGCACTAACTCACATCTATTTCATTATATTGTTTTGTGTCCTTTCATTATTAAAAAAAATCCTTCAAGTCGCTCTTTCAAGGGAAAACCAACAGTAAAGTACTTTAAGCATTTGTCAACACTTTTTTTCTAGTTTTTATTAATAATTCACACCTCAATATGAATATATTGCATTTCGCAATTACTTTTCGGATGATAAAATGAGGTGAGAAAAACAACACTCTATACTTTAACATGTGGGAGAAAAATGGTTTCAAATTTCACCCCTCACTTAACCAGATGTTCCAGCACCGTTCAGACATTTTTTCTCGTACACTTAGAAAATCGAATTCCATTAAGCAAGAAATATTGGATGTAAATATCTAAACAGCTTTAATAGGATACTTGTCTTACTTATGTTAGAATTACTATACGTTATAAATACCACACATACAGGAGAACTGTAGGGCTGTCTCCGTCTGTTTGTCCTATCTGTTTTCGCGTGGGGAAGTTCTGTTTTGTATTTTTTCCCAAACTTCGTGAGCCTATCGGTTACAAGTGGTTTTTGGAATATGATTCTGGCTATTAAATTGTGTTTGACTTTCATTCCATGCGATAAATGCACTTGCTGTGTGTTGCATACCCCGTAATAAAACACAATTATGAGATTTATTCTATATAAATGCACCACAATTGTCAGTTTCATTTTTGTTTTTTGATTTTTGAAATCGCGTTTTTGCAGGTAAAAAGTGACGTTTAGTCAACGCGAGTTCAGTTTGCAGGATAGAACAGCCGTCTCGGCATGTTTCTTTAGAGGTTATGTATTGCGACGTCACGAGTGTTTTCATGCAGAAATGCAGCACGTACCACTTTAATTGTTTCATCTCAGGGAATAACAATGGTTGTGCATCAATATATATGAATTTCGTTGCATCTTGTTGAATCGTTGAATCGGGTCTGATTCTCAGTAATTAATGAAGGGTTACTGGATATCTCTTCCATATTGGGAGGGACGGGGTATAACTAGTATACTAATAGGGATTCGATACCTAAAACATTCCTGTCAACTGAACTCAGTCTGTAATAATTGGTAATTGACGTCAAGCGCAGGGTAATGAAAACCATATATAACATCTTTCTTCTAAAAGACTTAGCTAGACTGCGAATAATATAGGGTTCATTTTTATGTTCCAAGGAGTTCTCCAATCCGTGAGCCGAAACATAATTTTGTGTCTACTGATTAATTTTAGAACTTAATTCAAACTAAAATATCATTCAAAGGGATCGAATTTTTATAGTTCCTTGATAAAAACGAAAGTCATGAATTTACGTTATATCACAGATGCCCCTACATGTGACTTACGATCGTTGAACTATGCTTTTTACTACTGAGTTTTAGAGAAGACACAAAGGTCATCACCAGCATCATACTGCAATAACCATAGTTAAATGCATTACAATAAACAGAATGAAAAAACAAAACCCCAAAGCGAGTTGTGTGATACAACGAATCAAATAAAATATAAAAAAAAACTAAGAGATGCATGTAACAAATTGACTTCCTGAATGACATACATGTACATGTACGAGATCTTTATAATCTATATTCATGATCTTAAAAGACCGAACGAGGCGAAACCGGAATTTCTTATATTTGTTAACCAAGATCTGTTTAATCAACACAGGTTTTGTGGCCCTACTTTCATTAGTCATTGTCCTGCAAATCTGCCTACAATACTTCAATTAAAACTAAACTCAAATATATATGTATATGTATTACATCCAAAAATGTGTCTCTTCATAACTTCAGTGATCAACAACAAATTGTATGTTGCCGACACATTCACATCAAGAAGTCAAAATTATGTCATTATTTTGTTTTGTGTCCTTTTATTTTTGAAAAACATTAAAGTCATTATTCAAGAGAAAACAAACTATCAGACACACAATAAACTATTTTAGCGTTTGTCACCCTCTTTTTTTCTAGTTTATTTTTTTTCAAAATTCACACTTCAACATAAATTGCATTAACGTTTACTTTTTGGATAATAAAATGAGCTGAGAAAAACAACACCCCATACTTTAACATGTGGGAGAAAAATGGTTTCAAATTTCACCCCCTCACTCAAGTAGATGTACCCGCACCGTTCAAACATTTTTTTCTCGTATATATATACTTAGAAAATCTAAATCCATTAAGCAAGAAATATTGAAGGCAAATATCCACACATTAATATGATACTTCTCTTACGGTCATATTAAAGTAAATCCCACACATACAGGGTGTTCAATATTATGTACAATTCTTCATCATTCAAAAATTGTGACATAAGGGAAGACATGCAGATATGTCATACATACTTAAAATCAGGAGATTTGAAAGTTTACTGGGTAAAGATTAATTAATTTAAGTCTATCCTTAGCTGGGTTTCGGCATATTTTTTTTTTCGGTAATGTTAGAATTAAGCTCCTTGCGCCTTCCCTCCAACGATTTTCGACCATATTTTTCACTTAAATACGCTTCTGAATAAGCCTTACACAAAATTTGGAGCCGCTCATTTTTGCAAGAGGACATTAAAACTCTGTATTGTAGATGGCGCCAAGAAAATTCACTTTGGCTTTATTTAAACTGTTTGGCATGAAGTACTGCTGACGAGGATTATAACATCCGAAACACGTGTCTAGTACAACAAAATTGGTACTATAGAACCTATATTTCAATACTGACAATTTTATACACAAGCAAATAATGAGCAAAAGGTAAAAATGCGTATCTTTAGTATAAGTTGTCCCTTGAGTTTCTGTAGGGCTTGTACCGTTGTCTCTATCTGGTTTACTATTTTCTTTTCGTGTGGGGAAGGTCTGTTTTGTTTTTTTTCTCAAAATTTGTAAGCCTTTTGATTGTGGTAGAATGAAATATTTCTTCCAGAGGGAAGGGATGATAAGAAATAAAAACACAAACACTCAAATACACAAATTTTCGGCCCCTTGGCCTTTAAAGGCCAAGGGGCCGAAAATTTGTGTATTTGAGTGTTTAAAGGCCAAGGGGCCGAAAATTTGTGTATTTGAGTGTTTAAAGGCCAAGGGGCCGAAAATTTGTGTATTGAGTGTTTAAAGGCCAAGGGGCCGAAAATTTGTGTATTTGAGTGTTTAAAGGCCAAGGGGCCGAAAATTTGTGTATTTGAGTGTTTAAAGGCCAAGGGGCCGAAAATTTGTGTATTTGAGTGTTTAAAGGCCAAGGGGCCGAACATTTGTGTATTTGAGTGTTTGTGATTTTCTTTGATTTCGATTGTGGTTTTGGAATATAATATAGGCTTTTGTGTTTGACTTTTATTTCATACGATTTATGCACTTGCTGTTTGTTGTATACTCGTAATAAAATAAATTATGACATCTATTCTATATATATATGAACCACAATTGTCAGTTTCATTCTTTATTTCTGAAATCGAGTTTTCCAGGTAAAAATGGTGGCGTTGAAAGGGTCACCGTGAGTTCAGTTTGCAGATTAGAACAGCAGTCTCGGCATGTTTCTGTAGAGCTTATGTATTGTGACGTCATAAGTGTTTTCATGCAGAAAAACACTTTAATAGTTTCATCTCTGGGAATTACAATGGTTGCGCATATATATGAATTTCGTTGCATTTTGTTGAATGGTTGAATCGGGTCTGATTCTCAGTAATTAATGAAGGGTAGTATAATAGTAGAGATATCTTTCACATTGGGGAGGGGGTAATGACAAATATGGATAATGACCATATCCCTGTCTACAGTACAAAATCGATAATTAAGAAAATCAGAAACCGAAGGCATACAAAATCAGGATAAAACAGGAACCAAACAAACAAAAACAAAAACCTACACCATATGAAAAGAAGCGAACTCCCGATATGAGAGTGAGACCAGGTGCCCAGGAAGAGTAAAACAGGCGACCGACTATTTTCTTACATTTGTAATTTAAGTTTGATCTGCCTTTAATAATCCTTCGTTCCATACGCTTTCCAATTCGTAAGGCAAAATGAATTCTGCATTTATTTATTTTGGGTACTTTATTTTAGAACTTAAAGAAAACTGAATATCATTGAATGGTATTTTCATAACTCTTTATAAATTAAACCATTTACATGGTATCTCACGTGTCCCTTCATGTGACTTACGATCGTTGGACTACTTTTTGGAGAAAAACAAATCAAAAGTCATCATCTGGACCACCTTAAAAAAATCACGATTAAATGGATGACAATGAACAGAATGACAAAACACAAAATGTGTTATGTAATACAACAACACAAACGAAATAAAGAATCAAATTCCACGAGATAACAATTTGATTTTCTGATTGACATACGATTTAATTCTTTCTTTGTTCTAGAACTCAACACAAAGAGAAAAAGACCCGGACCGAACCGGGTGAGAAGGGAAAAATTAAAAAAAAAAAATTGTATACTTCCGACAAATTCACATCGAGAAGTCCAAATTATTTCATTTTTTGTATCTTTTAATAATTGAAAAAAATGCAAGTCAATCTTTCAAGAGAAAACAAACAATCAGAATTGTGCTAATTTTTTTTAGCATTTGCTACCCTCATTCGTCCAATTTTTTTTTTTCAAAATTCACACCTCAACATGAATATATGGAATTACGTAATTACTTTTACTATGATAAAGTAAGCAGATAAAAAATAACACTTTTTATACTTTAACGTGTGGGAGACAACTGAATTTAGTCCGGCTGATTGGTGAAATAATTGTGCAAATTTTCAGGAAAGCGTGAAACTTGGCACAATTGTTCTTAAGGCCATACTTTACAATATTAGCTATGGACCCACCTCGAGAAATCAAAATGACCACTGTTTTCAAGATGGCCGCCATTTTCGAGAAAAAAGCTCATTTTCACTTGTTAATTAAAACCTTCTATACCGTTTACGTTACGATCAAGTCAAACTTATTCACGAAAATGTTAGATTCTCCATTTATGATGTTTTTGTCATATAGAGGTCAACATGAACCGTGATCATGAAAAGATTGCGTCATATGACGTTACGTCATCTTTCTCTGTATGAAGAAACTTTGGATGTTTTCTATTTTCACTGTTACAAGTCGTAGAAAGTTGAAATTGGTATCAAATGAGAGCGTATGAAATGCCCGTTCGTGTTTAAAAGGTTTGTAAATCAAATTCTCAGTAATTCGTGACTATTGTTACGTTAGTGACCGTTAGTTATAAGTTGTTTTCAGTTTCGTGCTTAAACATCGACGGCGGTTTGACAGTAAGTGTTTTGAATATATTTCCCTGACATTGTCGCCATAGCACTTTCTATACAGACACGACGTAAGACAGTGCATGAATTTTATATATTGTTTTCAGTTCCGTGCTTAAACATCGACGGCGGGTGCGGCTAGCCAACAGGGGATGCTTACTCCTCCCGGGCACCTGGTCCCACCTCTAGCTTGCTAGGGGTCCGTCGATATTGGCATATTGTGAAATTTCCTACTATCAAATTGCGAAGAAAAATATCTAAACATTGGAAAAAGGAATAAGAACACTGAATTTTAGACGTTAACTTCCATTCTTTGTCTCAAAATGATAATGAATTAAAACATCTTATTTGTCATAATTTCTTAGAAGTAGTGGTGACAAAATAGTTCCTAGAACGAAAATCATACTTTTTAATTATGCCATTGTGTGTAAATAGGCTACTTATCAACGAAAACGGAGAAATATGGTCACCCCCGCAAAGACTAAAATGAAGTATTGGGACTTTTTATAAGGAAACAAAGACATGAGTAAACTTATTCTTTTTGTAGCATTTCGATCGAAAATGGACTAAAAACTAAATTTTAACAAAACAATTTATTGATAGGCTTGAAGTATCAAGCCTTTACAGGAAATGCATGAAAAATGTGGCGAAATATGGTCTTTTTTCGATATTTAGGTCCGGAATAACCATATTTGTGTGGAATTCTTGTTTTATAGATGACATTATTCTACAAGTAGATATCTTAAATGAATATCATGTCAAGTAATCGAGAATGACCATCCCAACCCCTCTTTCAGACGCTATATTTGTTAAAAAATATTTCCTATTTTCTTTATGTCATATCTAAATATCATAACTGATTCCCGAAGTCATAAATGTCTCTTAAGGATTTTTGCTCACCATTTTAATCAAACAGATTTCAAAATTTTGGAATAATTCGAAAAATGACGATAGTTTTAAATGAATAAATTTCTTTAAATGGCAAGGTGGACTATTTGTCCTTTAAAATGAACACATACATGTAGCATAAATAGCGATCAATAATAGCAAATGGACTTGATAGGACCTATCATAATAAAATATTTAATTGTCTATATTTATATTGGCATACATTATGCAATATTTACAACTGTTATAACATAAATACCAGTGGGAACCATATTTTTGTAATAACTTAAAGGCAAAACCTTGTTTTCTGAATGTTAGTGTGCTTCTAATGAGCCAAAGAAGATCCCGACGAAAATCCCAACAGCACCCACAACAGAGCACCAAATTGAGCATCGACGGACCCCTAGCAAGCTAGAGGTGGGACCAGATGTTGCTTTCAGACGATTCAGTACAAATTGTAGACTATCACATTTATATAGTTTTGATGTCTTATAATCTTTAGTCCCATTTGAAAATGTTTTGATGTCGTCTCTGGTGTTGCGCCTTCCTTTTCATATCTTGTCTCTTGTTTTGCTTTTGAATTGGTGTTTTCAAGTTTGGGTGTTAAGGGGATTTTTTGATGAGGGTGCTGCAACAGAGATTGCTTCCTTTTTTAAATTCTAGTATTCAAATATTTCAATTTATCCAGGGGCTGTTCCTATTCGGTTCTACTTCAAAACCATCTAAATTCGATAAGAAAGATCAATCCCAATATATTAAACTTTGGACAAAGAAAGACATATACATGTATATGATGCAAGGATGGTCACTCCAGAAGCTTAACAATTTAGGATTTGCAAAATACTTTATGTATGATTTATAGGGATGAAAACAGTACTTTTTTTACGTCTCGTTGTCTCTTCTATCCATTATGAAAATCAATGACGAAACTGTGAAGAGCGGAGTAGGTTTATAAGTAAATCAGAGAAACAAGGGGATATACAAAAGAATTAGGTTGTAGCACCTGCAGCATATCACTGAAACATCCCTATGAGACGCAAATGGGACAAGGAACTAAAAACATTAAGCTTTAAACATGAAAGGCTACACATAAACCAATGGGTAATTCTTCTCCTTTCTTTAATATATTTATCTCAGTAGTTTGAGTTAAAGAAGATCCTGACGATAATCTCAACAGCACTCATAATTGAGCACCAGTTTGAGCATCGACGGACCCCTTGCAAGCTAGAGATAAGACCAGGTGCTCGGAAGGAGAAAGCATCCCCTGTTGGATAGCCTCAACTGCCGTCGATGTTCACGCACGACAAAAATGTATAAAACATGCACTGTCTTAGGTTATGTCTATATAGTAAGTGCTATGGCGAAAATGTCAGGGAAAATATTCAAATCACTGTCAAACCCTTCCCGGGGAACTCATTTACGAGCTCCACACGGCAAAGGACAAAGTGAACAATGGATTAAAAAATGTGAGCGAAAAATGTTCGATTAAAACATTTGTCACTTCAAAAACCCAAAGAATCTGAAATTTGAATCATACTAATAATACGTAACGTAATGTAAATAAATGTTTTCTAGCGAATAATATAACGTCTGAGCAATTAGAGAAGAGGGGATGGGGTATCGTCAATTTTCGTAAGAAGCTCGGTAATATTCTTATTCTTTTGAATAAGAACATACATGTAAAAACTACAAGAATCTTACATATAAATGGACATTAAGGATGCAAATGTAAATCATAACAAATACCATAACAGTACTCTGAATTCGAAACAAAATTATTTACTAAATTGAAAACACACACACACACGAGCTCTCTATAAGTTTTCATTTGATACCAATTTCAACTTTCTACGATCAGTAACAGCAGAGATGGAACACATCTTTGTACAGAATAAAGTTACGTTACGTCATATAACGTCAGATCACGCTTCATGTTGACCTCTCGATGATTAAAAATATCACAAATGCAGATTCTATCATTTTCATAAATAATTTTTAATTGGCCCTTACTTAAAGGGTAAAAATACTTGAATTATAAAGTGAATACTGATCATTTTTTCCTAAAAATGGCGGCCATCTTGAAAATAGCGGTCATTTTGATTTCTCGAGGTGGGTCCATAGCTAATATCATAAAGAATAGTCTAAGGAACAATTGTGCCAAGTTTCAAGCTTTCCTGAAAATTTGCACAATTCATCCATTTATTTGCACGAATCAGCTGGACTAATTCAAATTTAACTCCTACATTCAACGATATGGACCCGGCAACTTTCAGACAATTTTCTCGTATACTTTAAAAATGGAAATCCGGTAAGCAAGAAATATGAGATGTAAATATCTACAGCTTTTATAGGATGCTATTCATTACTATGCTAGATATATACAAGAAATACACGGTGTTCCATACTTATTAAAAAAACCCACTTATTTCTTGTTGCTGGTGGAGCAGTTAAAATCGTTCCCTGTACACGTGATTAGATGTTTGAAGTGTATTAATTCCTTCTTTCCAGCTCTTTCGCTTTCAAGAAGCTTTGTTTTAACCCGTTATCAATTTCGCATCATACATAATTTTGCTATTTCGGAAACTTGATATTTCATTCAAAAATAAAATCGAAAAATCTTAGCACCATCCATCCGATGCATATTTACATAAAACTTCTCACGGTGATTGATATCATAAACGAGATAATTAAACGCTGCAACCTCTTGCCACACAGATTCTACTCAATGGTTCTTAAAAATTCTATGGCATGCGTAAACAGTCTGTGGGCTGCTGGCTGTAGCGAGCTCAAGATCAATTACCCGAAAAGTCTGACCAACTTTCAAACAAGACAGAGATTCAGGACCAAGTCATATAACCCCACCCATCCTGCTTCGTCTTTCGGTATATGTTTGGACATCATAATTTTCATACTCTTTGGCCATGTGACATTGTTTAGATTAAGGATCACTGACGAGGGTTAAGTATCCGAAAGGTGCCTGTCTGGTCCATGCTGCAAATTCATCTGTTCTTAAATTTGATGCTATAGAATTTGAAGACGTTGAACACTTCTCTGACGAGATTTTAACAAGGTCCGTCATGGAGTCCCCTCGTCATGGTTGGTCAGTGTGCAATGTTGACACCGATACAGAATTATATATTGGTCCAGTACCATGACAAATATGGATAATGACCATATCCCTGTCTACAGTACAAAATCGATAATTCAAAAAATCAGAAACCAAAGGCATACAAAATCAAGATAAAACAGGAACCAAAGCAAACAAAAACAAAAACCTCCACCATATGAAAAGAAGCGAACTCCCGATATGAGAGTGAGACCAGGTGCCCAGGAAGAGTAAGCATCTCCTGCTTGCATGCAACACCCGTCGCTTTAATTCGGTAGAACTGTCACATCCGGTTACTTCCATTTTGGAAGATATAGAGTACAATCTTTGGTTGGATGGTTCAAATGGTCTATGACAGAATATCATCCACCATTCTGGATAGTGGGACATCATAGTGTATGACGAGTTCCCCATATCGACCGTAGAACTTCCTCAGTGACGATGTTAGTCGGTCACAAACATATCCCTGATTGAGAAGCTTATCTGAAAGACGCCTAGCTCTCAGAACAAAATCCGTATATTTGGTACTTGCTCTGGCATAGCGTATCAACTGAGATATGAACACGCCATAAGCAGGCGATGAAGGGATGTTGCTACTCAGAAAAGGAAAGTTCGTAATGCTGAAATTGAAGTCGTCACGTTTGTCATAGAGTGAGGTGTTCATGTGACCATCAGTGTCGTAGGACAACATTATGTCCAAATAGGATGCTGAATTATTTGTCTCTGTAGTTTCTTTGACTTCAAGCTCCGAAGGATAGATACTGCTCAGGTAATCCGCGAATTTTGGATTATTGATGGACAACACATCGTCTATGTATCTGTAAGTGAAGTTGAAGTCAGAAGCTAAGTATCTTTTCCCTTCAGAGACCAAAGATTGAATGAATTCAGCTTCGTACGAGTAAAGGAAAATGTCGGCAAGGAGTGGGGCACAATTGGTCCCCATTGGAATTCCGACAATTTGCTGGAAGACCTTTCCTCCAAACACCACAAAAATGTTGTCGATCAGAAAGTTTAACATCTGAATAATGTCTGTTTCAGTGTACTTATTTTCAGAATCTGACTTTTCTTTTACAAAGTAGGTTTTGTCATAGTTAACAACAATAAATTTGTATTTGCGATTACCGTTCTTACTTGTAAACGCATTACTAATAATTTTTGCGAGTCTTTCTTTCAATTTAGAATGTGGAATTGTAGTGTAAAGTGTCGAAAAATCAAAGGCTTTGATCGAATGGACTCTACTAGTACTTAAGGAAGCCTTAGATAACTATACCAAACGATGGTGTAAATCGGAAGGAGTCGAATCGCATTCTCTGAATGACTGGAAAAACCTCATTTTGGACATTACTGACATTCGAATAGACAACTTCCAAAGAAATCCTCATCTTTTTGAAAATCCAAGTTCTAGATCTGAAAGATATTTTAAATCCAAATTACGTAATTTACATGAAAAATTTGTCTTCGCTCCTGCAGATAAAGCAGCCAACAACACCATAATCATATGAAAACTTTACTATATATCAACTTTAGTTTCGGAACTTTCGTCTACAAATACTTATATCAAAAGCTATGAAAGTGTCCCTAACATTTTGAGCAAACATAGCAGTGAAATTTCTTCATTCAACATTGTTATGGGTCAGAATACCCCAAAACGCCAGCAAAAATCAGACAAAGACAGAATATAAATTTACAAGTTTAATTATGTACAATATATATATATTTCAAATGATTACAACTTACAATTACAATGTCCGGATCAAAGTGTCCGTTACGGTCCACAAAGTCTATCGAATGTATGGTTTCCGGTAATCACAAACGTTCTCGAAAGATCAGTGTCCAAACGTTGTTAAATGGATTAAAGTCTCAACAAATAAAGTGTCCCAGTATATCAGAATAGATGAATGAATCGTGTCTATGAATGTGTACGAATGCCCCTCAACACAGTTCCTCAGAGGTATTTATACTTAATACCAATGAATTTACCAGAAGCTTCTAGAACAATGACTCATTACAAATGATTAACAATAGAGTATTAATTCTAGAAATCGCAGTCATGTGATGATAATGATGTAACAAAGAACATACTGGAATATTCTCTATTGAAATAAACATGACATAGTAAAATCTAGAAAGAATAATAATGAAATCATAATATAACATGACTAAGTACATGTGTACCTACACATAAAGTAAAACTAAAATAATACATGACCCACAACACCTCCCCCCTTAAAAAAGTTTGAATGTCAATGAAAACTTAGGTGGTAAATTCTGCAAAAATCACTCATGAAACTCTCGATAGTGCATCTGCAATCACATTGTCTTTGCCCTTGATATGGTTAATAATGATATTGTACTCTTGCAACAATAAACTCCACCTTGTAAGTCTTTGATTCTTGTTTGACATTTTGTGCAAAAATGTGAGAGGGTTGTGGTCAGTAAACACAAGAATGGGATGCAAAGTAACATTCAAATAAACATCAAAATGTTGTAAAGCTAACAATAATGCAAGACACTCTTTTTCAATAGTAGAGTAATTCTTTTGACATTTTGTCAATTTCTTTGAAAAATAACAAACAACTCTATCTACACCATCATCATTTTCTTGAAACAAAGCAGCCCCGATTCCTACGTCACTGGCATCAACAGTAAGCTTAAATTGCTTATCAAATTTTGGAGCTGACAGGACAGGACTATTCATGAGAACACATTTGATTTTCTTAAAAGATTCCTCACAGTCATTGGTCCATGCAAAATTCACTCTCTTTTGTAACAGATTGGTAAGTGGACCAACAACTGACGAGAAATTTGGACAAAATTTTCTGTAAAATCCTGCCATTCCCAAGAATCTCATTATCTCTTTCTTATTGGTAGGAATCGGGAACTTTGAAATAGCTTCCACCTTGGCCATGATAGGAGTAACATAACCTTGACCTACTTTGTGACCCAAATATTCTACAGTCGCACGACAAAATTCACTTTTCGCAAGGTTCACTGTGAGGTTTGCTTTCGCCAGTATGTCGAAGAAGGTACGCATGATTCGAAGATGATCATCCCAGGTGTCGCTGTAGATGATGACGTCATCGATGTACGCCTCACATCCTTCGAGATGATTTAGGAGCGAATGAATCATCCTCTGGAATGTAGCTGGTGCGTTTTTCATACCAAAGGGCATTACTTTATATTGGTATAGCCCATCTGGAGTCGCAAATGCCGATATTTCTCTGGCTCTCTCGGTAAGCGGGACCTGCCAATAGCCTTTAAGCAAGTCAAATTTACTGACAAATTTTGCACTGCCAATTTTATCTATACAGTCATCGATTCGTGGGATCGGATAAGAGTCAGTTTTGGTGACTGAATTGACTTTTCTAAAGTCCGTACACAATCGGTAAGTTCCGTCTGGCTTCGGAACAAGAATACATGGGGAACTCCAATCACTATTGCTGGGTTCAATGATGTCATTTTCGAGCATGTATTGAATTTCTTTCCGCATGTATTGAAGTTTTATCGGATTTAACCGATAGGGATGCTGTTTGATAGGTGAAGCATCACCTACAATGACGTCATGATGAGACGCATTTGTCTTTTTTGGAACGTCCGGAAAGATGGTCGTATATTCCCGCATTAATTGGTGCACTTCCTCTTTTTGATGCACGGTCAAATGTCCGAGTTTCGCTTCCGGATTTGTTAGAATTTCAGAATTCTTCAAACGGACACTTTGAGCAAAGTCTTTTTCGACAGTCTCTTCATTACATTCCGGTTCAACAAAATTTTCAAATGTATTTACATTGGCCAAAGTGGAAACTGGTTTAACAAAATTTCGGTCACTTCTATCAAAATACTCTTTCAACATGTTAACATGACACACTCTTTTTTCTTTTCGCCGACCTGGTGTCTTAACCACATAGTTAACATCACTAATTTTACTCTCAATCTCATAAGGACCGAAATATCTAGCTTGCAAAGGATGACCAGGGATAGGCAAAAATACAAGAACTTTATCGCCTGGTTTAAAAACTCTGTTTCTAGCATCTTTGTCATACCATGTTTTCATTTTCATTTGTGATGTTTTGAGATTTTCTTGAGCCAATTTGCAAGCATTATGTAACTTCTCTTTGAAATTAGACACGTAGTCTAAGAGATTCAAATCGCTAGTCTCAGTCAACCATTTTTCCTTCAATAACTTCAATGGCCCCCTGACCGTATGCCCAAAAACTAGCTCAAAGGGACTGAACCCCAGGGACTCCTGAACCGCTTCTCGTGCCGCAAACAACACGAGGTGAACCCCTTCATCTCCTTACAAATTTAGATACATTGCTAATTCTAGCAACTGCTCAACTACAAGTTTGTCTAGACATCTGACGTCAGCCCTAACGGCGGTACAGGAACACGTTGCAAAATATTGTGAAACTGTTCTTAACAGGAATGATGTAAATTTATTTTGGTCTATAAAAAATTCCGGGGATGTGATTGACAAGATAAAATCTAGAAATTTTCAAGCCAATACGATTGCTTCATACGATTTTTCAAATATGTACACCACGCTTCCTCACGACAAGATCAATGATCAATTGTCCAAACTCATTAAATGGTGCTATAATCGAGAGGGGAAAATTTATATTTGTACATCTGAATCAAAGGGTTTCTTTTCCGCTACAGAATACAAATCATACAAATCATGGACATGTAGCGACCTGTGTAGTGCCTTGTCCTTCCTCTTGGACAACATTTATGTAAGATTTGGTGAGAATCTCTACAAGCAGGTTGTAGGGATTCCTATGGGTACAAATTGTGCGCCTCTTGTTGCAGATTTATTTTTATACACATATGAAAAGGAATTTATTCAAAATCTTCAAAAGCAAAGAAAACATGATGATGTGAAATGCTTCATTAGTACTTCTAGGTACCTGGATGATATTCTTACTATCGATAATCCTGTTTTTGAAAAGTATAAAGATGTTATTTATCCACAAGAATTGACTCTAAACAAGGCAAACTTTACAGACACTGAAACACCATTTTTGGACCTAAATATCAAAATTGTCAATGGAGAAATTCATACAAGTGTATATGACAAACGAGATGATTTTGGCTTCAACATAGTAAATTTCCCCTGGCTTGACGGTGATGTCCCTAGATTACCGTCTTACGGTATCTACATTTCACAGCTCATCCGGTATGCTAGAGCATGTACTGATGTTTTGGATTTTCATAATAGAAATCTACAAATTACAAAGAAACTTTTAGGTCAAGGTTTTCGCTTTCACAAACTAGTAAAGACTTTCTGGAAATTTTACAAAAATTATGATCAACTTCTTTTGAAATTCGGACCCATAAAAGCAACGGAGTATATTACTTTAGGTATTTCACAACCTGCATTTTATGGTGACATAATTAACAAAATAAGAAGGATCAAAGGTAGACAGCATATGTATCGAAAATGCGTCAGAGTCATCAAACGCCTTTTATACCGTGGATATGATCCTTATGTCACCAGACGGACACTAAGCTTGGTACTTGACCAATATACAGTCTTGTACGAGCGCATTCTTAAGACTTGCACTCTGACTGACTGTGACGACGGGACTCCATGACGGGCCCTGTCCAAACCTCTTTAGAGAAGACAGGGCCCCGACCACCTGTCCTCTCTGAATGTCAGTCGGACTCCTCGGGTGATTACATACATGAGCTCGCTACAGCCGGCAGAGCACGGACTGTATTACGCATGCCCTCTTTTTATATCCATTTGCGTGTTCATCTGTGTCTCTGGGGCCTCTGCGTTTCGCGGTCTTGTTTGTGTGACGTCATCTTACAGTGAGGAGGTTGTTTTACACCACATTTGTACGTTCTTCGAGACCTCTAGGTAACTGGAGAAGTGAGAGGGTTGTGCGCACGTAATCCAGGATAGCCACACCGTCTGCTATTTACTTGGCAGATGGCCGTCCTAAGTCGGCACCGGTTGCCCATTGGTCTCGTTGGTTTATGTGTAGTCTTTTATGTTTCTATGTTGTGAGTTGGTGTTCCTTGTCCCTTTTGCGTCTCTTTCTGTGGGTATCTGTTCTGTGTTTTTTGCATGGGTGTTTTGGGATTTTGCTGTGGGTGCTGCAACCTAGTGTTGTTGGAGATCCCCTCCTTTCTACTAAAATGAGTGGATTTCAGATGTTCTAAAAGTTCCTTCGAATTCTTTAAAATCAATATCTGGTTGATACCACTGCGAGAATATACTGTCGAACAATATTTTTGTAGCCCAGATTTGATTTCAGATAAAACTTTGGTGAGTAAGATCGATACAGATTTGGTAGAACATTTTGAGGAACCAGCGATGAAACGTTGTTTGTACGGATTCTTATGCATTTTAGGTATGCAGTATAAGTATGGTAAATCTAAATCTAAATTGGTAGTGTCGAAGCCAAAGGATTTGTGGTTATCTATTATTTCAGAGGCAGAAAGGTTTGTTGGGGGTGTAAGTGGGATTTCCAGGTGTCGAATTTAAACCCAACTCTTTAACTAGACTGTCGAAATAGTACTTTTTGCAAGTAAATGTGTAATTATTTGAGGCTTTGTCCGCTGGTGTGATGACATAATGTTCTTGGAGGTAGGTAAGTTCTGTGATAACACCAGGGTCTTTAAATATAGACACGAATCTGGTGTTGACAGTTGATTTTAATCGGTTAATTCTAGATAAAAGTAACCCTCTGATTGATTTTATCCATTCGGAAAGGGTGTCGAGCTGTACATCCTCTTTCTTTGCCCATCGTCTTACATATTCCTCACAAGAGTCCATGATAATTTTGACATTTTGGTTCCATGTAAAGGACATACTTTCTCTGTATTTGGGACCCTTTTTTAACAATTCTCTCAACTTGTCGTTCTTGACTATACTAAGGTCACCAGTAATAACGTGTCCACAAGGAGAGTAGTTGAAATCCGATGAAGAACATTCGCAGGGAAGTGGATGTAGTGAGGGATTACTTAAATCAATACACTGCAGGAATCGTTTGTAATTGTAAATTTTAGATGCAACTGTTGGTGTGTAGCTATAATAATACAAGGAGTTTCTTTTCTTTTGAAATATGGTGGGATTTTTTCTGTGACAGTTTTGTGATTCAAAACTTGACCAAGATTCAAGTTATCAATACCTTTGTTTGCAAATCTTACTTTAATGAAAGGGCGGTTTGTTTTCTCCCCTGATTTATCTGATCTAACTGCTTGAAATAAACGAAAAGTAGAAATGTCCAAGATGACTCCTTGTTGTCTGTATTCTGGGGAACGTGTATCGGTATATGCGAGGTCCTTCGTATAATCGTAGATTTCGTGTAACTTCCGTAAAGGAACAGAGTATAATTTGGTACGAATATAATGCAGGCCTAGAGGCTCATTCAAAAATGGAACCAAGTCATCGAAGGAGAAACTATGTATCTCAGGCCTATTATATTTTCGAATGCCATGACTTCGAGGTCTTCTTTGTGATCTGTTGAATAAGCTAGTCACATTTACCGATTGACGACCGGGACTTGTTAAGTTTCCTATAGTGCTGATGTTATCGTTGCAACCATAGGGCGCTGCAGTGTTGAGATTTTTTTATCCAGAACTCTTCTCTGTTGCGACGGAGAGGTGTGCTCAAATTGGGATTGTTTGTGGGGTGATATATATTTTCTCCAGGATTCTGACTCTCATTGTAAGCCTCTCGGCCTACATATCCTGAACTTCGCGTTGTGTATTTTACTTTGTCATTTTGTAACTTAAATTAGAAAGTCCTGATATAGTTTTACCGTTTATTAACATACGAAAGTTACATGTTGGTTATAGCAGTATGAGAATGAATCTAATTCTGCAACATACAAAATCATGCGCGCAGTATATATTAGGAGCCTGGGATATTTCACAATCAGGTGGAAATCGCCATCGAAATTCATGACTAAATTGGAATTCAGACGTATAAACAAAGTTGCCTAAACTTAGAACAAATCCTCGCCATTTCGTCTATTGCACCCAGACCTGTGACAGGCGAACCACTATAGCTTCTATTGCTGTCAAGTGACCCAAGAACACCTCGTATTGACAGACATAGGGTTACACACTGGCGGGAATGACAATCATTTCTATTACATCAATATAGCACGTGATCGTAAAGTTAACGTTTGAAATTAGAGTTATCTTCTCCTAGACGATTGGAAATATCCCATAAACAAAATAAATGGAAATTAATTAAAAATCAAAGTACTCAATTTGCATAATTATTGTGGGGGAGAGGCCATATGGTTACAATACTCCCCCACTTAAGAAAATAACCAAGATTTTTGCGACCTTGATCAACAATCAATCAAATCATTAACCTGGATAAACTTCTTAGCATCCATCTAAAATCTTGAAAACATATACTGAATTTCGGTGATGCTTGGTTATTTTCTAAACGCATGGCCTTGACACCACAATAATGAACCATACATCTTTTTACTACCGGGATCACTTGGTACATATCAATCAAAAACTTGTATAATAAAAATCACATGCAATAAAAAGTCATTATATTCACTGTTCATCAGGAGTGACTCGGTCATTTTCATCATAATAAATGTTCAAGCAAAATGTTCATAACCTGTAAAAGAATCACATTTCCAAGGCCAACGCGCCACATAAATCAATTATCATTCTCAATGTACAAATGCATGCATCAAACATCAATGACTTTTCATCAATAATTGCAATATTACTATAACATATGACATTATAAGCATTACACAGTTACTCTGCTTTTTCACTAAATAACACATCACACGGATTCACTTATTCTTCTTATGGCCATCATCACGGTATGACATCATTTTCTTTGGTTCTTCTCCATCTATGGTTCGTGTCTGGTCCTTCTGCGTGAACTGAATAACCTCCGAGGAGTAAAACGAATAAATTGGACCTCGATGCCATCGTGAATTTAATTGTTAATCATTGCGCAATCATCATCTATTTCTTCTTCCGTTTTCGTCTTAGGATCACGGCCTCGATCGTCTTCTTCGTCCGGACCCATATGTCTTTTCTCCATCCTCGACCTCCTTTGACGCATCTTGGTATTTGTGACGTAACCAAGATCTTCCCGTAATCTGGATGACGCCATGCACCCAGAAAAAACGACGGGGTATTCATATTCTCATACGTTCAGCGTCTTATTAGGAAGGTCAACAAGTAGTTCGTGTTCCTCTTTTTCGAAATGATAGATTTCACTCTGTCATTATCTGCGAAAAATGTTCGTATGTCTAAGTGACGGGCTGGTTACACATCCGGCCACACGGGTAACATCGTGCACAGGTTCACCTGACGTCACAGCTTCGGGTTTCATCTTCGGCTTCGGTCTCTTTGGATTGTCTCTCATAATTAACCTGCACGCTTTTTCACAGCACGCGATTCCATTATATCAACAGGTATTAAAGTGAAGTTCAAGCCTAAACTGCATATCTGGAAACTAATTAACATTTTCATTATTCAGTACTGCACTGTATATATCACTCCCAGCAATAAATCTATCATGATAGTCTACATCATTGTTTCACTGTTCAGGTCGCATATTGAGATTAATTGTTCATGGCAGTTAAGTGACACCGGGCTTTTCTCTGTACCTCTAATTGACCATAATTTTGAATTTACAAAAATAATTTAGAAAACTTTGTCAAATCTTTTAAATGAAATTCCCCAAACGTTTTTTTTTTTTCTTTTTCCACGTCTTATTATTAACTACCGTTAAATATTTAATAGAAAATATAGGCAATATTTTTTTTATATAAAAAAATCAAATGAATTAATAAAACGATATTAAGACAAGTAGCTCTTTTCATTGTTGTAAGACGTCATCAATACATGTCAAGTCAATAGTCTGCGTGCAAACTAAACAAAAACAAATAACAGCTGATGCTAACAACCCGCATCATGGGACGACCGTCAAAATAAACTCCAACACCGGGAAAAGGGCAACAAAGGTCAATATCATTTTACGCTCTATTGTAACACGATCACCAGAGTGAAAGTCATTCATAAATCTTGTACACTAAATCATGCAAATACAAACATGCAAAACTAGGGTTACACATCTCTATACTATATACAACGCCTCGACTTGTTTTTCGTGTTTAAAACGTCCTCGACTTCTTACAAAAAAATTGATGTGACATTCAGCGACTATTTCTTCATAATCACCAATTCACTTTTTTTAATAGGATCGCCAAACTGACAGTAAATCACAAACATAAGATTATGAATACTTCGATGTTCATCATATAATCCGAAATTAAACGTGCGCTTTACCTCGCACAAAGTACAAATGACAGGGTTGTATATCCAACAAACCCGAACGAACCTTCTCACGTTCCCAGAAATCCGTCTGGTGTCATTTATCGGCGTTATATCGCCAAAATCCGAGCTATTTCACCGCTCATATAACCTAACGAAATCAACTATATGTGTTGCATCGAAGTATCCTCTTGAATGTAATGTACCATCATCCTGAAAAATCTTAAAAAGACAGGTCACGATTTTCGATTTCTTTCAAGTCCTTTCTTTCAATTCGCCTGATTCCACGCCTGTTCCCGGCGCTTTACCGACACAAACAGGAAAGAAAGTCTGAAGACCCTGATTTGCAATAAATTTAAAACACATCCGCCATTTTTCGGAATTCTGCAAATTCCAAGTTACTACAACTTTTACTCTGAGACAAACCTAAACTCTGAGAACTACCTGAACCGGAATCCTGACTAATTCCCGTCATGTGAGACGTCACTTTGTCGTCAACGTTAGTCATATTTACTTGAAAATGCGAAGAAAAAAAAACTTTATTTACCTATCTGTCTAGATCAAAAATTCAAAAATGATCAAATTACATGGTCAATCAAAATGAGGATACGCACGAGAAAAGTAAATGTGTCCTACCTGAAGTATACATAATTTCAGTGTAATGTTCATCACTTGTCTGCTGTTTAATCCTGGTTTCGCGTACAAGTACATCCTCTGCATTCAAGACAATAAATCACGTATATCCCCATGATTCGTATCATTTAGCGTCACGGCACCAAATCTAATATTGTAAACCTCCTAGAGACTGCAAATTGTGAAGTCCGTGGATGAATTTTACTGAAGTCATTTTCGGAACTTGGAATAAAAGTCGTGGTAAAGTTTTACCGTTTATTAACATACGAAAGTTACATGTTGGTTATAGCAGTATGAGAATGAATCTAATTCTGCAACATACAAAATCATGCGCGCAGTATATATTAGGAGCCTGGGATATTTCACAATCAGGTGGAAATCGCCATCGAAATTCATGACTAAATTGGAATTCAGACGTATAAACAAAGTTGCCTAAACTTAGAACAAATCCTCGCCATTTCGTCTATTGCACCCAGACCTGTGACAGGCGAACCACTATAGCTTCTATTGCTGTCAAGTGACCCAAGAACACCTCGTATTGACAGACATAGGGTTACACACTGGCGGGAATGACAATCATTTCTATTACATCAATATAGCACGTGATCGTAAAGTTAACGTTTGAAATTAGAGTTATCTTCTCCTAGACGATTGGAAATATCCCATAAACAAAATAAATGGAAATTAATTAAAAATCAAAGTACTCAATTTGCATAATTATTGTGGGGGAGAGGCCATATGGTTACACTCATAGATAAAACCGAATGATCCGCCTGGTCAAAATGTCGATAAAGGAGTTGACTTCCTTTATTATTTATTTTTGACCGGTGTCCTGACATTCTTTTTCGGAGCTGGCCTTTGGTTTCGCCCACATAAATCAATCCACAAAGTGAGCACTCTATTCCGTTCACAACATTAGATGTCATGCAGTTAAGGTTTTCAAAACTATGCGTGTTAAATGTTTGTTTTGTGAGATTACTTGAGAATGAAGTGTCTGTTATTAGGATGTTACAAGTTTTGCAGTTCTTCATGCCACACTTAGAAATTGAGCAATCGCTTGGTGAAAATAGGTGCTCTTTTAGTATATCTACCACTTCAATCTTACAGGGCTTGATTTTAATATACCCATCTGCATGTTTATACCAAAACTCATGGTTGTTACTAACTACAAATGTTTCATCTCTAATGTCGTGTAAGCTAATTCTAGGGACACCTAAGTTACCTGTTGCGTATGTGTCCGTAGACGCAACAGGTTGGGGCCTTTTTATAGTGGGCGACGCCCCAGCCACTTTGTAGGTCTCTTGAGTTCTATCCATTGAATGGTATTTACATAATTCTTTATAAATTAGACCATTTACGTTGTATCTCACGTGTCCCTTCTTGTGACTTACGATCGTTGGACTACTTTTCGCAGAGAAAAAAGATCAAAAGTCATCATCTGGACCACGTTTAAATAATCACGATTAAATGGATTACAATGAACAGAATAACAACACACCAAATGTGTTATGTAATACAACAACACAAACGAAATAAAGAATCAAATTCAAAGAGATAACAATTTGATTTCCTGATTGACATACGATTTAATTCTTTCTTTGTTCTAGAACTCAACACAAAGAGAAGAAGGACCGGACCGAACCGGGTAAGAAGGGAAAAATTAAAGAAAATTGTATAATTCCGACAATTTCACATCGAGAAGTCCAAATTATTTCATTTTTTTTTGTATCTTTCAATAATTGAAACAAATGCAAGTCAATCTTTCAAGAAAAAACAAACAATCGGAATTGCGCTTAAGTATTTCAAGCATTTGCTACCCTCTTTCTTCCATTTATTTTTTCAAAATGCACACCTCAACATGATTATATGAAATTACGAAATTACTTTTACGATGACAAAGTAAGCAGATAAAAATAACACTTTTTTATACTTTAAAGTGTGGGAGACAACTGAATTCAAATTTAACTCCTACATTCAACGGAATGATAATCGTGTTATTAACACATGTGCATGATGTGTGTTTTAGATGGAAGGATGAGATCTCCGACAAGAATTTTATACACAAGCAAATAATAAGCAAAAGGTAAAATGCGTATTTTTAGCATAATTTGTCCTTTGTGTTTCTGTAGGGCTTGTGCTGTTGTCTCTATCTGTTTTACAAATTTTTTTTCGCGTGGGGAAGGTCTGTTCTGTTCGATCGTGGTTTGGAATATAATGTAGGCTTTTGTTTTTTACTTTTATTTCATACGATTTATACACTTGCTGTGTGTTGTATGCTCGTAATAAAATGAATTAAGACATCTATTCGATATATATGAACCACAATTGTCAGTTTCATTCTTTATTTCTGAAATCGAGTTTTCCAGGTAAAAAAGGAGACGTTAAAAGGGTCACCGTGAGTTTAGTTTGCAGGTTAGAACAGCCGTCTCGGCATGTTTCTGTAGAGCTTATGTATTGTGACGTCATGAGTGTTTTCATGCAGAAAACCACTTTAATAGTTTCATCTCAGGGAATTACAATGGTTGTGCATATATATGAATTTCGTTGCATTATGCGGGTCTGATTCTCAGTGACTAATGAAGGGTGGTTTTTCTAGAGATCTCTTTCACATGGTAGGGGGTGGTGGCAATTCTACTTATAAGGATTCGAAACCTAAAACATTCGTGACAGGTTAAATAACTGTAATTGGAGACTCACGTCAAGCGCAGGATAATGAAAAACAACTGCTTCATCTTTTTTTTAAGGATTTTTAGCGGCGAATAATATATGATTCATTTGTACAGAAAAGGGAAGCATCTCCAGCATGACCACCTTGTACCCACCCAGTCAATCAATTAAGACCCAAAAGAAAGCGAGACATAAATAACATCAGACAGAACTACAAACCACAAAAAGACAAAACGATATTCACTTGAACATCAATCGAAAAAGACTTACAGAAACATCAAACAATAATGACAAAAGTGCACCACTTTGGACGGTCATGTAGTGTAAGCAAACAATATGGTTATCCGGATTACGTATGTACAACCCTCCCACTTATTCGGATACACAGAGGTCTCCAAAGACGCACAATTAATGCATATTTACATAAAACTTCTCACGGTGATTGATATCACAAACGAGATAGTTAAACGCTGCGACCTCTTGCCACACAGGTTCTACTAAATGGGTCTAAAAAAAATTCTATGGCATGCGTATAACAGTCTGAGCTCAAGATCAATCACCCGAAAAGTCTGACCAACTTTCAAATAGGACAGAGATTCAGGACCAAGTCATATATCCCACTCATCCTGCTACGTCTTTCGGTTCATGTTTGGACATCTAATATTCATACTCTTTGGCCATATGACATTGTTTAGATTAAGGTTACCTGACGAGGGTTTAGTATCCGAAAGATGCATGTCTGGTCCATGCTGCAAATTCATCTGTTCTTAAATTTGATGCAATTGAATTTGAATACGTTTAACACTTCTCTGACGAGATTTTAACAAGGCCCGTTATGGCGTCCCTTCGTCACGGTTGGTCAGTGTGCAATGTTGACACTGATACAGATATTATAAATTGGTCCAGTACCATGCCAAATGTTTTTTATGACTTTTGGATCATATCCTAGGTAAAACAGGCGACCGATCGCGACTGTTTTCTTACATTTGTAGTTTAAGTTTGATCTGTCTTTAATAATCCTTCGTTCCATACGCTTTCCAATTCGAAAGGCAAAATGAATTATGAATATTTTTTGGGTACTTTATTTTAGAACTTAAACAAAACTGAATATCAATGAATGGTATTTTCATAATTCTTTATAAATTAGACCATTTACGTTGTATCTCACGTGTCCCTTCTTGTGACTTACGATCGTTGGACTACTTTTCGCAGAGAAAAAAAAATCAAAAGTCATCATCTGGACCACGTTTAAATAATCACGATTAAATGGATTACAATGAACAGAATGACAACATACAAAATGTGTTTTGTAATACAACAACACAAACGAAATAAAGAATCAAATTCCACGAGATAACAATTTGATTTTCTGATTGACATACGATTTTTAAATTCTTTCTTTGTTCTAGAACTCAACACAAAGAGAAAAAGGCCGGACCGAACCGGGTGAGAAGGGAAAAATTAAAGAAAATTGTATACTTCCGACAAATTCACATCAAGAAGTCCAAATTATTTCATTTTTTTGTATCTTTTAATAATTGAAAATAATGCAAGTCAATCTTTCAAGAGAAAACAAACAATCAGAATTGTGCTAATTTTTTTTAGCATTTGCTACCCTCTTTCGTCCATTTTTTTTTTCAAAATTCATACCTCAACATGAATATATGGAATTACGTAATGACTTTTACTACGATAAAGTAAGCAGATAAAAATAACACATTTTTATACTTTAACGTGTGGGAGACAACTGAATTCAAATTTAACTCCTACATTCAACGATATGTACCCGGCAACTTTCAGACAATTTTCTCGTATACTTTAAAAATTGAAATCCGGTAAGCAAGAAATATGAGATGTAAATATCTACAGCTTTTATAGGATGCTATTCATTACTATGCTTGATATATACAAGAAATACAGGGTGTTCCATACTTATTAGAAAAAAAAACCCACTTATTTCTTGTTGCTGGTGGAGCAGTTAAACTCGTTCCCTGTACACGTGATTAGATGTTTGAAGTGTATTAATTCCTTCTTTCCAGCTCTTTCGCTTTCAAGAAGCTTTGTTTTTACTCGTTATCAATTTAGCATCATACATAATTTTGCTATTTCGGAAACTTGATATTTCATTCAAAAATAAAATCGAAAAATCTTAGCACCATCCATCCGATGCATATTTACATAAAACTTCTCACGGTGATTGATATCATAAACGAGATAGTCAAACGCTGCAACCTCTTGCCACACAGATTCTACTAAATGGTTCTTAAAAATTCTATGGCATGCGTAAATAGTCTGTGCGCTGCTGGCTGTAGCGAGCCCAAGATCAATCACCCGAAAAGTCTGACCAACTTTCAAATAGGACAGAGATTCAGGACCAAGTCATATATCACACCCATCCTGCTTCGTCTTTCGGTATATGTTTGGACATCATAATTTTCATACTCTTTGGCCATGTGACATTGTTTAGATCAAGGATCACTGACGAGTGTTAAGTATCCGAAAGGTGCATGTCTGGTCCATGCTGCAAATTCATCTGTTCTTAAATTTGATGCTATAGAATTTGAAGACGTTGAACACTTCTGTGACGAGATTTTAACAAGGTCCGTCATGGAGTCCCCTCGTCATGGTTGATCAGTGTGCAATGTTGACACCGATACAGAATTATAGATTGGTCCAGTACCATGCCAAATGTTTTTTATGACTTTGGGAGAATATCCTAGGTAAAACAGGCGACCGACTATTTTCTTACATCTGTAGTTGAAGTTTGATCCGCCTTTAATAATCCGTCGTTACATACGCTTTCCAATTCGTAACGGAAAATGAATTATGCATTTATTTATTTTGGGTACTTTATTTTAGAACTTAAACAAAACTGAATATCATTGAATGGTATTTTCATAATTCTTTATAAATTCAACCATTTACGTTGTTTCTCACGTGTCCCTTCATGTGACTTACGATCGTTGGACTACTTTTCGCAGAGAAAAAAAAATCAAAAGTCATCATCTGGACCACGTTTAAATAATCACGATTAAATGGATAACAATGAACAGAATGACAACACACAAAATGTGTTATGTAATACAACAACACAAACGAAATAAAGAATCAAATTCCACGAGATAACAATTTGATTTTCTGATTGACATACGATTTAATTCTTTCTTTGTTCTAGAACTCAACACAAAGAGAAAAAGGCCCGGACCGAACCGGGTGAGAATGGGAAAAATTAAAAGAAATTGTATACATCCGACAAATTCACATCGAGAAGTCCAAATTATTTCATTTTTTTTGCATCTTTTAATAATTGAAAACAATGCAAGTCAATCTTTCAAGAGAAAACAAACAATCAGAATTGTGCTAATTTTTTTTTTAGCATTTGCTACCCTCTTTCGTCCATTTTTTTTTTTCAAAATTCACACCTCAACATAAATATATGGAATTACGTAATTACTTTTACTATGATAAAGTAAGCAGATAAAAAATAACACTTTTTTATACTTTAACGTGTGGGAGTACAACTGAATTCAAATTTAACTCCTACATTCAACGAGATGTACCTGGCAACTTTCAGACAATTTTCTCGTATACTTTAAAAATGGAAATCCGGTAAGCATGAAATATGAGATGTAAATATCTACAGCTTTTATAGGATGCTATTCATTACTATACGTGATATATACAAGAAATACAGGGTGTTCCATACTTATTTAAAAAAAACCCACCTATTTCTTGTTGCTGGTGGAGCAGTTAAACTCGTTCCCTGTACACGTGATTAGATGTATGAAGTGTATTAATTCCTTCTTTCCAGCTCTTTCAGCTTTCAAGAAGCTTTGTTTTAATCCGTTATCAATTTCGCATCATACATAATTTTGCTATTTCGGAAACTTGACATTTCATTCAAAAATAAAATCGAAAAATCTTAGCACCATCCATCCGATGCATATTTTCATAAAACTTCTCACGGGGATTGACATCATAAACGAGATAGTTAAACGCTGCGACCTCTTGCCACACAGATTCTACTAAATGGTTCTTAAAAATTCTATGGCATGCGTAAACAGTCTGTGCGCTGCTGGCTGTAGCGAGCTTAAGATGATCAATCACCCGAAAAGTCTGACCAACTTTCAAATAGGACAGAGATTCAGGACCAAGTCATATATCCCACCCCATCCTGCTTCGTCTTTCGGTACATGTTTGGACATCATAATTTCCATACTCTTTGGCGATGTGACATTGTTTAGATTAAGGATCACTGACGAGGGTTAAGTATCCGAAAGGTGCATGTCTGGTCCATGTTGCAAATTCATCTGTTCTTAAATTTGATGCTATAGAATTTGAAGACGTTGAACACTTCTCTGACGAGATTTTAACAAGGTCCGTCATGGAGTCCCCTCGTCATGGTTGGTCAGTGTGCAATGTTGACACCGATACAGAATTATATATTGGTCCAGTACCATGCCAAATGTTTTTTTATGACTTTGGGATCATATCTTAGGTAAAACAGGCGACCGACTATTTTCTTACATCTGTAGTTGAAGTTTGATCCTGCCTTTAATAATCCGTCGTTACATACGCTTTCCAATTCGTAAGGGAAAACGAATTATGCATTTATTTATTTTGGGTACTTTATTTCAGAACTTAAACAAAACTGAATATCATTGAATGGTATTTTCATAATTCTTTATAAATTCAACCATTTACGTTGTATCTCACGTGTCCCTTCATGTGACTTACGATCGTTGGACTACTTTTAGCAGAGAAAAAAAAAATCAAAAGTCATCATCTGGACCACGTTTAAATACTCACGATTAAATGGATAACAATGAACAGAATGACAACATACAAAATGTGTTATGTAATACAACAACACAAACGAAATAAAGAAGTCAAATTCCAAGAGATAGCGAATTTGATTTTCTGATTGACATACGATTTAATTCTTTCTTTGTTCTAGAACTCAACACAAAGAGAAAAAGGCCCGTACCGAACCGGGTGAAAAGGGAAAAATTAAAGCAAATTGTATACTTCCGACAAATTCACATCGAGAAGTCCAAATTATTTCATTTTTTTGTATCTTTTAATAATTGAAAAAAATGCAAGTCAATCTTTCAAGAGAAAACAAACAATCAGAATTGTGCTAATTTTTTTAAGCATTTGCTACCCTCTTTCGTCCATTTTTTTTTTCAAAATTCACACCTCAACATGAATATATGGAATTACGTAATTACTTTGTCTATGATAAAGTAAGCAGATAAAAAATAACACTTTTTACACTTTAACGTGTGGGAGACAACTGAATTGAAATTTAACTCCTACATTCAACGAAATGTACCTGGCAACTTTCAGACAATTTTCTCGTATACTTTAAAAATGGAAATCCAGGTAAGCAAGAAATATGAGATGTAAATATCTACAGCTTTTATAGGATGCTATTCATTACTATACGTGATATATACAAGAAATACGGGGTATTCCATACTTATTTAAAGAAAACCCCACTTATTTCTTGTTGCTGGTGGAGCAGTTAAACTCGTTCCCTGTATACGTGATTAGATGTTTGAAGTGTATTAATTCCTTCTTTCCAGCTCTTTCGCTTTCAAGAAGCTTTGTTTTAACCCGTAACGGTTATCAATTTCGCATCATACATAATTTTGCTATTTCGGAAACTTGACATTTCATTCAAAAATAAAATCGAAAAATCTTAGCACCATCCATCCGATGCATATTTACATAAAACTTCTCACGGGGATTGATATCATAAACGAGATAGCTAAACGCTGCGACCTCTTGCCACACAGATTCTACTAAATGGTTCTTAAAATTCTATGGCATGCGTAAACAGTCTGTGCGCTGCTGGCTGTAGCGAGCTCAAGATCAATCACCCGAAAAGTCTGACCAACTTTTAAATAGGACAGAGATTCAGGACCAAGTCATATATCCCACCCCCATCCTGCTTCGTTTTTCGGTACTTGTTTGGACATCATAATTTTCATACTCTTTGGCCATGTGACATCGTTTAAATTAAGGATCACTGACGAGGGTTAAGTATCCAAAAGGTGCATGTCTGGTCCATGTTGCAAATTCATCTGTTCTTAAATTTGATGCTATAGAATTTGAAGACGTTGAACACTTCTCTGACGAGATTTTAACAAGGTCCGTCATGGAGTCCCCTCGTCATGGTTGGTAAGTGTGCAATGTTGACACCGATACAGAATTTTATATTGGTCCAGTACCATGCCAAATGTTTTTTATGACTTTGGGATCATATCTTAGGTAAAACAGGCGACCGACTATTTTCTTACATCTGTAGTTGAAGTTTGATCCGCCTGTAATAATCCGTCGTTACATACGCTTTCAAATTCGTAGGGAAAATGAATAATGCATTTATTTATTTTGGGTACTTTATTTTAGAACTTAAACAAAACTGAATATCATTGAATGGTATTTTCATAATTCTTTATAAATTAAACCATTTACGTTGTATCTCACGTGTCCCTTCATGTGACTTACGATCGTTGGACTACTTTTAGCAGAGAAAAAAAATCAAAAGTCATCATCTGGACCACGTTTAAATAATCACGATTAAATGGATTACAATGAACAGAATGACAACATACAAAATGTGTTATGTAATACAACAACACAAACGAAATAAAGAATCAAATTCAAAGAGATAACAATTTGATTTTCTGATTGACATACGATTTAATTCTTTCTCTGTTCTAGAACTCAACACAAAGAGAAAAAGGCCCGGACCGAACCGGGTGAGAAGGGAAAAATGAAAGCAAATTGTATACTTCCGACAAATTCACATCGAGAAGTCCAAATTATTTCATTTTTTTGTATCTTTCAATAATTGAAACAAATGCAAGTCAATCTATCAAGAGAAAACAAACATTCGGAATTGCGCTTAAGTATTTCTAGCATGTGCTACCCTCTTTCTTCCATTATTTTTCAAAATGCACACCTCAACATGAATATATGAAATTACGAAATGACTTTTACGATGACAAAGTAAGCAGATAAAAATAACACTTTTTTATACTGTGGGAGACAACTGAATTCAAATTTAACTCCTACATTCAACGGAGTGATAATCGTGTTATTAACACATGTTCATGATGTGTGTTTTAGATGGAAGGATGTGATCTCCGACAAGACCCTGTTGCAGCAACAACAACAAAACATCTAAGCACCCTAAATGAAAACACAGAGAAGACATACACAGAAAAAGAGACACAAGAGGGAGGATGAACAGCAAACACAACATTAAAACACAAAAGACCACACATAAACCAAATTTTAAGTTGAACATTGTATATGAATTTTGCTGCATCCTGCGGGTGTGAGTCTCGGTGATCAAATACAGGGTGGTGTTACTTTAGATCTCTTCCAGATTTGGGGGAGGGGTATCATACTTATAGGGTTCGAAACCTAAAACATTCGTGTCAGCTGAACTGAAATTGGAAACTCACGTCAAGCAGAGGGCAATGAAAACCATCTTTTACATCTTCCTTCTTGACTGCTAATAATACCGGTATATGGCTCATTTTTAAATTCCAATGAGCTTCTTATCCATGAGCCAAATATGAAATAATTCATACCCATAATTTCATTATTTTGGACATTATTCCTTTCATAATACATTTAATACCTCAAGGAAGTGGCTAGACAGCGAATAATATATGGACCTTGGTTCATTTGTAAGTTCCAATGAGCTGTCCAATCAGTGAGCCAAATAAAGCATGATTTTGCGAAATTCAAAATCTTGAAACTTAGGCCATACCAAATTTATCTAATGTTCTTTGGATTTCCCGCACCATATTTTTCAAAATTCAAAAAATGATATTATAAAAATAAAATGCTCGCCCGCACCAATAAATTTCTGGCTCAGGAATTTCTTAGGGTCGGTTCTGATTTCTGCAAATTTTAAAGCTTCCAGAAGTCTCAGATTGTGCAAATTTCGAAGAAAATGAAACCTTTTGTGTTTGAAAAATTTCGTTGGGAGCAAATTTGTTGTCCTATATGCATGGCTATGAAAGTCAAGGAGGGGGAATGTTCGAAAATCTTTTCCGTACCAGGCTATGTGCTAGGCTTCCTAGTCTCCAGATTCCTATGGGGATTCGAAAACATCAGAAATGTATAATTTCACTCGCTCGCACCTTAAAAGCTGCAATATTTAAAAAAATAAAATAATAGTATTTTCGCTCGCTCGCACCCTTTTTTCACAAGAAAATCCAAAGAACATTTAATTAATTTGGTATGACCTTATCAAAATATCATTCAGTAGGTATTTTCACGATCGTTGATAAAAATGAGAGTTATTTACGGTATATATCACATGTCCCTACATGTGAAATATTCGTTAAGAATCTATAGAGTTTGAAGACTTCCGTGTTATTACGATCGTTGAACTATGCTTTTTACTACGGAGTTTTAGAGAAGAAACAAAAGTCATCATAAGCACCATGCTATAATGACAAATATGGATAATGACCATATACTTGTATACAGCACAAAATCGATAATTCAGAAAATCAGAAACCGAAGCATACAAAATCAGGATAAAACAGGAACCAAAGCAAACAATTAAAAACTTCCACCATATGAAAAGAAGCGAACTTACGATATGGGAGTGAGACCAGGTGCCCAGGAAGAGTAAGCATCTCCTGCTTGCATGCAACACCCGCCGCTTCAATTCGGTAGAACTTTCACATCCGGTTACTTCCATTTCGGAAGACATAGAGTACAATCTTTGGTTGGATGGTTCAAATTCATACACGGAATGATTATCGTTTTATTAACACATGTGCATGATGTGTGATGATGGGTTAGAAGCATCACTGATGAGAATTTAATATTCGAAACACGTGTCTGGTGCATGGAAATTGGTTTGGAATTTTCTTCAAGAAGGTATAGAGTTGGAACCCTTCGACATTATTAGAAGAAAGAAGGTGATCTCCAACAAGACCCTGTTGCAGCACCAACAACAAAACATCTAAACACCCTTAATGAATACACAGAGAGAGACAAAAAAGGGAGAAGGAACAGGAACGCAACATAAAACACAAACACAAATGACCACATATAAAGAAACTTTTAAGTTGAACATTGTGTAAGAATTTTGCTGCATCCTGCGGGTGTGATTCTCAGTTATTAATGAAGGGTGGTGTTACTTTATATCTCTTCCAGATTTAGGGGGATGGGGTATCATTACTATAGGGATTCGAACCTAATACATTCGTGTCAGCTGAAGTGAAATTGGAAACTCACGTCAAGCAGAGGGCACTGAAAACCATCTTTTACATCTTCCTTCTTGACTGCGAATAATACCGGTATATGGCTCATTTTTAAATTCCAATGAGCTTCTTATCCTTGAGCCAAATATGAAATAATTCATACCCATAATTTCATTATTTTGGACATTATTCCTTTCATAATACATTTAATACCTCAAGGAAGTGGCTAGACAGCGAATAATATATGGACCTTGGTTCATTTGTAAGTTCCAATGAGCTGTTCAATCAGTGAGCCAAATAAAGGATTATTTTGCGTAATTAGTCTGTAAACTTATCAAAATATCATTCAATTGGTATTTTAATGATCGTTGATAAAAATTAGAGTCATTTACGTTATATCTCACATGTCAATACATGTGAAATTTTCTTCAAGAATCTAAAGAGTTTGAAGACTTCCGTGTGTGTTATTACGATCGTTGAACTATGCTTTTTTTTCTACGGAGTTTTGGAAAAGAAACAAAAGTCATCATAAGCACCATGCTATAATGACAAATATGGATAATGACCATATACTTGTACATGTATACAGCACAAAATTGATAATTCAGAAAATCAGAAACCGAAGGCATACAAACTCAGGATAAAGCAGGAACCAAAGCAAACAAACAAAATCTCCACCATATGAAAAGAAGCGAACTTCCTATATGGGAGTGAGACCAGGTGCCCAGGAAGAGTAAGCATCTCCTGCTTGCATGCAACACCCGCCGCTTCAATTCGGTAGAACTGTCACATCTGGTTGCTTCCATTTCGGAAGACATAGAGTACAATCTTTGGTTGGATGGTTCAAATTCATACACGGAATGATTATCGTTTTATTAACACATGTGCATGATGTGTGATGATGTGTTAGAAGCATCACTGATGAGAATTTAATATTCGAAACAAAGTGTCTGGTGCATGGAAATTGGGTTGGAATTTTCTTCAAGAAGGTATAGAGTTGTAACCCTTCGACATTATTAGAAGAAAGAAGGTGATCTCCAACAAGACCCTGTTTCAGCATCAACAACAAAACATCTAAACACCCTAAATGAATACACCGAAAGAGACAAAAAAAAAGGAGAAGAAACAGCAACCGCAACATCAAAACACAAAAGACTACACATTAACCAACTTTAAAGTTGAACATTGTGTATGAATTTTGCTGCATCCTAAGGGTGTTATTCTCAGTGATTAATGAAGGTGGTGTTACTTTATATCCCTTCCAGTTTTGGGGGGATGGGGTATCATACTAATATGGATTCGAACCTAAAACATTCGTGTCAGCTGAACTGAAATTGGAAACTCACGTCAAGCGCAGGGCAATGAAAACCATTTTCTATATCTTCCTTCTTAATGAATTGGCTAGACTGCGAATAATACCGGTATATGGCTCATTTTTAACTTCCAATGAGCTTTTTATACGTGAGCCAAATAAAGCATGGTTTTGCAAAATTAATTCTTAAACTCCAAAAAATATCATTCAACGGTTGTTGATAAATATTAGAGTCATTTACGTTATATCTCACATGTCCCTACATGTGAAATTTTCTTTAAGAATATATAGAGTTTGAACACTTCCGTATTATTACGATCGTTGAACTATGGTTTTTACTAAGTTTTAGAGAAGAAACAAAAGTCTGCATCAGCACCATACTGCAATAACCATAGTTAAATTCATTACAAAAACAGAATAGAAAAAAAAAACAACGTGTTATGTAATACAACAACGCAAACAAAATAAGGAAAAAAAGTCCCGAATGACAAACGATTTAGTTCTTTTTATGTTATGATCTTTTTATGATCTTAACAAAAAGAGGAATTCCTGTGACAAAAAGGCACAGATAGAGCCAGGCGAAAAGGGGAAAAAAGAAAGGAATTTCTGAAATATAAATTTGTCAATTAAGATATGTTTTTAACGAATGTGTGAGGAGTACGCAAGACGGTGGGCAAAATGGGAGGACGTGGATCTAACATACACACTTACAAACGTATCTGTATCTGAAATACTTGACAACCACAAATCTGTTCTTGAGTCCTTCGGTATTCATACTGATGACTCTGATCTTGAACTGCCTTATATCTACTGGATTCCAAAAAATACACAAAAATCCTTACAAACACTGACTCATTGCCGGTTCGTCCAGGTGCTCAACAAAACATCTTTCCATTTTGCTTACGAAAATATTAACTTGCATCAAGCAAGGTCTTCAAACATACTGCGAGACAGCATATTCCAGAAATGGAATCAATCACATCTGGATCCTAAAGAATTCTAAGGAACTTTTGGAAAATTTAAAAGCCATCAAATTCAATCTTATTACCAGCATAAAATCTTTCTACTTCTCTACGCTCTACACTACCATTCCACACCAAAGGCTAAAAAAAAGACTGGCCAATATTATATGCAGCATCTTTCTTTCAAAAAATGGCAATAGAAGATACAAATACCTCGTAATTGGGCGGGAGGACAATTATTTCGTGAAGGAACTTTCTGATTCAAACAAAAAGTATACCGAAGACGACATCATCATATGCTTGAGATTTTGATTGACAGCATCTTTGTTGTGTTTGGAGGAACCGTATTCCAAGAGATAGTCGGCATCCCAGTGGGTACAAATTGCGCCCTGTTGCTATCGGACTTACTTTTATATTCATACGAAGCTGACTTCATCCAGATCTTGATTTCGACATTGGCGAAAGCACCTCGCATCTCAGTTCAATTTTACCTTCGAATACATAGATGACATGTTGTCCATCAATAATCTGAACTTTGCGGAGAACCTACATAAATAATGTCGAAGGGTTCCAACTCTCTACCTTCTTGAAGAAAATTCTAAATCAATTTACATGCACCAGACACGTGTTTCGAATATTAAATTCTCATCAGTGATGCTTTCAGCGGCGCCACCATAAATAGTTTTAGTAGCACCCTCTTTAATTTATTGAAGTTAGATTTTTACATTTACATTAGCGCGCGGAAATATATCCTCATGAATTAGAGATCAAGGAAACAACAGACAGCGACAGATTCACTTCGTACTTGGATATACTCCTATATTTCGACACAAACGGCCATTTGAACACCTCACTGTATGACAAGCATGACGATTTTAGCTTCCACATAACTAATGAGTTAAAGAAGAACTTCCCTTTCATGAGTAGCAACATTTCGTCTTCTCCTGCTTATGATGTTTTTGTTTCTCAACCGATACGGTACGCCATGGCATGTTCCAAATATGAAGATTTCATCATTAGATCCAGATGCCTTGCAAGTAAGCTAATTGGTTAGGGTTATGTTACACAACGACTGAAATCATCATTGATGAAGTTCTTCGGTCGCTACGGGGATGTAATAAAAGCATATGAGATCCCCCTCTCCAGAATGATCAGTGACATTCTACATTGTGATTGAATGGCTGTCATCATCACCAAACAAGACATACTTACCTGATATGTACATCAAAATGTACATCGAGACAATCGCCGAATTTGACAGGTTTCCATGAAGCTGTTGCGACGGGTGTTGCAATGCAATCAAGAGACGCTGACTCTCCCCGGGCACCTGGTCTCACTTCGGAATATTTTTCATTCCGAGGCTTGCAACCGTTCCTGTGGAAAAATTAATGATTTTGCCTTGCCTTCTCGACTATGAGACTGCATAACTGATGGGTACTTCTGTAATGTTTACTTCTATTCAATTAAAATGGTATGTTTCCGACATTTGACACATTCACATCGAGAACTCCATCGAGGTATTATGTTCAAAAATGTACCGAAACACATGGGTGGAATAAAATGCTACAGGACCCATGTTTTCGTTTTAGGCATTTCAAGAAATCTTGATAACAAAACATTCCGAATGCAGTGAAGAAACGAGGTCATTTTACACGACAATTGTGAGTTCTTCAAGACATCTGGGTTACCGGAAAAGTGGGAGGGTTGTGCGAACGTTATCCGGATAATTACGCCCTCTGCTACTGGCATAGCAGATGGCCATCCTAAATTCGCACCGAATGCACATTCTCGTTTGTGATGTATAGTCATTTGTGTTTGATGGCATTCCTTGTCCCTTTTGCGTCTCTTTCTGTGCGTGTCTGGTACATTTGTATGTGCTTTTGCATCGGGTGTGTGGGGTTATGCTGTTCGTGCTGTTACCAGTTCCCCTCCTTTCTTTGAAATCTCACATTTGTATTTCTCATGACAAGACCTTTCCGTGGAACCATAATTTCTGACCTTGTGACCTTGACCTTGGAATTTGACCTATTTTTGACAAACTTTAAGCTTGGTCATAACTTTTAGATGGTAAGTGATAAGGCTTTCATATTTCACATGTGTATTCCTTGTGACAAGAAAAAAATGACCTAGTGACCTTGAGCTTATAGTTTAGACACCTTTGACAGTACAGCTGTTTACTGACAAAAATATTTCTCAAACATAGTTTTTATTTATTCTTTAGAACTACCCCGAAGTTAGCATCGCCTACAATGAATTTATGCAGTATCCTTATCCTTATTGTATCCTTATTGTATCCTTATGGTATCCTTATTCTAAATCCTTATCCAACCACTAGAGATCTTATAGTATCCTTATTCTAAATCCTTGTCCAACCGCTACAGAACTTATAGTATCTTTATTCTAAATCCTTATCCAACCGCTAGAAAACGACCACCTTTTTTTAAAATACATCAGCGAGAAAACTTCTCGATTTTTCGATTCCAATCGTACTTGATCTGATAGTGAAAACGAGTTAAAGAAGATTCTGACGATAATCTCAACATCACTCGAAATAGAGCACAAAAATGAGCACCGACGGAATTTAAGCTAGAGATGGGATAAGGTGTCCGGGAGGAGTAAGCATCTCCTGTTTTGCTAGCCGCTCCAGCCGTCGATATTCACGCACGAAAATGAAAACTATATCTAATTTGCGCGCACTGTCTGAGGTTATGTCTATATAAAAGGTGCTATGGCGACCATGTCAGGGAAGTTGCATTAAAAATGTGATAAATATGCATAAATATGTTTAAATTAAAGATTAAAACATTAAAGACGTATATGCGTTAAACGTCATCAAATTCAATAACATCATTTAAGAGCAGATAAATTTGCAGCATAAACCAGACATGCATGCACGTTTCGGGTTCTTAACCCTCGTCAGTGATTCTCAATTTCAACAATATAATATGGCGAAAAAGTGTGAAAATTATGTATTCATTAAGATAATTATGCATAATACACACGTCACCGTAAATAACAATATTAACTTACTTACTTCACTCACTCACTTACTCATTTACTTGCACAGACTCTGGAAATTATTCATCAGATAGTGTAGTACTGCATGTTTTAAGGCATGCCATTTCTGAAATAAGGAATTTCAACGACTTCATGAAACCCACATTTAATCACAGGATTCGGAACAATTAATCATTTTATGAAGAAAAATTAATAGGTCAGTACTGAAAATCAAGACTTTTGCTTATTTGGAAAACAGGGTAAAAATTGTTGGAAATTTGTTGCTAAAAATAGCACATTTGTAACGAAAATACAAAAACTGTTAAAATGAGTCAAAGAAGATATGACCAAAAACAATGCACTTACATGATTTTAAGTTTAGTTTTCGTTGTAAACATACAATAAAAAAAGCTAAAGACTTTGAACAAAACGTGATTTTGATAAAGTTTCAACTGAATGTACCAAATTCGCAGATCATTAAAAAAATTCTCGATTGAACACAAAAAGCTGAAACTTATCTAATTTTAAGTGAGAATTTCATACAAAACTGATTATCAACGATTATCAACGATTTTATCAAACACAAAATAAAATGTGCATCTGAGAAAGAATTTTTAAAATATTGAAGAAAAGTATATGTCCGTGTTGAAATACTAAGTATGAGAAAGGAGGGGATCTCCAACAATCACTCGGTTGCAGCAACCACAGCAAAACTCCAATCACCAATGCAAAAACACAGAGCATGAGCGTTCAAGAATATTGCCGTTTTGTGGTTTTCTTGAAAAAGTGTCAGCGTGTCAAAACTTTGCCTTAATTTGATTGGAATTTAAACAATTTTAAAATTTTCGGTACATGTCTATCCACCAGCTCTACCTCATAAAATAGTTTAAGGCAATAACATTCCATACGTAACATGAAATTCATAGGTTCTTACTTACGTAGAATTCCGAACTGTGGCTTATCATTGACATAAAAACAGTAAGTATCTGTGACATAGCATGCCGGGCTCCTATGCTAAATTTCTTGTACTTACAGAGAATTGATGTTAAATCATCATCAGTTATGCTTCCATCCAAAGTTATTTTCAGACACAGACAAATTTATTTTAGTTGCGCACTCTGGTTATTTTTTTTTTTTTTGAAAATAGATTTGTGCAACTTGCAGATAGTGCACGGCTCAAAATTTCTTGTAGGGTCGATTCAGTAGCACATCTAAATAAAATCTATGTTCAAAATAACTTAGGAAGTGATTAAACTCCTTTAATTTCAATGATATTTTTTAAATAAATGACAAGTTTCCGACATAGCAAAATAACATATATGACGTCAAATTGATGAAGTGCCGAATCAAACAAAACAAAACATGCGACAGAGCTGGAAAGAAGTAATAAATACATCAATGTCATGAGGAACGAGTATACGCTTTCGCCATTTGATTTTGAACCTTTAGAAGTCACGGACGTGTTTCTATCAATCAGTCCGTCTAGACTTTTGTAGCAGCGGGTGTTGCATGCAAACAGAGGACACTGACTCTACCTAGGCACCTGGTCTCGCCCCTCGCGGGATGTGCTTTGGTTCATTAATTGACAATATTACCTACATGTATACGAGGTATAGCCTTTCGAGCTTCAGTACATTGTAGGTAGCATGCGAGTTTGTATGATAAATACGTGTGTACCGACGGAATACGTACGTACTGTTCCATCGTTGGACATAAACACGTTTTAGTGTTGTAGTCACGTGTACCTTTGTTTTTTGATCGTTTGCATGTTTTTGTTCTTCAAGTGCATTCGTCCTTTAATATTGGATGGATCCGACTTTGTCTGATTAATGAACGTGGTTGTTTGTACCCCCTTTGTACTTGCTATATAAAATTAGCAAGTATTTATACGAAATGTTATCATATTGTCCATTGAGATTTCAGGTTAGATCCATAATTCAGACGTCATTGCTGAGATTGGATTGTCAACAAAAGAAAATCGGTGAGAGACACTGAAACGTGCATGTCTGGTCCATGCTGTAAATGTATCTGTCCTTAAATGAGACTATTGAATTTGAAGACGTTTTACATTTGTATCACTTGGTGACTGTCTCTGCTGGTGGACCAGGATTCCCCAAGGACATATGTAGCCAAGTTCGATCAATCTCGGTCGATCGTTTCTACAACGTTTCTGAAAAGTGGGTCCTGTAGCATCATATCCCACCAATCCTGCTACGTCTTTCGGTACATTTTTGGAAAGTATAACTTTTCGCACTGTTTGGCCATACTTAACATTGTTTAGGTTGAGGATCACTGACGAGGGTTAAAGTACCCGAAACGTGCATGTCTGGTCCATGCTGTATATGTATCTCCTATTAAATGATGCTATCGAATTTGAAGACGTTTAACAAATCAAAGGCATAAATGATGACACGTATAGATGAATATACACATAACACTTTGCGCCCTTTAAATAGTCAATGACGTAATTCATCAAGTGAACATGGAACAGATGATACTAACTATTTATATTAATAATGTTATATTATTGCCTCATCAACTAGCAAGGGAGAGAGGAGATATTCTAAAATCACCAAAGACGCTTGCCTAGTAAATTGTCCGTCTGTCCCGTCGGTTTATGAGTAGTCTTTTGTGTATGATGTCTTTTTGTTATGTTTTGGCGTCCCTAGTCCCTCTTGGCTCTTTGATTTCGCATGGGGTGTTTTTGTGTTTTGCTGTGGGTGCTGCAACCGAATGTTGTTGGAGATATCCTTCTTCATTGCACTACATGTAGCAATAATGCGGAAGGGTTCCAACTCTGTACCTTCTTGAAGAAAATTTCAAACAAACTTTCATGCACCAGACACGTGTTTAGAATATTAAATTCTCATCAGTGATGCTTTCAGCCGAAGTGCTTTTCATAAGCAATCCAAATTAATTTCACTAACGCCCTCTTGTGTTACTTTTTGAATATAAATTTCTGCATTTACTTTTAAGAGAGTGCGCGTTTCCAAAATTCCTGTAAGGTCGATTCAGTAGCATATCCATTGGAAGGATGGTGCAAAGATGTTAACCTCCTTGAATTTCGATGATATTTTTCGATTAAATGGCAAGTTTGCGAAATAGCAAAACAATATAGATATGATGTCACATTGATAAAGGGCCGAAACGAAGCTGCTTCTTTCAGGCGACAGAGCTGGAAAGAAGTAATTGATGCACTTGACAAACATCAGGTCACGGGGAACGATTTTAACTGCTCCACACTGCAACAAAACACGATCCCGTTGAACATCAAATTGTTTTCTTTTAAACACCACATACGTGTAAACAATACACAGGTAAGGACATTTATGGTATATAACACAGAACATAGAAGATATGTCGGCCGACCCGCTGTCCTAGTAAGACTCGAACCAGCAACCTTTCGGCCACCGGCCCGACGCCCTAACCATTGGACCAAGGCGCCGACAAACAGCATTTTTTTATTTCGTTTCTATCTAGCCAAAATATAGAATTACCATTTTGTGCAATGAATAGATGCAAACAATAAGTAATGTCTCATCAGTGATGCTCGAAGCCGAAAAAGAAAAAAATCTAAATAATATAAAATCATGATGAGCAAGAGCTTTAACTTGACCTTAAATCTCTGCCAATTAACCTGCTAAGGACATAGCTATGCCATCAGGGAGATAACCCTTACTTTTCGGAAATTTTCATTACATTTTTTTGTGACAGAGAATTTACCAATATATTTCAAGTCAAATGAAGGTCACTTATTCTATAAATATCGATGTGGAGGTAATATTCCGGTCAATAAATACTCTATCGATTCAAAATTAAAGCCACAATATGAAATTTCCTACAATGTTTACGGCCCGACAGTCCAATGAAGAGAAGTTATTTGTATCGTCAAATGGGATCACTGTCCAAAAACGGGCACATGTAACATATGAAGACAAAAGATGCGATAGTCCGCTATGTGATTGACCTCCCTTAAAGGTAGAGCAAGACAGTAAGCTCTTTTTAAATAAAAAAATATATAAATCTATTTGAAGCAGTGGAAGGAAATATAATAGATTTTAATATTAAAAATTTGGTTAAACATCGCAATTTTTATAGAATGCTATAATGATTGCTATGTTTCGGGTAGGTATCCGAAACTTGCATGTCTTGTTATCTGGCTATTGAATTGAAAGATGTTGAACATTTAACGAAATTGATTTTTAAATTTATTTTCATGAAAAGCATTACATTAAGTTCCATTAAATAAAATATGGACGAGCTGCATTTACATAAAATTCAGTACACCTCTACATACTTATGTCTTTGGAAAACATCTAAGTCCCTTGAATAGAGGACTGCAATTTACAGGATGACCGGTATGTACATGAAATATAGTGAACCTCTGCATATTTAAGTATTTGGGGGGGAAAACAAAGTTCCTGGAACAGACGGCTTAAGAACAGGTTATCAAGAAAAAGTGTCTTACAAAATATGGTTCTGGTTACATTCCTGGTTTACAAGATATAGGAGATATACATGTATGTACAATATCTCATCCGGTATTTAAATGAAATGCAGTACACTTCTTCATATTCATGTCATTGGGAAACATCCAAGTCCCCTGAATAGACAGCTGAAATTTACAGGATATCTAGATAATTATCTTAATCGACGGTTAAGGTATGGTTATGGTTATAATAAATTCTTCGTTCCTTTGATAGGTCCAATATCTAGCCCGGAATTTACACGAGTGTGGTGCACCTCTACATATTCATGTCCTTGGAACGGATCCGTCATCTAGTTAGGTATTTATCTAGATTTACAGCGTGAGATATGGGACTTATATCTCGTCAACGATGAATTTAACCATAACCATAATTAACCATCAATTCGACCGACAATTATCTAGATATCTTGTGAATTTCATTCGAATCCTCTATTCATTGGATTTGAATCTTCATAAGTATGTAGAGGTATACTGCATTTCATGTAAATACCGGGTGAGATATGGGACTTATATCTCGTAAACGAAGAATTTAACCATAATCATGTTTAACCATCAATTAGACCGACAATTATCTAGATATCCTGTGAATTCCATTCCTCTATTCATGGGATTTGAATCTTCATAAGTATGTAGAGGTATACTGCATTTCATGTAAATACTGGGTGAGATATGGGACTTATATCTCGTAAACGAAGAATTTAACCATAAGCATATTTAAACTATCAATTAATAAGATAATTAAATAGAGACTAGATATCCTGTAAATTCAGCTGTCTATTCAGGTAACTTGGATGTTTCCCAATGACATGAATATATAGAAGTGTGCTGCATTTCATTTAAATACCGAATGAGATATGGGATATATATCTCCTATATCTCGAAAACGAAAGAAATTAACCGTAAGCATAATTCTAACCACTAATTAGTAATAAAATTGTCTAGTTATCTTGTAAAATTCAGCCCTCTATTCAGGAGACTTGGATCTTTTCTAGAGAGCATAATAATATATATTGAATATTATGAGCGGGCGTTATCTTTATTCTAAACCCGGACATGTCGTTCCTCCATTTAATTTTTCTATATTTGGATATCAATTATATTCTACATGTTTTTACATTGAGCCTTCTAACTTTATTATTTTTTTTTTCAACATGAGTTTTACGTGAGTGAAATACATAACTATTTGACTATAATTGAATTTACCTTTTAATGGCAGTAATTTTCGTATATTTCTCCATTTCCACCCTGGAATCTCAGATTGGTACTAAAAGGAGGACGAACCCTGATTGTAAATAATTGGTAAATACAGACATCACTCATTATTAATATTGAATCTTGTTCTAGAACATGGTTCAACATTCGAATGTTGAACGTTGATCTAAAATCACAGTACGTTTAAGATTAGCAAGAATCTAGGTAACTAGTTTTGGGGGGCGAAACACTACTTTCTTAAAAAAGATAAATAAATAAATAGATTTATGAATAAATAAATAAATAAATAAATACATAAAATTTGATAACAATGATTTAGCGTTAACAAGAAACGTATAACGAATTAGCACTTACGATTCTAAATATTACTCTTGTGGACGAAATATAAAGCATTTTAAAACAATTATTGTGGTTTGGTCGATTCAAATTGAAAATCCGTGCAACATCTATTACGCGTAAGATTCTTCGCTATATCTACATATTATGTAGATACAGAGGAGGTTGTTTCTCTAACATGCCCAACTGATAAATCTAATAACTCCTGCAATGGACTATTTAGGAAATATTCTGTAATCCCCCCCTGGAAAGGAAACCAAGTAAAAATCCTCCTAATCTAGTACTTTCCATGAAAGGGGGGGGGGGGGGTACAGATATTTTTGAATACCTCAATCAGATGGGCTACAACATACGGTTTTTACCTATTCTTACACCTAATGTCCACCTCTTTCTTTACTATCACATGTACTATGTAGGCAGACTATTCTAAGCAACCCGTAAATAGAATATTAATATGACATTCATTGATGATGCCATAGAATGAAAATTCCTTATTCTTTTTAGAAAGCTGACTCGTTTTCTTGTTGGTCTTCAGTGCCAAATTAAAGCAAGAACTTATAAACTGTTTGTAAGTCCTGATTAAAGCGATTTGATTTTACTGATTCATTGCAAAAGTAAAACCCAAACATCAAAGGGATATCTTTGATGTTACACAAACAAGAAATTTCAAACCCATAACGGACAATAATTTCAGGATTTCTTTTTTCCTGTTTGGCACTCGACCCCCTCAAAAGCTACCCGCCCGCTGCCGCGTAACAGAGAAAAACATTAACCAGTGTGGCCTAATATTGTGTATTTACAATGTATAGAATTAGAAAATTATTGCGCATGCGTTGTGTCTTATTCTGTTTAAGTTTGGACTTCAGCATTCAAAATTTTTAAGTTAAGGTTAATAATTAGAATCTTAGTTTATCAATGAAGAAAAAATTGTAAAGCAAAGAAATTTGAATAATTCTAATAAAAGTTTACAATACGTAATGTGGACTCTAAAGTGCATTTGATATTCATAAGTATTAACTGCTCATTAACGGAAAATAAAGTTAATTTTGAGAGGAAATATTGAAATAAGAAATCATTATGGCTGTCGGACATTTATGAAACCATTGCAGTTCATTTAAATCTAAATTAATTTATAATCTATGAAAAAAAAAAACCTGCACGTCCAAAAAGGGTTTATTGACCACGACGGTCTTTCTTTAAAAGTAGATTCCTTGTTTACATTCGTATTTTGCAAATTTCACCAAATAAAAAAAAGTTTATCTATTTTTCTCACTGGGCACGTTTTAATTGCCACGAGTTGTTTTGTGTATTCATTGCCACGTGTTGTTTTGTGTATTCACTGCCACGTGTTGTTTTGTGTATTCACTGCCACGTGTTGTTTTGTGTATTCACTTCCACGTGTTGTTTTGTGTATTCACTGCCACGTGTTGTTTTGTGTATTCACCGCCACGTGTTGTTTTGTGTATTCACTGCCACGTGTTGTTTTGTGTATTCACTGCCAATTGCAGAAATTACTTGTTGTGGATTGTTTTCACATTGTTTTTTTAGGTGGAACAGATTTATAAGAGCAAAAATGTCTTAAGATTTGCAATTCAAATAATTTTCTGATTTTGACATTTTTTTTATTTAATATTGGACTATATGAAAAGAAAGGGAAATTAAAACGAAAATAATAACTGTTTGAATTGTCTTTGTAATCTTCCATTCGATGGATTTCTAATCAATTTGTCTCAATGTCAACAAAATGCATTTCTTCAAATGGTCTGTTCCGAGGCGACCGTCTGGGTTCAGTACTGTCAAGTCGGGGGGGGGGGTGTATATGATTATGAGTATTGTTATTAAGGGCATTTTTCTATGAATTCTAGGTGGTTACTACCAACATAATGTCCTTATCCATTCCTTGATCCATACATCAAGAGAATTATTCACGGATTTAGAGTAGTCATTCAAAATAACACCACGATTGTTATTAAATTCTGCAAAAAGCATATTTTCCATTATAAATGTGTCAAATTGTCGTAAAATCATAGACTTTAATTCTAACCTACCTTGACGGGAATGGAGGGAAATTTGAAACATTTCTGTAATTCTAGTGCTCTCTCCCTCCAATTCAATTTCTCTCCATTTGAGAGCATCTCTCTCTCTCTCTCTCTCTCTCTCTCTCTACTATTATCTTCTCTCGGACTGTCTCTGTACTTTTAAAAGATCAATCGGTATTCAACAGTAATATGACCGCGCTGTCAATGCTACCTGATGCGTGTGAAGCGTAGGACTTGTTCTCTTTATTCCGTGTGATACATTTAAGGTCGATGAACAGAGAAATTCAATAATGTACATATAGTACATATTTAATAACATTGAGATCAGGAGTTGATCTAGGAGGGAGTAAAAGAGTAGCAGGACCCCTCCAATTATAATTTGTCTTGGTTTACTTATTCTAATTCATACATATTTCTATTCAAAATTAACACCTACCCCCTTCCACAAGAGGAGCTTGACCCTCCCTTGGTATATTTGTAGATCCGCGCATGCGGTTCCCGTGATGAAATATTACTACTCATCGACATTTGAACGTTATTGGTGGAAAGAATAAGGACAAACTAAATAAATATTAATTTTCACAATCGTTTATTACAAAACAAAAGAAATTCGTACACTCTTCCGTGTACAACCAATGCCTTTAGTAGACGCTGTGTGGCTCAAACGGAACAAACATGAATAAATAAGTAATCAATGACATTCTTTCTATTAACAGACAATAACAGAACAAGTAATCAATAAATATCACCTATTAGCAACATATTGGAATGATTTAGCACTGTAAAGGCGTAACACTCTCATCATTCGTAACGATCTGAATTAGACTTTTTTAATATAAAAAAGGTTATTCGTAAGAGTGTATACTACATGTTTTCACTGTAGCATAGTAGTTTATTTTCAATATAGTATATGATCATAGTACTTGTACCTTCGGAAGTAAAAAAAGCCTAGATTTCGACAGAATTTAAACATGTTTTTTGAAAAGATGGAGATAATCTTAAATCCATAAATTAAATATTGTATCTTTAAACATATTCAATGGTCTCGCTATCAAGCAATCTGAACAAATGTAAGATTAATACTTTAAAAAAGTAAAAAAAACTATTATGTGATGTCAAAGTGTCTCTTCAACTGACCTGCATATTGATGATTTTATACTTATCTTATCAATTTACTGATATACATCTTCCGTAAAAGAAATCAACAAAATTTAAGCGAAATTGATCCAGTGTCATGCACATATTTATTATAAAATGACGAACAATATTTATGAAGTGTTGCATGAACCACATATCATCTCATGTCAGTTAAATATTGGAAATAACCACCATCATGAATCACCATACAATCTTCTCGTTCCCGAGTCTGTCTTAAATGTACATGAAATCTAGACGACGAGTATATAGAAATGATGAAGGTCAATGATTTTTTCCCTTAACAGGAAACATGTAGCTTGCACAATTTCCCGCGAGCACCTTGCATTATATGTACATGTATACTATACAAGCTGTATGGAAAGTCCGGGGCTTTCATTTGAAATCGAATAGTCAGTTTTCTATTCACTTCACCTCATATACAAGGAGAGTAAGATTTCAGTTCAGAGAAAATTTCTGTGAAATATCCGGGATCACTATTGATCCTAAGCATGGCGGAACTCTGTCTGCAGATAATTACCAAACATCGATCCCAGAATTTGTCCCTTGAGTCTTCGACCAGGAAGGGTTTGAGTGGATAGCTGATCTCGTTGCCCATGTAAGAGTATGACAAATATAGGCATGTGAGGACGATGGCTTGAAGCTCATGCTCGCTGTCAACGTCACTGTACAACGTGTCTCTAATGAGCATGAAAACGAAGACAACGTTTGCTGGATTTATGAATGCGACGTCCTGCCAGCCTTGCAGTAATAGCGATCTGTCCACCGTGCGTAACCACATAATAGCATCGCAACTCTCGAACTGTTTCAGTCTTTTGCATTTTTTGTACAGGTACTCGCCCAGACATTTGAGGAGTTCCGACGTCGAGGCTTGAATCACCGTTCTTTTCGCTGGACTGATGATTTTATCGACTTTCTTGGCAGGCTGAGCTTTCTGCTGAGGACCCGGTACTAAGTTCTCGTCTACGTCGCTCTTCAAATTGTAACACGATAATGACTTTGGCAGATTTCTATTCAAGCTTTCAATGTTAAAATTATTGTCAATTTTACCTGGCAAAATCGAAGCATTCGACAGCCTCAAAAAGTTCTTTTCCTTCTTTTTCCCTCCATTGACAGAAAATTTCCTCCAACTGAGTCCGCTGAGAAAAATAGCGTGTCTCTTAAAATTCTTGTCCTTTTCTTTAACCTCTCTGTTCTGGTTATTTCTAGCATTGTTGAGCATTTCATATCCATAATTATTCAAGTTTATATCCTCGTACAATGGCTTCCTTGGCTTTGGTGAAAAGGACAACACGGTACCCATAATGAGTCAATCTACAGATATAATTATCCAAATTAGAGTGTTAGTACCAGGAATTTTGACGTCAAAATCCCTCTATTTTCACAATTTACAAATACAAATATCCCATATTTTGTTTCCCGAAAGGCATACTGTCCTCTCATAAGCTTTTTTTTCTTCTTTAAAATGGAAAATAAGAAGTCTTTATGGCACAGTTCCTGAAGAGTGACTGTATTGATCTCCTGGCTGGATCAATTATTATAATGGCAGCCAGTGACATCATCTCCATAGCAACTGTAGACTGCTCGTAAAGGAGGGACATAATTTCACTGCCGTCGCGCATGCGCTATTCTTACGTGTAAACAAAACCAATACTACAGAGAAAGGAAGTTCCATCAAAAATCAATACGCGCTGGACTGTTACAAAGTATTGATTGGATACAAGGTCGGCGAGTTGCAGCTTAATCGATATTGGTACGTTGCCTTATATAGGACGTATTTACTAGATTAGCTGAAATAATAAACGTCTTCAAATTTAAGAGCAGATAAATTTCAGCATGGACCATTGAATATCTATCCAGCTCTGATTGGTGCGATCTAAAGATGATATATCTGATATATGCTTCAATTGGGGAAAGCAAATACGTCAATTTCAATTTCTTTATTCCTAATACGTCGTGTAGGCAGATAAAAATTGAGGCGTGACATGTGAATTTTGAATTAGTTTAAACATATTTATCCTCAGATTTTGCAGGCTTTTACGAATAAATGCATACTTCCAGTACTTGAATTGGAAAAGAAGCTGAGAGCTCATATATTAATTCCGCTCCTGAAATTTGAATTACAAAGTATCATCGAAATATCTGAATTCATAAAGCTTGGCAATTTTAACAACTATTAGAAAGATCATAGCGTATTTACAAGTTCATGATAGACGTCACATGTGTTTTATGTTGCTCTTTGAATTTGAAATTGAACATTGTCGCGAAATCGCTTTCAATGCCTTTATAAGATAGAATACTTCTATTTTGTAATTAGAAAAAAAGAACATTTTTTATTAAAAAAAAAAAAAACTGAAATTAGGATAAGGCGCATTCACTTTTACAGATCAAAATGGCCTCGAAGTATAATTAAAAAAAAAACACAAAAACAAAAGTTAGTAAAAAAAAAAAAAGTCATTAAAAAAAAACAACTAATAAAATGCTTATAAGGAAAGAGCTATTGAAATGACAATTTATTCTCTCGGCGTACATGCGCAAATATGAAGATCTAAAAGAATATTATAATTTTCATACATCCTTTTCTCATTTAAATACATAAAATTTCTGTCATGTCTGCTTATTTTTCGAATAAGATAGAAATTTTGAGCTTTGAACGGATGTTTCCAATAAAAACAAATCCATCTTCATATTTGAGTTTTTCTTATTACATGACAGTATGTGCTTACGATTTTTTTTTTCATTTTCTTTTTAGGTCTTCCGACTTCCGTCGAAAGACCTATTGTTTTCGTGACCGTGGTAGCACCCCCTATCCCATGTTAACACAAATTCATTGCAGAATCATGCATGAAACATATTGCGCAACAGTTTCGCTTAATTAACGTTCAAACATTGCAAAACAAATCAAATTTATGCGCAATAAATTTTGTCGTGTTAGCATTATTTTATGGTATTCAAGATAATGTAAAGAGAAATTATTAAATTTGATTGAAATGAACTTACATGTCTTTTGGATATATTTGAGGGGGGAAATACATTATAGGGTGTGTGTGTGAGGGAGGGAGAGGGAGGGTGTGTGTGTGGGGGTTTTTTTTCGAGAAATTACCACCTGCGAACTTAAGGTGATATCACACGTTTCGTGTTATACAACACTTATTTTCAGAAAAAAAGCATAATTCTGATTTCCTAATTTAATTCAAATGTAAGGGACAATATTAGGAGGTCACCATCCAAAAGTTTGAGATTTTGAAATTGATCGGACTTTTTAGCCATCCATTGATTGTAATGGAAATGCTCATTTTTTGGCTATATTATTTTTTCAGCCCAAGATTTTCAAACGAAACTTCACATATGATTCCCTCAACATATTGTGCAAATTCTTATAGAAAAAAGAAAACATTCAATGACCACGTCATATGTTGCAAAATCTGACTGAATGTGTAAATTATCATGTAAAAAATTCAAGGTACAATTCGAGTTATCTTTCTTTACTATGTGACCAAAGACAAAAGCATCCGAATTTATATAATCATCTTTTTGAAATATCACAGCAGTGTTCCTTCACTCACAAAGATGTCAATATGTAAATAAATAGAGCCGAATACAGATTTTATGTGATAAAACGACAGTATGTGAACATGTGTAATGATATTACATGTACCATATGGGTAACTATATCATAAGTTTCTCTACATTCAAACACTTTACTGACACATACCTGACTTATTTCTGAATAGATACGACATATGTATGTAGGTAAAAAAGTCTTAACAAAATTTTCAAATACATTTGTAAGTTCAATTTCAGCAAAAATTTGACTATTGTCGGTCACTATAGGCTTACCTTTACTTTGCAAAGAAAAATAAACCCATTGAATTTCGTAGTTACATACGAATAACAATCTATTAATTACCCCTGCGCTCAGGCTCGAACCGCGGTCTTCCCGTATGGTGGGCAAGAGCTCTAACTCTGAGCTATTGGATCGACTTGCCGATTGAGCGATTATAACAAAGCCAGAACATCAAGACATTTTAAGTTACAAAAATCGGAAATCTTCAGCGTGGAGATTTCTTAAAGATTCTCGTCTAAGGGAGGCTACTGAAACGCGTGTGATATCTCGTTAAAACGAAATGTTTTAAAATTACTGTGGCCTTAGAAAGAGTTCTTTTGAACGACATTTGGACTGATGGACGGACGGACAAGGTGTATCCAGTATACCCCCACAACTTTGTTGCGAGGGTATAAAATTGTTGTCAAGCGAGGGTATGCTCCTTGGTTTTAATATGTTCTTACCTCACGGTAGCATATCACGTGACAGGCAAATAATCTCTAGCCCGGGAAATTCCTCCGATTAAACAAGGTAAATACTGTCTAAATCTACTTTATAAAATTTTATTTAGGTCTATCATACGAGAATTATTATCATCAATATAATGGTAATTTATACTTGTCAAGAGTATAATTGTATTGATTTCATAGAACACTGAAACAGAAAATTTTGTTTATTTACGTGCCCCATATCATAACATGTAAACAAAATTTTAAAAAAAATCTGTTGAAGTGTTTCCTGAATATACCTCTAGGATTACCAGCATATATAGATGATAGTGATGCTCATATGATCGGCTTAAAATAGTTTCATTTAGACTGTGTTTACCATACGCAATGGAAGGGGATTCCCAGGCTAGAGATAATTGCATGTCACGTGATACGCTACTGTGACCTATATATGAAAAATAATACCGGTGTCTACTTAGGTTTAACAATCACAAACGACAAGAGTCATTATATATATATATAGTTTTCTTTTAACCTTTACTTACTACATGTAGAACATTTATTTGTAAGAACTTTTTCTCGGCTCTTTATCAAGCCTATGATGATATAAAAAAGAAGAGAATTCATATAATTACCAACTGCTGTCTCTCTTTAATTTATTCACACCGTATATATTGTGTAGATTTTGAAGTATTCGTTTAGATGATAGGAATCAGCAGGTCTTGAATGTTGTCTCGATACCAATCTTACAAGAGCAGAAGTGTTGTGTACTTTTCAAAGATATTACTCAACTATATATACCAAGCTTATTTCACAACATATCAAAGGCGGGGTAAGCATAATGCGTTATATATAGCTATTTATAACTTGTTTTTCGTCAGTCTAAATGTTCCAGGAAAGGGGGAAGTCAGGGGGGGGGGGGGCTTCTTCTAAATTACGCTGCTAGTACAAATACATTGTATAACGAAACTTGTCGGTACTTTGTTTGTTTAGATTTAATATTTTAGCATTTGGAGAAAAATAAATTAGTCATATTCATTTAACTTTACATCAATATTCTGATCGTCAAATCTTAAGTCGTCGAAAGAGGAAAAAAATTGTACGTCCCCCTCTTCGTTTCTGACCTATTTAAAGACGTAAACATTAAATCTTAGGATTTACAATTCTGATGGCGACATATACTATTTGCCTAGGAGATGTTTCATATAGGCGGATGTAGCATTTTCTCAAAGGGGAACGAAATGGTGTTAAATTTTCTTGTTTACTTAAAGTTTTTTTTTTAATTTTCAATTCACATGAAAACTGACGGCTTACAAGTCAATGTATAAGTTCAGTCATTCTGAAGATCGATGATAATGAAAAAATAAACACTTGAAGTTTGTCTAAGCTTCAAAAACCTTTCCATGAAAAAATTGAATGTGAGAATGTGTTCAAATAATAACTTGATCTTTCTTAGTATCGATTGGATACAAGGTCGGCGAGTTGCAGCTTAATCGATATTGGTACGTTGCCATATATAGGACGTATTTACTAGATTAGCTGAAATAATAAACGTCTTCAAATTTAAGAGCAGATAAATTTCAGCATGGACCATTGAATATCTATCCAGCTCTGATTGGTGCGATCTAAAGATGATATATCTGATATATGCTTCAATTGGGGAAAGCAAAGACGTCAATTTCAATTTCTTTATTCCTAATACGTCGTGTAGGCAGATAAAAATTGAGGTGTGACATGTGAATTTTGAATTAGTTTAAACATATTTATCATCAGATTTTGCAGGCTTTTATGAATAAATGCATACTTCCAGTACTTGAATTGGAAAAGAAGCTGAGAGCTCATATATTAATTCCGCTCCTGAAATTTGAATTACAAAGTATCATCGAAATATCTGAATTCATAAAGCTTGGCAATTTTAACAACTATTAGAAAGATCATAGCGTATTTACAAGTTCATGATAGATGTCACATGTGTTTTATGTTGCTCTTGAATTTGAAATTGAACATTGTCGCGAAATCGCTTTCAATGCCTTTATAAGATAGAATACTTCTATTTTGTAATTAGAAAAAAAAAACATGTTTTATTAAAAAAAACCCTGAAATTAGGATAAGGCGCGTTCACTTTTACAGATCAAAATTGCCTCGAAGTATAATTTTAAAAAAACCCACAAAAACAAAAGTTAGTAAAAAAAAAAGTCATTAAAATAAAAAAAAAAAAAACTAATAAAATCCTTATAAGAAAAGAGCTATTGAAATGACAATTTATTCTCACGGCGTACATGCGCCAATATGAAGATCTAAAAGAATATTATAATTTTCATACATCCTTTTCTCATTTAAATACATAAAATTTCTGTCATGTCTGCTTATTTTTCGAATAAGATAGAAATTTTGAGCTTTTGAACGGATGTTTCCAATAAAAACAAATCCATCTTCATATTTGAGTTTTTCTTATTACATGACAGTATGTGCTTACGATTTTTTTTTCTTTTTTTTTTTTTAGGTCATCCGACTTCCGTCGAAAGACCTATTGTTTTCGTGACCGTGGTAGCGCCCCCTATCCCATGTTAACACAAATTCATTGCATAATCATGCATGAAACATATTGCGCAACAGTTTCGCTTAATTAACGTTCAAACATTGCAAAACAAATCAAATTTATTGCGCAATAAATTTTGTCGTGTTAGCATTATTTTATGGTATTCAAGATAATGTAAAGAGAAATTATTAAATTTGATTTGAAATGAACTTACATGTCTTTTGGATATATTTGAGGGGGGAAATACATTATAGGGTGTGTGTGTGTGAGGGAGGGAGAGGAAGAGGGAGGGTGTATGTGTGGGGTTTTTTTTTCGAGAAATTACAACCTGCGAACTTAAAGTGATATCACACGTTTCGTGCTATACAACACTTATTTTCAGAAAAAAGCATAATTCTGATTTCCTAATTTAATTCAAATGTAAGGGACAATATAAGGAGGTCACCATCCAAAATTTTGAGATTTTGAAATTGATCAGACTTTTTAGCCATCCATTGATTGTAATGGAAATGCTCATTTTTTGGCTATATTATTTTTTCAGCCCAAGATTTTCAAACGAAACTTCACATATGATTCCCTCAACATATTGTGCAAATTCTTATAGAAAAAAAAAATTCAATGACCACGTCATATGTTGCAAAATCTGACTGAATGTGTAAATTATCATGTAAAAAATTCAAGGTACAATTCGAGTTATCTTTCTTTACTATGTGACCAAAGACAAAAGCATCCGAATTTATATAATCATCTTTTTGAAATATCACAGCAGTGTTCCTTCACTCACAAAGATGTCAATATGTAAATAAATAGAGCCGAATACAGATTTTGTGTGATAAAACGACAGTATGTGAACATGTGTAATGATATTACATGTACCATATGGGTAACTATATCATAAGTTTTTCATAAATTATCAAATACATTTGTAAGTTCAATTTCAGCAAAAATTTGACTATTGTCGGTCACTATAGGCTTACCTTTACTTTGCAAAGAAAAAAAAAAAACAATTGAATCTATTAATTACCCCTGCGCTCAGGCTCGAACTGCGGTCTTCCCGAACAGCCGACAAGTGTGCGTCTATTACTGATCAGTGTTCACTATAATGATTGAGAGCATAGAAAATAGCCTCTTGTCCCAGTTGCTAAATTACAGATTATGCAGAATAAACTTGTATACCTTGATATGGTTACAAAAATCAACTTTTTATTTTGTTATGGACACATGACCCGAGTCATGTGACAGTTACAGACCAATCAGAAACATGTTCGTACGCCGAGACATAGGTCTAAAGATACGAACGTTCGTATCCGGAGCCACTGCCTATCTACAACACACTGGAATTTAATAAACTTCAGTAAATGGCCTTTATGAATTGACAATTTTCATCAGTATAGATAACTGAATTAATCTGAATTAAATGATCTATATACAGAACACTCACCTTCTGTGTATGAAACCAGTATCATATCCAAAAATTACTAAAGGGTAAAGCATCATGGCATGGAATTACCTTCTATCATAGACTCATAGTTTTACTTGTATGATTTTCCTGTTCTTTTTCATCAAAATTTTGTTACATTATTATTTGATAATTTTGGTTGTTTGTTTACATACATGTTAACTCGCCATAGGTGTTTCATCATGATAGTTAAAAAAAAAAAAATCATGGTTATAGTATACTATTTCTTACGTTTCTAATTTGTTTGATGAAACATAAAGTTTAATGTTTTAAACTTGAGTTAGTCTAACTTTCAACCTTATGCAGTCAGCATTCACTTGATGTGCAGCATTCAGTATAATGCTGTATGCTTAATTTTCATGTTTTAATACGCTTATTTGTTATTCCATTTATAGTCAGTATACTTGTGCAAAATTTAAGAAAGCCAAATATTAATCTATTCAGTTTTAGATTAAATTGTTTTACCGTAGAATCAGATACCATAATCTGTCATGAAAGCAGTCACTAATAAACTAAGGCATTTTTGTACTGTGTTATGTAATTTTTAGTATACATGGGACCAGTGTACATGTACATGTACTCTTTATATAACTATTTAATGAAATAAATCCTTATTTAGGCTATTATTATTCAGCAACATTCAGTTTAATGTTTGCAAAACACTAGTACCACTATACATGTACATGTACTGTTTAAAGTGAAATACCTATATATAGGTTATGGTATTCAATGTGCATGTATTCAAGTTTCTTCAAATGATCCATTAGCATCTTGCAAAGCCCAAAATCTATCAAATAGTTGAACTACACTGTTCATAGTACAGTCATGACTTAGTTATATATATAACTTCTGGTTAAGTATAACCTCTTCTTATATTCCAAACAACATTCAGTATAATGTTATAAGTCCAGACTGCTATATTATTCATGTAACAAACAGTAAATTGTTTTGTTTTGTTTGTTTGTTTTTTTTTGTTATTATATTGCCTATTGGTTATATACAACATTCAGTTCAATGTTGCAAAACCTATAGATTTCAACATTTAGTGTAATGTTCAACATTAAGTAGTCTGTACCTTGCAAATAGCCTATTGGTTATATACAACATTCAGTACAATGTTGCAAAACCTATAAATTTCAACATTTAGTATAATGTTCAACATTAAGTAGACTGTTCAACATTTAGTATAATGTTCAACATTAGGTAGTCTGTACCTTGCAAATAGCCTATTGGTTATATACAACATTCAGTACAATGTTGCAAAACCTATAAATTTCAACATTTAGTATAATGTTCAACAGATCAGATAAATCAGAGGAGAAAACAAACCGCCCTTTCATTAAAGTAAGATTTGCAAACAAAGGTATTGATAACTTGAATCTTGGTCAAATTTTGAATCACAAAACTGTCACAGAAAAAATCCCACCATATTTCAAAAGAAAAGAAACTCCTTGTATTTCCTATAGCTACACACCAACAGTTGCATCTAAAATTTACAATTACAAACGATTCCTGCAAAGTATTGATTTAAGTAATCCCTCACTACATCCACTTCCCTGCGAATGTTCTTCATCGGATTTCAACTACTCTCCTTGTGGACACGTTATTACTGGTGACCTTAGTATAGTCAAGAACGACAAGTTGAGAGAATTGTTAAAAAAGGGTCCCAAATACAGAGAAAGTATGTCCTTTACATGGAACCAAAATGTCAAAATTATCATGGACTCTTGTGAGGAATATGCAAGACGTTGGGCAAAGAAAGAGGATGTACAGCTCGACACCCTTTCCGAATGGATAAAATCAATCAGAGGGTTACTTTTATCTAGAATTAACCGATTAAAATCAACTGTGAACACCAGATTCGTGTCTATATTTAAAGACCCTGATGTTATCACAGAACTTACCTACCTCCAAGAACATTATGTCATCACACCAGCGGACAAAGCCTCAAATAATTACACATTTACTTGCAAAAAGTACTATTTCGACAGTCTAGTTAAAGAGTTGGGTTTAAATTCGACACCTGGAATCCCACTTACACCCCAACAAACCTTTCTGCCTCTGAAATAATAGATAACCACAAATCAGCTCTTGCTTCCTTTGGCTTCGACACTACCAATTTAGATTTAGATTTACCATACTTATACTGCATACCTAAAATGCATAAGAATCCGTACAAACAACGTTTCATCGCTGGTTCCTCAAAATGTTCTACCAAATCTGTATCGATCTTACTCACCAAAGTTTTATCTGAAATCAAATCTGGGCTTCAAAAATATTGTTCGACAGTATATTCTCGCAGTGGTATCAACCAGATGTGGATTTTAAAGAATTCAAAGGAACTTTTAGAACATCTGAAATCCACTCATTTTAGTAGAGTCCATTCGATCAAAGCCTTTGATTTTTCGACACTTTACACTACAATTCCACATTCTAAATTGAAAGAAAGACTCGCAAAAATTATAAGTAATGCGTTTACAAGTAAGAACGGTAATCGCAAATACAAATTTATTGTTGTTAACTATGACAAAACCTACTTTGTAAAAGAAAAGTCAGATTCTGAAAATAAGTACACTGAAACAGACATTATTCAGATGTTAAACTTTCTGATCGACAACATTTTTGTGGTGTTTGGAGGAAAGGTCTTCCAGCAAATTGTCGGAATTCCAATTGGTACCAATTGTGCCCCACTCCTTGCCGACATTTTCCTTTACTCGTACGAAGCTGAATTCATTCAATCTTTGGTCTCTGAAGGGAAAAGATACTTAGCTTCTGATTTCAACTTCACTTACAGATACATAGACGATGTGTTGTCCATCAATAATCCAAAATTCGCGGATTACCTGAGCAGTATCTATCCTTCGGAGCTTGAAGTCAAAGAAACTACAGAGACAAATAATTCAGCATCCTATTTGGACATAATGTTGTCCTACGACACTGATGGTCACATGAACACCTCACTCTATGACAAACGTGACGACTTCAATTTCAGCATTACGAACTTTCCTTTTCTGAGTAGCAACATCCCTTCATTGCCTGCTTATGGCGTGTTCATATCTCAGTTGATACGCTATGCCAGAGCAAGTACCAAATATACGGATTTTGTTCTGAGAGCTAGGCGTCTTTCAGATAAGCTTCTCAGTCAGGGATATGTTTGTGACCGACTAACATCGTCACTGAGGAAGTTCTACGGTCGATATGGGGAACTCGTCATACACTATGATGTCCCACTATCCAGAATGGTGGATGATATTCTGTCATAGACCATTTGAACCATCCAACCAAAGATTGTACTCTATATCTTCCAAAATGGAAGTAACCGGATGTGACAGTTCTACCGAATTGAAGCGACGGGTGTTGCATGCAAGCAGGAGATGCTTACTCTTCCTGGGCACCTGGTCTCACTCTCATATCGGGAGTTCGCTTCTTTTCTTATGGTGGAGGTTTTTGTTTTTGTTTGCTTTGGTTCCTGTTTTGTCCTGATTTTGTATGCCTTCGGTTTCTGATTTTCTGAATTATCGATTTTGTACTGTAGACAGGGATATGGTCATTATCCATATTTGTCATTAAGTAGACTGTTCAACATTTAGTATAATGTTCAACATTAGGTAGGATGTTCAACATTCAGTATAATGTTCAATATTCACTATATATACTTACATGTAACTATAGCATTCAGTTTAATGTTCTATACATGTATTTACTATTATACTTTATCTTAAAGTATAACCTATACTTCTCATAAATGACTTTCAGTTTAATGTATAGTACCTGTACTACTATTCTTGCATAAAGTAACACCAAGTTTTACAAACAATACACTGTAGCACAACTATACACTTGCATATATTTGTTATACTCTTACTGATTCATATACATAGTGCTTACATCTACATGTATAGTAAGACACAATGTTGGTCTTCATCCATGTTATTAGGTTAACATGCTTAAGGTACCGGTATACAGTAATACTGTACATGTAATTTCAATAACATAGTATCATTCAAGCATTGGCAAATAATGCATTCTTCTAGATTATTTTTAAAGATTCTTCTTATAAGAAGTAAACACTAATGCCGTTATGGTCAATGATGTTAAATTCTTCAATTTTTAATGATCAAACGGTTGAGGTCTACATACATGTAACAGTACTGCCATTATTTTTGCTTATTATTGCACCTTTAATTCCAGGAATCATGCCACCACGCAGGGCAACAAAGAGGCGGAAGCCCAACCCTCCTCCCCAGGCAACGCAGCCAATAAATGCTAATGTGCTGCCAATTTCTGACGACCAGGTGCAGATTCCTAATGAACAATTTAGTACAGGCACTAATAATTCGCAGTTACAAATTGACTATGCAGAACTTGCAAAGCACATTGTTCATCAACAGTCCCTGCAATCACAGTTTGCTGCAGGGTCACCCAGCAAAGTAGTGTCAAACTCAATTATTTAATGCAAATCAGATGCCAGGAACAAGCACGTCCGCAACTACCAGTAATGCAAATCAGATGACGGGAACAATGTCCGTACCAAACTCAAATACACAATTATTTAATGCAAATCAGATGCCAGGAACAAGCACGTCCGCAACTACCAGTAATGCAAATCAGATGACGGGAACAATGTCCGCACCAAGTGGCACAACACAAACAGTTCCTCCTAGTCCTATTGGCATCATGAATCAGCAGGCAACTGCTAACAAACCTGCGGACTCACATCAAGCAGAAGCTTCTTGTTCTAATGAATCTCATTCTAATGTTAATTCAATTTTAGACGCTGTTTTTTCAGCAGGTGAGTCAGTAAGGTCATTTAGTGATGCATGTCTATCTACAATTAGCTTAACTGAATCTGTCCCCTTAGGGGCCACAACTTCTGCAAAGATCAAAAACAAGATTTGGTCGAATGAATTTGTTGACTTAAAATCATTATTGCCGGATCAAAAAGACGAGCCTCTTTCAATAACCATCAAGGCGGGTAAAATAGATGTTGAACAATCATCAAAAAATAAGGCTCCTTTAAATATTAACCAGTGGACGGATGCATTCCTCATTTTCTCTAGCATTTACCTTGAGAAGAACCCTCAAGATGCTTGTCACTTATTAAAGTACTGCTTCTCGGTAAGAGAAATGAGCCGAATGCATATTGATCCAGCTTGGAGAGGGTATGACGAGTCATTTCGTCGATTACGGGAATCGAACACGCTAGCCTGGCAGCAACCTGTCCAAGAGTTAAGACTCAAAGCTGCGGCTATGGGCTCTAAACCCCCAGCTAAAACATACAGCCAATCATACAAACAGCCCTTTCGTCAAATATCAGGCAAAGTGTGCTTTGCCTACAACAGAGGTGTTCAATGTACCTCATACCCCTGCAAATATGCACACGTTTGCCAAGAATGCTCTGGGAGGCATCCAAAATCAAGATGCTTCCAGAAAAACAAACAAAAACAGGGAAGGGCCAATAATTCGCATAAACAGCCTACCAACCCCAATAAGCCCATTTCACTTGAAAAATGAATTGGTAGGTTATGACAAGGTCAAATCAGAATTTTTGGTTAAGGGCATTAGCAATGGTTTTCATTTGGGTTGTGTTGGTTCGCCTGGAATACATAAACCACATAATCATAAATCTACTTCTGATCATCCTGAAATAGTTGAGGAATACATTAAAAAGGGTTTGGATACTCAGAGAATAGCTGGCCCCTTTTTTTTCACCCCCTCTGCCAAATTTCAAAACTTCACCTTTGGGAGTTGTACCAAAATCCGACCCAGGCAAATTTCGTATTATACATGACTTGTCATATCCACATGGTAATTCGGTTAATTCTCTTATCCCTCAGGAAGCATCAGAAGTAAAGTATGACTCTCTTGACAATATTGTGGCTCTTGTTCAAAAATTTGGTTATTGTGCTTTAATGGCAAAGTCAGACATTCAAGATGCTTTTAGAATCATGCCTGTCCACCCTAGTGATTACCACCTGCTCGGTTTTTCATGGAATGACCATTTCTATTATGAACGTTGTCTTCCTATGGGTGCTAGTAGTTCGTGTCAAATTTTTGAATGTCTAAGCAACGCTCTTCAGTGGGTTATGTACACCAAATATAAAGCTTCTGGTTTATCACATATACTGGATGACTTCTTTTTCATATCTCATGCTGGCTCAGCAAAATGCAAACAAGACCTGACCAACTTTCTATACCTTTGTAGTAAAACAAATATCCCAATCAATATGTCAAAAACTATCCTCCCAACTACTAAGATCACTATCTATGGCATTGAAGTAGACTCTGTAGCTATGGAATGTAGACTTCCAGTTGAGAAAGTAGTCAAAACAACTCATCGTTTACAAGAGTTTTCTCGCAAGAAAAAAGTACAGTTGCGCGATCTGCAATCTCTTATAGGTTTGCTAAATTTTGCTTGTTCTGTTGTGGTACCAGGTAGAGCTTTTCTTAGAAGGTTGATTGATTTGGTAATAGGTGTTCAAAGCCCTTTTCATTGGATTCGCCTAACAAAGGAATCAAGAGCTGATATAAACATTTGGTTGCTCTTTCTATCTCAGTTTAATGGAAAATCAGTTTTTCTTCCTGCCAAATTGGACTCGTCTGATTGTTTACACTTGTACACTGATGCTTCAGGAGCAATAGGCTATGCAGCTGTGTTAGGTACTTCATGGTTTGCGCAGACTTGGCCTCATGGTTTTGATGAACATCATATTGCGATCAAGGAGCTGTTTCCAATTGTTCTTGCTCTTGAGCTTTGGGGTTTACGTCTAAAAGACAAAAAAATCTTATTCTTCACAGACAACATCTCTGTAGTTCATGTTATTAACAAACAATCCAGCAAGGATAAAGTCTTAATGGCTCTGATTCGCAGTTTGTCTTTGCAATAATATCTTGTTTAAAGCAAAACATATACCTGGCAAACAAAATACAGTTGCAGATAGTCTTTCTCGCTTTAACTTTCAGGCTGCCAAAAGGGAAGCTCCAAACTTGGACGAGAACCCCTGCATTGTCCCGGGGAACTTATTGCAAATCTGAATGCATCAACAGTGCATGTCCTAGCTGCATCCCTTGCACCATCTTCTCGAGTAGCATATCGAAGATCTTGGCACCTTTTTGAGACTTTTAAACAACAGGAACTAGTTTTGCCAGTGTCAGTGTCTGACGTTTGTAATTTCATTGGTCATTTATTCCACTCTAATCTTAGTTCAAGTACTATATCCTCACATGTTTCAGCCCTGGGATATGTTCATAAGATCCTAAATTTATCTGACCCTACTCAAGCTTTCATTATCAAAAAGCTGCTAAGAGGTTGTCACAAGTTATCTCAATCATCCGACTGTAGACTTCCTATCACAAAAATGTATTATCTAAACTGGTAGCGGCATTGAATCATACTGAGGCAGTATGTGTCAATCGTATTATGTTAGCTGCCCTTTTTAAGCTTTGTTTTCATGCATTTCTCCGTCTCGGCGAAGTGGTTGTCAAGTCAGGGGGGCTTCCTCACAATGTTATACAAAGGCAACATGTTACTTTCCAGTTTCAAGGGAACTTGCCTATCTCGGTTCATTTGATCCTGCATCACTATAAGAATCAGAAACATAATGAGCCTTTCACAATCATGCTTGAACGAAGCAAAGATACATTAATATGCCCAGTTTTAGCACTACATAATTATTTGTTGCATTTTAAACACTCTTCTGGTCCTCTTTTCCAATTGCAAGGGGGGTTTCCTGTAACATATTCTAAGACTTATGTTTCGACTCAACTAGCAAATGCAGCAAGATTTTCAGGACTCAATCCAGATTTGTATAAAGGTCACAGTTTCAGGATAGGTGCTGCTACACATGCTACTACTCTAGGTTATTCAGAGCATTACATTAAACAACTAGGCAGGTGGAACTCTAATGCTTTCCGTCGTTATGTAAGGATTCCTTCCTTCAATGTCTAATATCAACCTGTCACCGAACTTCTGTACCATGAACCTGTAGCATTAAACAAATAGTCAGGTCAGTGTCTAACTGCTGTTACATATGTCATTGTCATTATGTGCAGGTCAATGTTTAATTGCTGTTACACATTTTTATTTTAAAAAGTCTTTTCACAGTGTCTGAATGATTAACATTTTATGCAGGTCAGTGTTTAACTGCTGTTGTTTGCTTTCTTTCGAAATTGTTGCGATGTATGTACTTGTTGTTATATTTGTTTAAACTTTTGTTCTATATTTGACTCGCTCCTGCAGGTCAGTGGGTTAACTGCTGCGTAGATGTATCTTATAACTGATATAATGTTTTAAATCAACGTATGTGTGTTTCATGATATTCTGTATATCTTGTGTTCTTTTCATATTTTGAAAGTATGTTTGTATGACCTTACTGACTCACCATTCATTGTTGTGTATATGTAGAACAATTTATGTCATGTTTTCTCTACCTCGTATTATACACGATATTGTCGCAGTACTATCAGTTTCAGTCTGTTTTCCATTGCAGGCCAGTGTCTAACTGCTGTTATATTAAATGTATCATTTCAATTTATATGCTCAATCATTGCTCAAACATATGTAATATATTTTCATCAGATCTCAATATTACATATAAGTAGTGAAGTCCCATACAAACACTTCTTGTATACTGATAATATTCATTATAACCATTGTTTTCTTTTCCTTCATTATTTTGCTCACCTTGAATGGCGCTGATATGTTCTGGTAGTCCATATCTTGTGGCCTTATTTGTTCGCCATCTTTTTGCTCTTCATGTAGTTTTTATCCAATGTAATTTTGATTAATCATTATTTCTAGTCATAAGATGTTTGTTTCTTAATTTTTGGGGGAAATCAGGATTGAAAGCATGCAGTTGTTTGGCATGACATTTTATGGTTACCATTTTGGTTTGTTTGTACTGATTTTCCCCTATTTTTTGTGCTGTACATACTCTTCGTCATTTGTTATGTAATAAATGACATGTTCAATCTCAGTTGGCATTATGTCTATTTTCATGACACATCTGTGAGCAAAAATCTAGCTGCGGTGAGCAAATGGTCTGGTGTCGGAATAGAATACAGCTGGAGTCATAAAACAACCATTATGGCACATAATGTCATTTATGGTGATAGCTGTTATAACTTCTTTATGTTACACCCTGTGTTGAACCCCCCAGACCCTATTTTAATTAGCCAATCAGATCATTGTATTTTGTCACGTGACTTTTTCTTTCGTAAACAAACAAGACGAAGGCACGCTATCTTTTGTGAAACAAATTTTTCAATATTTTCTCTTACCCACCACCTCCCCATGTTTTACCTCCCATTTTTGAATAATATGCTTTACAATTTTATGTTTGAAGGTATATTTTTCCAATTTTCATTAATAATATTTTGTATTTCGATGCTAATTTTTATGCCTTATGCATGTAGTAAGAGATCTTTGAACTTGTTTTGATAAATCTTATGTAAATAATTTCTCTTATTCATCTTTATGCTTTGAATTACATATTTACATATATGTAGTCCATATCCTTATTTGTTCGCCATCTTTTTGCTCTTCATGTAGTTTTTATCCAATGTAATTTTGATTAATCATTATTTCTAGTCATAAGATGTTTGTTTCTTAATTTTTGGGGGAAATCAGGATTGAAAGCATGCAGTTGTTTGGCATGACATTTTATGGTTACCATTTTGGTTTGTTTGTACTGATTTTCCCCTATTTTTTGTGCTGTACATACTCTTCGTCATTTGTTATGTAATAAATGACATGTTCAATCTCAGTTGGCATTATGTCTATTTTCATGACACATCTGTGAGCAAAAATCTAGCTGCGGTGAGCAAATGGTCTGGTGTCGGAATAGAATACAGCTGGAGTCATAAATGTACTTAGGTCTCTTAACAATCACAAACGACAAGAGTCATTAGTTTTCTTTTAACCTTTACTTACTACATGTAGAACATTTATTTGTAAGAACTTTTTCTCGGCTCTTTATCAAGCCTATGATGATATAAAAAAGAAGAGAAAACAATAAACTTAATTCATATAATTACCAACTGCTGTCTCTCTTTAATTTATTCACACCGTATATATTGTGTAGATTTTGAAGTATTCGTTTAGATGATAGAAATCAGCGGATCTTGAATGTTGTCTCGAGACCAATCGTACAAGAGCAGAAATGTTGTGTACTTTTCAAAGATATTACTCAACTATATATACCAAGCGTTATTTCACAAAATATCAAAGGCGGGGTAAGAATAATGCGTTATATATAGCTATTTATAACTTGTTTTTCGTCAGTCTAAATGTTCCAGGAAAGGGGGAAGTCAGGGGGGGGGGCTTCTTCTAAATTACGCTGCTAGTACAAATACATTGCATGACGAAACTTGTCGGTACTTTGTTTGTTTAGATTTAATATTTTAGCATTTGGAGAAAAATAAATTAGTCATATTCATTAAACTTTACATCAATATTCTGATCGTCAAATCTTAAGTCGAAATTGTACGTCCCCCTCTTCGTTTCTGACCTATTTATAGACGTAAACATTCAATATTCTGATGGCGATACATACTATTTGCCTAGGAGATGTTTCATATAGGCGGATGTAGCATTTTCTCAAAGGGGAAAGAAATGGTGTTAAATTTTCTTGTTTACTTAAAGTTTTTTTTTTTAATTTTCAATTCACATGAAAATTGACGACTTCCAAACCAATGTATAAGTTCAGTAATTCTGAAGATCAATGATAATGAAAAAATAAACACTTGAAGTTTGTCTAAGCTTCAAAAACCTTTCTATGAAAAAAACTGAATGTGAGAATGTGTTCAAATAATAACTTGATATTTCTTAAATGTCCAATGCCGGTTTTGTTTTCAAAACCATATCCTAGATCCCTCCTGATGGGCTGGAACCCCCCCCCCCCAAAAAAAAACCTTAATCCACCAATGTTGATATAAAAAGTAAGTGAAAAAATCAAATTCAAGGAATTGTGGTCCCCCTGCATCATTTGAGTGTTTGTCTTTAAAGAAATGCTTACAGACAGCCCCCCTCATTCTTATGTTTTCATGATATATCTCATGTATTATCAAAATTCTACATATGAAAGATTAAACTCCAAGAGAAGGTCAAAGGGTCCAAACTTTTGTTTGTTACCAAGGGACAGGGCTTATGAAAAGGTATGCACATGTGAAATATTAATGTCCTATCATTTAAATTAATACCATCCAAAACTTATGGTCGAGGTTGAAGATGGTCAACCTCATTGGACGAGGTCACAAGGTCAGAATGTTGTTACCAACAGAAAGGTCTTGTCACAGGGAATACACGTGAAATGTGAAAGCCCTATATCTTTCCGTTCAAAAGTTACAGTCAAGGTTAAAATTTATGAAAAGTACGTCAAAGTCCAAGGTCAAGGTCCCAAGGTCAAAAATTTTGGTATCCATGGAAAGATCTTTTCATAAGAAATACACATGTGAAATATCAAAGCCCTATCACTTTCCATTAAAAGTTATGGACAAGGTTAAAGTTTTTAAAGAGTAGGTCGAACTCAAAGGTCAAAGTCACAAGGTCAAAAATCCTGGTATCCGTTTAAAGGTCTTATCACAAGGAATACAAATGTGTAACATGAAAGTCCTTACCACTTTTCTTTCAAAATTATGGTCAAGGTTAAAGGTTTTGATAAATAGGTCAAAGTCTAAGGTCAAGGTCAGAATTTCAAAAATTTTGTATCCATGGAAAGGTCTTGTCTTGTCACAAGGAATACACATGTGTAATATGAAAGCCATATCACTTTCCTTTCAAAAGTTATGGTCGAGGTTTACGTTTTTGATATGTAGGTCAAAGTCCAAGGTTAAGGCCACAAGGTAAAAAAAAATTGGTATCCATGGAAAAGTTTTGTCACAAATAATACACATGTGTAATATAAAAGCCGTATCACTTTCCATTCAAAAGTTATGGTCAAGGTTAAAGTTTTTGATATGTAGGTCAAAGTCCAAGGTTAAGGCCACAAGGTAAAAAAATTTGGTATCCATGGAAAAGTTTTGTCACAAAGAATACACATGTGTAATATAAAAGCCCTATCATTTTCCATTCAAAAGTTATGGTCAAGGTTAAAGGTTTTGATAAGTAGGTCAAAGTCCAAGGTCAAGGTCACAAGGTCAAAAAATTTGATATCCCTGGAAAGGTTTTGTCACAAGGAATACACATGTGAAATATCAAAGCCCTATTACTTACCATTCAAAAGTTATGCACAAGGTTAAAGTTTTTGTGACTGACGGACTGACGGACAGACGGACGGACAGACGAATCGCTTTTAATGTCCCCACGCTTTCGCGAAAGCGGGGAACAATAAAGAATTGAGAAGTGCAATTTTTTTCGAGAATATGTCGTCTTTGTGTATCAAATCAAAATTTTGAAATCACGCATACATTTCCGTATATGATTCCATATGAAGATTTTTTTTCACGTCATGATTATTTGAGAAAAACAATGCTGTCATTTGATACTTCGTCCTCGTCGTCATCGTGATTAAACTTTTGTCAGAATTTACAAGACCAATACATGAACGGTCAATTGAAAACATTATTGCATACACTCACTAATAAGTGGCGTCCCGAGGTATTGATATACGCTGTTATACTTCCTACTTGATTTCAGTTTGACCTCTTTTAATTTGCACGCATGTACTGTATCAGTCTTGTAATAATGAAGACAATATAACAACCAGTTCATCAGAATCCATAAAAACATGACATCAAGTGATGAGATGAGGCGCGTGATAAGATGTGTAGTTAGACCTGAAAGTCATAATAGAACGTCCTTACAAAATTATTCATAAGGTCACAACAAATCATAACAAACCATATGTTGATCAAATAAAATCATTTCTTAATAAATAAAACCTATGTTTGTGAAACACGAATGCCCCCGTTGGCATCTTTGTCAGTAAAACAGATGAAAAGTAGTTTCACATTTGAGGTCATGGTCACAAGGTCAAATTTAATATCCATGGAAATGTCTTGCCACATGGAATTCATATGTGAAATATGAAAGCCCTATCACTTACAATTCAAACGTTATGGCTAATGTTTAAATTTTTGATATAAGGTCAAACTCCGAGGTCAAGGTCAACAATTTTGGTATCCATGGAAAGGTCTTGTCACAAGGAATGCACATGTGAAATATGAAAGCCATATCACTTAGAATTCAAAAGTTATGCCCAAGGTTAAAATTTTTTTAAAAGTAGGTCAAACTCAAAGGTCAAGGTCACAAGGTCAAAAATTTTGGTATCGATGGAAAGGTCTTGTCACAAGGAATACACATGTGAAATTTGAAAGCCATATCACTTAGAATTCAAAAGTTATGCCCAAGGTTAAAGTTTTTCAAAAGTAGGTCAAACTCCAAGGTCAAGGTCACAAGGTCAAAAATTTTGGTATCGATGGAACGGTCTTGTCACAAGGAATGCACATGTGAAATATGAAAGTCCTATCACTTACCATTCAAAAGTTATGGCCAAGGTTAAAGCTTTTGCGGACAAACAGACGGACAGACCAAAAACTATAAGGCATAAAAAGATGTGTTTGCCCAGTTAGCATCTTTGTCGGTTTAACGGGTCAAGGTCACAAGGTCAAAACTATCGGTATTCATGAAAAGGTCTTGTCAAAAGGAATACATGTGTGTAATATGAAAGCCCTGTCACTTACCAAGTAAAAGTTATGTCCAATGGTAAAGTATTTCAAAAGTAGGTCAATCTCCAAGGTCAAGGTCACAAGGTCAAAATTGTTGGTATCCTTGGAAAGGTCTTGTCACAAGGAATTCTCCAAAATACTTTGGTCCTTACAGAGAATTGATATTAATTCATTTCACACCTAGAAGCGGATAAGTTTGAAAATTTGATCTAAACTGAATGATAAGAAAATGCTTCGCAGTATTTATATAAAAACTGAAATGGATCGAGGTACATTTTTGAACTGTTCGGATTCCCCTCCGTAAGTAATTACCCATGAATTTTGTTTTACGTATGGAGTATTTTTATTTAAACTGTTTTATCAGTTAAAGCTGATGGATGCCAACAAATTATAAATTGTTTAAATTTCACCTAAGATGAGGCAAATTTACGGCTCTGAAACTTTTTCAAGAAAAACACAAAATGGCACTATTTGTGAGCATTTGTTATCTCTTATTTTTGCACGGACATATACTTTTTCTTCAATAGATTGAAAAGTCTTCCCGAGGAGCACATGTTACTGTGTGTTTGAAAAAATCGTTGAAATTCAGTATCTCTGAAATTTTGAACTTAAATTGTATGATTTTCGTTATTTTTGTGTAAAATCGAGAAAACTTTAAATGATCGATGATATTGGTACCTAAGGTAAAACTTTATCAAATTCAAGTTTTATACTAAGTTTCTAGCCTGTTTTACTGTCTATTAACAAAGAAAACTAAAATCAAAATCAAATGAGGCGTTTCAACACTTTTTGTATTTTCTTTACAAATGTGCTATTTTTAGAAACAATTTTCCGGCATTTTTACCAAGGTTTTCAAATAAGCAAAAATCTTGATTTTCATCACGGACCTATACATTTTCCTTCATAAAATGATTAATTGACACGAATACTGTAATTTCATATGGTTTTCATAAAATCGTTGAAATTCCTTCATTCAGAAATGACATTGCCACTGCTTGGAAAGATGCTAAGCCCGTAAGTAATAAATTTATGATCACCTTTACGATAGGTTAGCTTTTGCTCACCTAAACCAATGATAAGCTTTGATGCCTCGATCACCTTGGCGTATTTTCGTTCGTCAATTGGTATTCATTGTTGACTTGTTCAATAAATTCATTTTCGTTTTTCAACCAGACCTATGAAAAAATTCGAAACTTTATAGCAAGCGAAGTTTTTTTTACAATGAATATTGTTTGAAATTTTTTTCAAGGTTCCTGATTGATATTTTGCCTTCTCCAGAAGTCTGACACACTCTCAATCCCCCGAAGGTCAACTATCCCCTTTAGTATCAATGATCAATAAAGGTATTTCTATTTGAGAGTTGAGAGATCAGTTGACTCACGAGGTAATCAAGACTGCGTCAGACACCTGTGATGCCCACGTATACATTGTCACAGTGTAAAGTTGACTGATATGCCTCGTATAGGCAGTGTAAATGGTGCCCAAAGCAGGGCAGGAGGAGGGATGTGACCTATGGGTGTAATAAATGTTTGATCCACCTTTGCCAAGGAGCATACTTTTAAGCTTACCATCAAAATGCTCTTTTGAACACGTCATAGATTATTTGTGTTTCATATATTCAAAAACGCTACCAAGTTTATATTGCTCAAATGTAATAGAAGCATTTTGTGTGATGAAAATTTGTCATCTCATAACAATGAAGCTATTGTTTGTTTATTAGCGTTCTAGATAAAATTATGAATTCCTGTTTATATTCTGAATCATTCTTGCCAGATTACGGCGAAAAAATGATCGGAAAATGAAAAAAATCTAAAAATATTAAGTTTGTATGCTAAAACATTGCAATGACAACAGAAATGTGTCATTTGACCCTTTTATATTAATGGTCTGAATCTTATTATTTCAAGAATATACTAGTATAGGATCCGATCCGGATTTTCGTAACTGTCGCAATTCTCTCTGTTACACTCACTTTTTGGTTTCCATAAAGAAAAAACATCTTCCTCTCTTGTATTTGTGAGACGTTTTAACTTTAAGCCTTCACAAACAAACATTAGTCTTTACAAACAGCGAGGGTTAGTATAATATTGTGTACAAAAGGTTGCATAATATCCAGATACAAGATTGATTACATTGAAATGAAAGAGAAGTGATTGTAAGATTACAACACTTTCATGATGTTTAATGGTCCTTGTACCTGTAAATTATGCGAGTGACACAAATATATTTCAGAACCAAAGTCTTGCTTCTTGGCATCTACCTGTCATAAGTAGAGAGTCGAAAATTGTCACGAGGCCTCCGAAATGTCTGACAAATATTCTTCCGGACTGACAAACGTTGGAAGTTCTGACAAAATTACTAAAATGTCTTGACAGATTTCGGTATCTCTGAAAATAAGAACTTATCGGACACCCAGGAGGTAGTCCTATTATACATGCATGACCCTACGGCAAGCATAGTGTTCAACACCCCCTATTCCAAATATCTAGGTTGAAGTCTTAATACCCCTAATGCAAGCTGATATTATATGATAATTTTATTTCATATGGCAACACATGCTATCATGCTATCCACGTTGCCAATTTATTTGTTCTTAAATGATGCTATTCAATTTGAAGACGTTAACATTTATACCACTTGGTGAGTGTCACTGCTGGTGGACCAGGAGTCCCCGAGGGCACATGTAGCCAAGTTCGATCAATTTCGGTTGATTGTTTCTTCAACGCAATCTAAATTTCTGTTATCAAAATTTCTTGAAATTTCTAAATAGTGGGTCCTGTAGCATCATATCCCACCTATTCTGCTACGTCTTTCGGTACCCTTTTTCGACATAGTAACTTTCATACTTTTTGGCATATTACATTGTTTAGATTTAGGATTTAGGATCACTGATGAGGGTTAAGTACCCGAAACGTGCATGTCTGGTCCACGTTGCCAATTTATTTGTTCTTAAATGATGCTATTCAATTTGAAGACGTTAACATGATTCAGTGAGTTACAAATAATGAAATATGATTCCTACAATATAATGGGCAAGTTTTTGTCTGTCTGAGCCTTATTCTGTATCATTATCTTTATATATTGCTTTTGGGTTTTCATGTCATTTCGTGAAAGAGGTCACAACACAATTTTTAATCAATTTAATATCTAATTATTGATTTCTATTGAAGCAAGGTTTTGTTTGAAAAATTCGTTTGTTTTCTATTTTTCCTTCCTCGTATGTTTGAAGATTGAGCCGGGACGTTAAATGTAGAATTGATTTAGGGCGGCTTAAACGAAAGATAACCTAAGAATGTGTTTCAGCGGCCTATGCATTTTGCTGTCTTGTTTGTGTGTGGACATCTGACTGTGAGGAGGTTGTTTTACACTACAATTGTACGTTCTTCGAGACCTCTGGGAAATAGGAAAAGTGGGAGGGTTCAGGGTTGTGCGCACGTTATCCAGGATAACCACACTATTTGTTACCTGCGTTGTAGATGGCCGTCCTAATTTAAGTCGGCACCGGTTGCCCATTAATCTCGTCGGATCATTTGTAGTCTTTTGTGTTTATTGTTTCTATGTCGTGTGTCTCTTTTCCGTCCCTTGCTGTACTCGTTTTCTCTGTGTTTGTACTTACTGTCCTGTTCACATATTCCAGAGCACCCTGTTTTCCCGGTTTTCTCTAAAATATGATAAATTATATAAATGTCATCTTCCAAAAAGATATCAATTTTATAGTACTCCTTTAGTCGTAACAGAAAATACCATTGTTTTGGCTGTGCGTCAGTTAAGTTAGAAATAGGACGGAAAATAAAAAGTCTACGGGGATTTTCTATAGTAAAATCGCTGAAAATGTGTGACGTCGGAGGCTTTGACGTCACTGTTTACTATTGTTGACACGGAGAACAATATGGCGGCGGCTTGAAATTAACATGGGAATTCCCCGTAGACATTTTATTTTTTTCATATTGCGCTTTGAAGGCAGCTGATAGGGTAAGTTGAAGTTAATTTCCAGTTACGACTAAGGGAGGTCAGTACTCGGACACAATAATTTATAGTAAAATTCTTCAGACGACAGAATGAATCGCCAAAAACAGGGTGCTCTGGAATTAGTGAACAGGACAGTAGGGTGTTTTGGTGTTTTGTTGTTGGAACTGCAGCCAGGTCTGGTTAGAGATCCCCTCCCTTCTTCAAATCGCATCGAAAATGCAAGTAAAACCTATGAATTTTATATAGTTCATGACCAAGTCATTGACGCAGACTGATTTTAAACATTTAGTCATCTTTATGAACAAGATAGAAATAGATTTGAATTCTGTTTGAAGGTTATAACTATATATGCCCAAAGTGAGAATTGGATATTGAGGTAGAGCATCCCTCAGGTCTCAGATGCTCATATTTCCTAAATAACAACTTTACAATATTTGCATTTTATAAATTCCAAGCTTATTTTAAACCTGATATACAAACAAAATATAATTCGTGGTTTCATGATTACACCAAGAACTTGAGCCGTTTGAACTCTAACCTTGGACCCTATGGGAAAAGTAAGAAAAAATCCCGTTTTAGAGGTGATAAAATGTAACTGTAAAAGTTTCTTTTCCCCAAACATTATAATTTTGATAATCTGAGCAATATTCTGAAGAGAAAAATAGGGTATCAAGGCAAAAAAAATTACCAGGGATTCTGACCTGAAGAATACTCTATTGACAATAAGAATGAAATTTATCCACAAGAATTAATACTTAACAAGGCAAACGTTACAAATGCAGAAACACCGTTTTTGGACCTAAATATCAAAATTGTAAACGGAAAGATTCATACAAGTGTATATGACAAAGGGATGATTTTGGATTCAACATAGTAAATTTTCCCTGGCTTGACGGTGATTTTCCAAGATTACCGTCATACGGCATTTACATATCACAGCTCATCCGGTACGCTAGAGCATGTACTGATATTTTGGATTTTCACAGTAGAAATTTACAAATTACCAAAAAACTTTTAGGTCAAGGTTTCCGCTTTCATAAACTAGTTAAGACTTTCTGGAAATTTCACAAAAATTACTGTCAACTTCTTTTAAAATTCGGATCGATACACGCAACAGAGTACATTACTTTTGGTATTTTTACAACCTGTCTTTTATGGTGATATGATAAACAAAATTAGAAGGATCAAAGGTAGGCAGCATAACCATCGAAAATGCGTAAGAATCATCAAACGCCTTTTATACCGTGGATATGATCCTTATGTCACCAGACGGACACTAGGCTTGGTACTTGACCAATCTACAGTCTTGTACCAGCGCATCCTTGAGACTTACACTCTGACTGACTGTGACGACGGGACTCCATGACGGGCCCTGACCAAAACCTCTTTAGAGAAGACAGGGCCCCGACCACCTGTCCTCTCTGAATGTAAGTCGGACTCCTCGGGTGATTACATACATGAGCTCGCTACAGCCGGCAGAGCACGGACTGTATTACGGATGCCCTCTTTTTATGTCCATCTACATATTCATCTGTGTTTCTGGGGCCTCTGCGTTTCGCTGTTGACGCTGCAACGGGGTCTTGTTGGAGATCTCCTCCCTTCTTCTACCTTAAGGTGATATCACACGTTTCATGTTTTACAACATTTGTTTTTTGAAAACAAGCATAATTCTTATTTCCTGATATTATTCAGATGTAAGAGACCATATTAGGAAGTCACCATCCAAAATTTTGAGATTTTGAAACTGATCAGATTTTTTAGCCATCCTTTGATTCTAATGAAAATGCTCATTTCTTAGCTATATTTTCTTTTCACCCCAAGATTTTCAAAAGAAACTTAACATATGATCCCTTCATTATATTGTGCCGATTCTTATAGAAAGAAATCATTCAATGACCACGTCATAAGTTGCAAAATCTGACTGAATACATGTATGTATTTCATCATGTAAAGTAATTTTAAATGCAATTAGAGTTATATTTCTTTACTATATGTCTAAAGATTTTTTGAAATATCACAGCAGACAATGATTTCAATACGTAAATAAATAGAGCCGAATACCGATTTTGTGTATTTTCAAATAATGCGACAGTATTTGCACATGTGTAATGATATTACCATATGGGTAAGATACATCATAGGTTTCTCTACATTCAAACACTTTACAGGCATAAAGATTTTCTAACTTTTGTAAAATATCACAACAGCATTCCAGCAATTACAATGATTACTATATGTAATATGTATATCAAAGTTTTTTTGTAATGATATGAACATATGCATATGGATACATTCATATGAAAAGTGTAAAAGATAAAATTTCTGTACATTCAAACACTTCTGAAAAAATCCTGATAAATATAATTATTTCTGAATAGATATGACATGTATGTAGGTAAAAAAGTAAGAACAAAATTTTCAAATAAGTTCAAAGTGAGTTGTAATTTCAGTAATAATTCGAATATTGTTGGTCACTCTAGGCCTACCATTACTAAGCGAAGAAAAAAATTGGTGCCTACATTCAAATCGCATCTGCATTTTCACGTCTCGTGCAGACTCGAACCACGGTCCTCCCGCATGATATGCTAAAGCTCTACCTTTGTGCCACTAGATCGACATACTGAGAAGTGTTTATTACAAGGACTGAACATGAAGAAATTTTATGTTACGAAAATCGGAATTCTTCAGCGTGGAGATTTCTTTAAAATTTTCGTCTAAAGGAGGCTACTGAAACGCGTGTGATATTACGTTAAACGGACGTCACCGAAGGGGCGAGGTATTTAAACACCATCTGGTCTCTCACCTATCCTTCACACAGACTAAGAACGGCCATTATTCAACACACAAACCGAATAATTTCTTCAACGTTTGAAATAAGAGGACAAAGGTAGCCTTAATAGCTCATCCGAGAACAATCATCAATCTTTCCTTATTAAACCAAAATGAAGTATTTTACTGCATTGTGGCTAGCCAACTAAAGGGAGAACTTGTAGATTTCGCGTTGGGGTAATTTTCGCGTTTTTTCGCGAATCTAGGGAATTCGTGAAGATTTCCCCAACGCAAAAATATCCCGCTGCATTCTTATAATGGGGAATTTCTATCGCGAATATTTTCCCCTCGCGAACATCTGAATGTTCTTCCTCAGCGTAAATAACCATGTATATGCTTAAAGCTTTCCAAAGTGTTCCTGCTAATTTATGAGGCGCCACAGTAATTCACAGTAGTAGCCTTCCGATAATATTTAGTACATCTCCGGCCTTCAAAAATGAATGCAATAAATTTTGCTACGTCATATTTATTTATATGTATTAGTCTTCGTCTGTTTGTTTTCATGGTGATTGTTCGTGATGTCCCCCAGTCGTCTAGCGTGCGTGTATTCCCCTGTCACCACTGCAGAATATTTTATGTTCGGAATCGCCTTCTCATCATACAAGTTTTAGAATTTAAGGTGGTTAGTCTCACCATAACCCCTACATTCAATTTTCTTCATAATTGCAATATTAATTAAATATGATGTCATGCGTCTTTTGCTGAAGTTTGGAAGAAATCGAACCAATCGTTTTGCGTGGGTCGCAATTCAAAATCTCCAAATTTTGTCCCCAGTTCAATGCAGAAAATGGCGACTTTGTAACGAAATTTGTTCGCAGATATTCAATGAGCCTGTAAATTTATTAATTATCAGCTTTGCATTTCAAAGAGAATATATGCATTATTCTTTTTTAGTAAAATGTTGATGTTTTAATATCACCAAACTTATTATTTTAGAAACGATTTTTATAGAAAATCATTTAATTTCAATAAAAAAACTAATGGAAGAGAGATTAATAATCTATCTTACATCTGTGCAAATTACAGGGGAATCGAACATATTTTTACCGAGTTAGCGCCATTTTGGGTTACCCCTATCCCTTCTTTTTTTTTTAAACGTCGCGATACGTTACATCGAGGATAAGCATAGCGTTGTATGTCTTGTCGGCACATCTTTTTTTTATCAACATGCTTATGTGAAATTGTAAAATTAATTTGAATAAATAATAGTTATCGTTATTTAAGAATTTAGTCGTAATTCGTGCATTTGACTCAGTTGATATGCCGATTAAACACGGGAAGCAACCGAACAGCAAGTGAAATTAAAAAAAAAGAAATAAGAAAGAAAATTAAAAAAAAAGAAAAATAGGATGGACTGTCCAATGTGCGGGTATAGATTGAGTCGAGTCGTTTAAAACCTCCCCCCCCCCCTGACGTCTCCTTTTGAAATTCGTACAACTTTATTATTTTCCCGATTTTTTTCTCAATAAAAAGTAATCGTCCCAGATTACCGAGTCAGACAACTTACGCTCTTTCTAGTACGATACATTTTTTTCTTCTTCTAGATGCACTGCTTATCAAACGAAGGTATCTTATAAATATAAATGTACTCTATTTACACTAATCACACTTAAATAAAATCAAAGTAATCATGGTCATGATTATCAGATAAAATCATATCTCTTTCGACATTTACGGAATGAAACATGCCGTAGGTCACGGAATTTATGTAGATACTGAAAATATCAAAAGAATAAAGAAATGTATAAATCTCGGAAACCTTCTTCATCTATAAGTAATGCTCAACTTCAGAAAATAACACATAGAAATGAAATACTGATGAAAATGGATAATGATACAGAGAGTAACGGTTACCTCGGTGCACCACGCGGGGAATTCCCCTATACTGACGTCATTATTAAGTCATGCAGATACTTGTCGAGAAAACAAACAAGGGTAACGTTAGGCCAGACAACAAACGTTCGCGAGATCAATTTTGAGTTACGCCCCTTACCCTGAGACTACCATCTTAAATGTGTGCATTAACTTTACAGAGAGTGTGCGGCTCCAAATTCCCTGTAGGGTCGAATCAGTAGCATATCCAAATAAAATTCATGTTCAAAATAACATTGGAGGGATGGAGCTAAGATGTTAACCTCCTTCAATTTCGATAATAATTTCGATGAAATGATAAGTTCAGAAAAAGCAAAAAAAAAAAAACAAAACAAAACATATATGATGTCAAATTGATGAAGAGCCAAAACAAATTTTCTTTCATGCGACAAAGCTGGAAGGAAGTAATTAAAACATAAAATGTAGCATTAAATCTGCCCATTGGTTGTGGAAAGGAAGTGGAAATATATGAGAATAAGCCATTGTTCTCACGTTATACATAAAGGTAAAGGTAAGGTTTATAGTCACGTTCGCCTGAGCCTTACGTGACTTCTACAATCACCTCTCTGGCGAGACCTGTACAATCCAGTGCATTCTCAACTCCATTGGGAGTATACAATCAGAGCTGCCGTTTAGGCGCTAATGCTTTTCATTAACATTACAAGCTCGTCTAATGTGCTAGGTACCCGGTTTACTCTTAGGTGGAGAGAGTGCAACGTAGTGTGAAACAAAGGAGGGGATCTCCAACAACACCAGGTTGTAGCACCCACAGCAAAACCCCAAAACACCCAATGCAAAAACACAAAGCAGACACGCACAGAAAGAGACGCGTAAGGGACAAGGAACGTCAACGCACAACACAGAAACATCAAACACAAAGGACTACACATAAACCAACGAGACCAATGGGCAACCGGTGCCGACTTAGGACGGCCATCTGCCACGGAAATAGCAGAAGGTATGGTTATCCTTGATTACATGCGCACAACCCTCCAACTTTTCCGATTACCCAGAGGTCTCGAAGAACGCATAATTGTGGTGTAAAACAACATCCTCACTGTCAGATGACCACAAACAAACAAGACCGCAAAACGCAGGGGCCCAAGCAACACAGATGAATATGTAAATGGATATAAAAAGAGGGCGTACGTAATACAATTCGTGCTCTGCCGCCGCGAGCTCATGTACGTTATCACCCGAGGAGTCCGACTGACATTCAGAGAGGACAGGTGGTCGGGGCCCTGTCTTCTCTAAAGAGGTTTGGACAGGGCCCGTCATGGAGTCCTGTCGTCACAGTCAGTCAGAGTGCAAGTTTTAAGAATGCGCTTGTACAAGACTGTAGATTGGTCAAGTACCAAGCCTAGTGTCCGTCTAGTGACATTAGGATCATACCCACAGTATAAAAGGCGTTTGATGATTCTGACGCATTTTCGATAGTGATGTTGTCTATTTTTGATCCTTCTTATCTTGTTAATAATGTCACCATAAAATGCAGGTAGTGAAATACCCAAAGTAATATACTCTGTTGCCTGTATTGGTCCGAATTTCAGAAGAAGTTGACAATAATTTTTATGAAAAATCCAAAACATAAGTACATGCTCTAGCCTCTGAGCTGTGAAATATAGATACCATAGGACGGTAATCTAGGAACATCACCGTCAAGCCAGGGGAAATTTACTATGTTAAATCCAAAATCATCTCTTTTGTCATACACACTTGTATGGATCTCTCCATGAACAATTTTGATATTTAGGTCCAAAAATGGTGTTTCTGTGTTTGAAAAGTTTGCCTTGTTTAGAATCAATTCTTGTGGATAAATAACATTTTTATATTTCTCAAAAACAGGATTGTCCATAGTAAGAATATCATCCAGGTACCTAGAAGTACCAATGAAACATTTCACATCATCATTTTTTTTTTGTTTTTGAAGATTTTGCATAAATTCCTTTTCATACGTGTATAAAAATAAATCTGCAACAAGAGGCGCACAATTAGTACCCATTGGAATCCCTACAACCTGCTTGTAGAGTTTCTCACCAAATCTTACATAAATATTGTCCAAAAGGAAGGACAAGGCAATACACAGGTCACCACATGTCCATGTTTTGTATGATTTGTAATCTGTGGCGGAAAAGAAACCCTTCGATTCAGAAGTACAAATATAAGTTTTCCCCTCTCGATCAAAGCACCATTTAATGAGTTTGGACAGTCGATCATTTATTTTGTCGTGAGGAAGCGTGGTGTACATATTAGAAAAGTCGTATGAAGATATCGTATTTGCTTCAAAATTTCTTGATTTCATTTTGTCAATCACATCCCCTGAATTTTTAATAGACCAAAAGAAGTTTACGCCATTCCTGTTCAAGACAGTTTCACAGTATTTTGCCACGTGTTCCTTTATAGCCGTGAGTGCTGACGTCAGATTTTTAGACAAAATTGTTGTTGAGCAGTTGCTAGAATTAGCAATGTATCGAAACTTGTAAGGAGACTTGTGAAGTTTTGGTATACAGTATATTGTAGGGAGATCCAATTTAGAAATAGGGATGTTAAAAGAAGAAATTTCACTGTTATGTTTGTTCAAAATATTAGGAACACTTTCGTTGCTTTCGATATAAGTATTAGTAGAGGAAAGTTCCGAAACTAAAGTTGATATGTAGTAGCGTTTTCAAATAATTATGGTGTTGTTGGCTGCTTTGTCTGCAGGCACGAAGACATATTTTTCATGTAAATTACGTAACTTAGATTTGAAATATCTTTCAGATTTAGAAATTGGATTTTCAAAAAGTTGAGGATTTTTGTGGTAGTTATCTATTCGAATATCGGTAATATCCAAAATGAGGTTTTTCCAGTCGTTCAGAGCATGCGATTCGACTCCTTCCGAGTTACACCATCGTTTGGTATAGTTATCTAAAGCTTCCTCTAGCACTTCGCGACATTTAATAAAATCTATCTTGGATGGGATTCTATACTTAGGTTCTTTCTAAAGAAGACCACGGAGTTGCCTGTCTTTGATAATTGAAAAATCACCTGTAATAATATGACCAGCTGGTTTATATAGATATGCAGACATTGCACATTCTCAAGAAGCAGCACATGATTCAAGTATTTTAGGATCTTGTGTAACTTTGTTGTAGTTAAAAACGAAATGTCGAATAGGTCTCTTATATTTGTAACAAATAAGAGGAGGTTCTAAATTTTCAAAATATTGAGCAATGGCACTTTGTACGCGATGATCCCGAAAAATATGAGAGATGTTCAGAAGATCAAATCCTTTGTTAATAAATGGAATTTTTATAAATCGTCTTTTAGGGGAGGTGTTTTTAACCAAAGGATATAGTTTATTTTGTGCGAAAGCAAGAATGAAATTTAGCCTGAATCAATCAGTGTTTCTGTGTTCTGTGGTTTATGTGTAGTCTTTTGTGTTTGATGTTTACATGTCGTGTGTCTCTTTTCCGTATCGTACTGTACTCGTCTTTTGTGTTTTTGCATCGGGTGTTTTGGTGTTTTACTGTTGATGCTGCAACGGGGTCTTGTTGGAGATCTCCTCCCTTCCTCTTAAGAATGCAACCAGTGCTTCATCCAAGATAGATTTTAATTGAACTGCTGGAACTGAAGAGAGAGCATGTAGCAGTTCATGTCTGCCGCCGTTGCGTGCAATGATCAGTAGATCTTTGAGGGTACGATGTACTCTAGCTCTTTTTCTGAGTTTTTTTTTTGTTTCGCCTTTTACCGTGAGACCTATGCTTCCTTTTAGTGTTAGGGCGGATTGAAGAAACATTAATATTTGAAGAGGTCGAAGAAATGTTTCCTTGTCCATAAATCTGATCGTTTAGACCAAGGGAGTACGCAGTTTGCAGTTTGGTTATCCAGGCAAGTTCAGCTTGTAAGCGGCGTATTTTAATTTCAGTTTTACTTTGATTTCTAAGTTTTGGGAATGACTGAACTGGAGTAATTGTTATATCCGAAATTGAATAATTGTATTTAACGAAGTGATTATATATAAATTTCTTTGTTTTTTCTGACGCGAGTTTCTTATCTGATACGAATGACTTCGAAAACGAGATTTTAAGGCCTGGCCTGTTTCTCCTACATATTGGGCGCCACATCCCTTGGCGTGTCAAGTAATGACATAGATGACATCTTGATACGATCAATCAATGTCCTTATCAATCTCGATTTTAAAGGTCTGCCCATTAACACTAGATTTAATTGTTGTGGAATTGCAATTGATGAGCGGACACATATCGCATCTTTTCCCATTGCACCTGCAAATGGTTGAGAACCCTCTATGTTTGTTGTTAAATGTAGAGCCTGCAGATGGAGAAGTGGGTGCAATATGACTACGGGGTTTTAATTTTAGAGGTGATAGAAGTACCTTTGGTAATGAAAAAAGTTTCTTACTGTTAAATGTTGATGATGGGAAAGTGACTGTAGTAATAGAGGTTAATCTCAAAGGAATTAATTTAATTAATACGAGGCGACCTTAAAAATGCCATGATGAAATGATCCAAGGTTACAATGGTTTTGCAATGATCGACAACGATGATATTCGAACCAACGACCTATCGGTTCGTAACCCAACGCGCGAACCACTACACCACCAGCACTACAACAAATTAAAACAAGAATATCAAATAAATAAATGATAAATCAAAGTATGAAATGTTAATCAAAGTATTGCAGTAACTTAGATGTGACAAATAAAGTATTGTGCATGTTTAACATCGCAAACCAAAATGGCATTAAAATACGACGAGATCTTATTATCAGACTGAAAAAAGAGCACTTCTAAAATATATCTTTGGATCATTATGATGGTTACAGTTTGTTGATAAATGCTTTGTTTCTGAAGAAGTTTACTATAGGAATGTACCTTTTGCGACTTACATTTCCTTTTGGTCGCGCCAGATCTGGACGAAACAGTAATAGGGGACTATGAGTTCGTCTCTCGTGAACATTTGCTTAATGTTTATGTAATTTAAGAGGCCAGAAATGTATGAATGACAAATGTAGATAATGACCATATCCCTGTATACAGCACAAAATCGATAATTCATAAAATCAGAAACAAAAACTGAAAAAATGAAAAGAAGCGAACTCCCGATATGGGAGTGAGACCAGGTGCCCAGGGAGAGTAAGCATCTTCTGCTTACACGCAACACCCGCCGCTTCAATTCGGTAGAACTGTCACATCCGGTTACTTCCATTTCGGAAGACATAGAGTACAATCTTTGGTTGGATGGTTCAAATGATCTATGACAGAATATCATCCACCATTCTGGAGAGTGGGACATCATAGTGTATGACGAGTTCCCCATATCGACCGTAGAACTTCCTCAGTGACGATGTTAGTCGGTCACAAACATATCCCTGACTGAGAAGCTTACCTGAAAGACGCCTAGCTCTCAGAACAAAATCCGTATATTTGGTACTTGCTCTGGCATAGCGTATCAACTGAGATATGAACACGCCATAAGCTGGCGATGAAGGGATGTTGCTACTCAGAAAAGGAAAGTTTGTAATGCTGAAATTGAAGTCGTCACGTTTGTCATTGAGTGAGGTGTTAATGTGACCATCAGTGTCGTAGGACAACATTATGTCCAAATAGGATGCTGAATTATTTGTCTCTGTAGTTTCTTTGACTTCAAGCTCTGAAGGATAGATACTGCTCAGGTAATCCGTGAATTTTGGATTATTGATGGACAACACATCGTCTATATATCTGTAAGTGAAGTTGAAGTCAGAAGCTAAGTATCTTTTCCCATCAGAGACCAAAGATTGAATGAATTCAGCTTCGTACGAGTAAAGGAAAATGTCAGCAAGGAGTTGGGCACAATTGGTCCCCATTGGAATTCCGACAATTTGCTGGAAGACCTTTCCTCCAAACACCACAAAAATGTTGTCGATCAAAAAGTTTAACATCTGAATAATATCTGTTTCAGTGTACTTATTTTCAGAATCGGACTTTTCTTTTACAAAGTAGGTTTTGTCATAGTTCACAACAATAAATTTGTATTTGCGATTACCGTTCTTACTTGTAAACGCATTACTTATAATTTTTGTGAGTCTCTCTTTCAATTTAGAATGTGGAATTGTAGTGTAAAGTGTCGAAAAATCAAAGGCTTTGATCGAATGGACTCTACTAAAATGAGTGGATTTCAGATGTTCTGAAAGTTCCTTAGAAATCTTTAAAATCCACATCTGGTTGATACCACTGCGAGAATACCGTATAACCAGAAATTTTCGCGAGACACTAATTTTCGCTATATTCGCGAGTGATTTGAATCGCGAAAAATTTTTCTGATTAAACGTAACGAGGATTGAATTGAGTGTATTCTTATGATAGAACTTACTTAAACTGAAATAATGAAAGGTACAAAAAAGTAACATGAACACATTTATTTGTAATTGAGGAATCGCGAAAAATTGTACTCGTGAAAATAAAGACACCCTATTTTACCATAAAGTCGCGAAATTTGATACTCGCGAAAATTTCTGGTTGTACGGTATACTGTCGAACAATATTTTTGAAGCCCAGATTTGATTTAATATAAAACTTTTGTGAGTAAGATGGATACAGATTTGGTAGAACATTTTGAGGAACAAGAAATGTTAAACGTCTTCAATTAAATAGCATAATTTAAGAGCAGATAAATTCGTAGCATGGACCAGACATGCACGTTTCGGGTACTTAACCCTCGTTAGTGATCCTCAATCTAATTATTCTTATATGGCCAAAGAGTGTAAAAGCTATTATGTCAATAAATGAACCGAAAGACGTAGAAGGATGGGTTGGATATGATGCCACAGGGCCCAAGGTTAAGAAATTTCAAGAAATTTGGGTAACACAGAAATTTGCGTAAATTTGTTAAATAAACGATCAACTTGGTCCACCAGCAGTGACACTCACCAAGTGGTTCAAATGTTAAATGTCTTCAAATTCAATAGCATCATTTTAGAACAGATAAATTTGCAGCATAGTCCAGATATGCACGTATCGTGAGCATAACCCTTGTCAGTGATCCTTAATGTAAACAATGTAATATTGACAAAGACTATGAAAGTTATGTCAAAAATGAACCGAAAGACGTACATGTAGACAGATGGGTAGGTTATGCTGCAACAGGACCCACATGTTAGAAATATTAAGAAATTTTGAAAGTTACCCTTCCACTTGAGGATTACAAATGACCATACACTTATCAAGTTGTTGAAACAAATATTGTAATGTGCATTTGAAATTAAGATCAGAAAAACGCATTGAAAAATAAAAGTCGGAGTGGAACCAAAAACATGAAACACACTTTTAAGATATCGCTCTAGATAATTCTTATGATTTTGGTTAGAGAAAGACGTTTCCCTCACGACATACTTTTGCCCGTGGTCGCGCTACCTTTACTGTCGAAAGTAAGAATATCATCCAGGTACCTAGAAGTATCAATGAAATATTTCACATCATAATTTTATCTTTGCTTTTGCAGATTTTGGATAATTTTTTTTTCATACATGTATAAAAATAAATCTGCAACAAGAGGTGCACAATTAGTACCCATAGGAATTCCTACAACATGCTTGTAGAGTTTCTCACCACATCTTACATAACTGTTGTCCATAAGGTAGGGCAAGGCAATACACAGGTCACCACATGTCCATGATTTGTATGATTTGTATTCTGTGGCGGAAAAGAAACCCTTTGATTCAGATGTACAAATTTAAATTTCCCCTCTTGATAAAAACACCTTTGAATGAGTTTGGACGATCGCTCATTTATTTTGTCGCGAGGTAGCGTGGTGTATATACTAGAAAAATTTTTAATTCGTGTGAAGAAATCGTATTTGCTTGAAAATATCGCGATTTCATTATGCCAATCACATCCCCCGAGTTTTTAATAGACAAAAAGAAGTTTACACCATTCCTGTTCATGGCAGTTTCACAGTATTTGACGACGTGTTCCTTTACAGCCATGAGTGCTGACGTCAGATTTCTAAACAAAATGTTAGTTGAGCAGTTGCTAGAATTAGCAATGTATCGGAATTTTTAGAAAACTTGTGAAGTTTTGGTATGCAGTATATTGTAGGGAGATCCAATTTAGAAATAGGGATGTTAATAATTTTCACTGTTACTTTTGTTCAAAATATTAGGAACACTTTAATTGTTTTTGATATAAGTATTAGTAGAGAAAACATCCGAAACAAAACTTGATATGTAGCAGCTTTTTAAAATGATTATGGTGTTTATGGCTGCTTGGTCTGCAGGCACGAAGACATATTTTTCATGTAAATTACGTAACTTGGATTTGAAATTTCTTTTAGATTTAGAACTTGGATTTTCAAAAAGATGAGGATTTTTGTGGTGGTTATCTATTCGAATATCGGTAATATCCAAAATGTTTTCCAGTCATACAAAGCATGCGATTCGACTCCTTCCGATTTACACCATCGTTTGGTATAGTTATCTAAAGCTTCCTTTAACACTTCGCGACATTTAGTAAATTCAATCTTGGATGGGATTCTATACTTAAGTCCTTTTTCAGAAGACCACGGTGCTGCTTTTTTTTTTTTTTTGATAATTGAAAAGTCACCTGTAATTATATGACCAGCGGGTTTATATAGATATTAAGACGTTGCACATTCTCAAGAAGCAGGAAATGATTAAAGAATTTTAGGATCTGATGTAACTTTGTTGTAGTTGAACACGAAATTTCGAATAGGTCTCTTATATTTGTTACAAATAAGAGGAGGTTCTAAATTCTCAAATATTGAGGAATGGCACTTTGTACGCGATGATCCCGAAAAATATAAGAGATGTTCAGAAGATGAAAACATAAGGACCTGGTATATTTTTTGGCATAAATCGGAAGAACAAAGTTCACTTTACAACACCATATATTAGATGAAAGTATCCACATTTTTTAAAGAGATAAATCTGAGATAATTAATGTGTGAAATACTACATAAAATCTAATACAGCTGTCACAACTAAACATGTATGGGTATCATATCTAATATTTCCCTGATTTTTTCTTTACGTTTTGAACATATCTTCTCAGAGTTCACACGTGTTTTGATGATATTTCTTTTATGATAGATTTACATTCCTTTTCCTTTTTATTCATTTCGATTCAATTTTTATTTCTAGATACAAGTACATAAGTGTATATGCTTATTTTGTTTGTTTATCTATTAGTTTGGCATTCCGTTTTGTTCCCGCTGCCTCTTGGTATATGGTTGTTGTTATTGTGATCATATGTTTCGATGTGAATACTAAAACGCGGTCTTGACGTACAGACGTTTAACTTGTACCAGCGCATTCGTAGAACTTGCATTTATAAATGTGACTGCGCGAATCCATGACGGGCCCTGTATAAACCTCTTTAGAGAAGACAACAATCCGGCCACCTGTCGTCTCTGAATTTCGGTCGCACTCCATGGTTGATTACAAACATGAGCTACATCCGACAAAGCCCAGCCGCCATTTTTTATATGCATTTACATACTCATATGTGTTTCTTGTGCCCCTACATTTGCTGTTCCTTTTGTGTGGCCATCTAAAATTGAGCAGCTAGGTTATTTAACTCTACAATTGTGCGTTCTTCGAAACCTCTGTTTTACTGGAAAAGTGGAAGGGTTGTGCAAATGTAATCCGGATAACTATAGTATTTGCTAGTAACCTGTAATATGTCCGTCCTAAGTCGGCACCAATTGTCCATTTGTCTCGTTTGTTTATGTGTGGTCTTTTGTTTTTGCTGTTTTGATGTCGCATTTTGTGTAACTTGTTCCTTTTGCGTCTCTTGCTTTCTGTATTTTAATTAGGCATGTTTTTATGTTTTACTGTGGATGTCGCAACAAGTGCTGTGTGTTGATATCGGAATATTAAAGAGTATCGATATTTTGAGATTTTCAATACGTATCGATACACATGCTGAGTATCGATACTCTCAATACATTTAATAAAAAAGAAATAAAATCCTAAACTTTTAATTCGTGTTTGGCTCTCATTTTTATATTTCTTCTGAATCTTCTCTGATCACATCAACCTTTAGACATACGCTTCTATCTGAGTTCTATTCAAATGTGACGTCACATACCGTTTTGAACGTAGGGAGAATTTACCAACGTTAGAATACTCTTGACGCTGTTAATCGCCTTGTTTCCGATTTTTGTGTCAAAATTGGGGTCTAATATTTAGGAAATATGTAATAAGGCCATTTCTTGTTTTTATTCTGTTTTGCGTCCTTTCAAAATTGAAAAACCTACCAGCCAGTCAGGGAGACAAACAAACAAGCATATAAAACAAAGATAAAATTTCATAATATGTGAAGCACTATAAGTACTATGTGAAATATGACAAAACTTGTTTCATTTGAACATTAACATATTTTTGACAACAAAAAAGAATAAATGTCTTGAATCATTGAAGTAGTTTTAGATTTTTACATGTAATATAAAGAATTAAACAATTTCTCTATAATTTGTGTACAAATTATATTATATTTGCACAGATTTTCTCAATCTTATTTTGTTTTGTTTTTTGACTATGGGCTCAAAACCTACCAGTACGAGGGCGCAAAACAGAAAATAACAATGACATGGCCTTATAAGAAATAACTATCATAGTTTTTGCGTTTATGGCTCTATAATTCGCGATTCACGGAATTTGCATGTGACCAATCAGAATTCTTTGGTAGACAAAGAAATATTTTCTATATATGCCATTTTTATCTTTTTGATTTTTTCTTTAATAATGGAAAACATGTATTTGTTATTCATTTTTGATCAGTTTTATAATGTTTTCTTTGATTTAAACCTAAAAACTCCATTATTTATTTGAGAAAAATGAAAAATATGTGTATTTTATTGAAAATATTGAGTATTGAAGCAAAATGTATTGTATTGTATTGTAATGAAAATTTTCTTTCACTAGCCGCAACCAAGTCTTATACAGCCCCGATCAGTCGAAAATTTAACGCCGAGATGACGAAATTTTGAAAGCTGAATTCGAAAGTTTCGTTAACTATTCGTCAGCGATTTTTAAAAGCTACTGAGATGACGAAATTTTGAAAGCTCTAAAAAGCTTTCGAAAAATCGCTGACGAAAATTTCGTTAACTAATTTTAGTTAACGAAAAATTTGAAAGCTATCAAAATTTTCGTCAGCGATAGCTTTCAAAACTTTCGTCAGCGATAGCTTTCAAAATTTTCGTCAGCGATTGCTTTCAAAATTTTCGTCAGCGATTGCTTTCAAATTTTCGTCATCTCGGAGCTTTCAAAATATTTGAAAGCAATCGCTGACGAAATTTTGAAAGCAATCGCTGACGAAAATTTTGAAAGCAATCGCTGACGAAAATTTTGAAAGCTATCGCTGACGAAAGTTTTGAAAGCTATCGCTGACGAAAATTTTGAAAGCTATCGCTGACGAAAATTTTGAAAGCTTTTTGAACGCTCGGGTGCCATATTGTTTTTGGATGGCTGCAGCACGCCTCGGGTGGATTCCTCTACACAGTTTAGAGGATGAAAGAAGCCGTCTCTTTATCGGCGTGGCACTTTAAAAATTCACCGATTGTGAAATATCTTTCAAAAAGCTTCCGACAGTCACAGTCAGAGAGGCCAGGGTTTCACTGGATATAAATTCCCCTCATTTAGTCAGAATTTGGCCGGTCAGATGTAAATTTTCTGGTATATACATTTGTATATACATTTAAATTTAAGATGAAATGGAAGTTGTTCATATAAACAATTAAAGATGGAATACCTTTACAGGTAATACAAATACAGGTAAATTCAGGTAACTAATTAGTGCAAAGGATACCCTTTTGATTGCCCCATTCACCCCGAATTAACATACTAGTGTTATTTTAACCAAGTAGGTGAATGGGGAACTCACCGATCTGGGAATTAAACACGGAATCTTCAAATAAACTTATAAAAATAAACAAGATACAATATTTAATTTAATCCAGGAATATATATTTTCATAATTTAATCTGAATAAACATAATAATTAATACTATTTCATCAAGCAAATTATGAAGATGATTGCTTTGATTCGGCCATCTTGGTTTTCTCGATACAAAATAGCTTACGAGAAAAGCTTTCGAAAATTTTGAAAGCTAGTTAACGAAATTTTCGTCAGCGATTAGCTTTCAAAAATTTTGAAAGCTATAGTTAACGAAATTTTCGTCAGCGATTAGCTTTCAAAAATTTTGAAAGCTATAGCTGACGAAATTTCGTTAACTATAGCTTTCAAATTTCTTGAAAGCTAATCGCTGGCGAAATTTCGTTAACTATAGCTTTCAAAATTTTTGAAAGCTATCGCTGACGAAAATTTTGAAAGCTAGGGAATCGCTGACGAAAATTAGTTAACGAAAAATCGCTGACGAAATTTCGTCATCTCTTGAGTATTCAACATTTTGAAAGCAATCGCTGACGAAATTTTGAAAGCTGAGCTTTCAAAAAGCTTTCAATTCGTTTACGAATTGAAAGCGAATATTAAACTTTCGACTGGTCGGGGCTGTAGGAGATCACTTCTTTTCTTTGTACATGTTCACTTTAGCATATCACGTGACAGGCAGATAATCTCTAGCCATGGAATTCTCTTCGATTAAACAAGGTGAATACTGTCTAAATCTACGTTATATGAAATTATTTCAGGTCTTTCATATGAATATCATTATCATTTATATAATGGTATTCTATTCTGGTCAAGAATAGAATTATATTCATAGAACACTTCAACAGAATTTTTTTTTAAATTTATGTGCACCATATCATAACACATAACATTTAAACAAAAGTTTTAAAATTCTGCTGAAGTGTTCTCGGAATATACCTCTATTCTTGACTAGAAAAGATTACCAGCATAAAGATGATAGTGATGCTCATATGATAGGCTTAGAAAAGTTTCCTATAAAGTAGAGTTAGACTGTATTTACCATACTTAATAGAAGGGGATTCCCGGGCTAGAGATTATTTGCATATCACGTGATACGCTACTGTGATGTTGGTATTGTACTAATGAATAAGTCAATTTTCTTATTACTTTAGGAACCACCACTGTGAAGCATTAAGTATCGAAACAAACAATTCCAGTTGGAAATAGTTTTCACACGGTAGCGATCATAGTGAGCGGATCTCAACAGCAGATTTTAATTAGATTGAAAAAAATAGTATTGTTGAAGCAACGTTAGTAATTCCTGAGTTGGAAAATTATAAATGATTTTAAAGAATTGAAAACAAAAACTATTGACAGAGCTGATCTTTCATCTCATTAAAAATAAAACCCCAATATTCAGGGGATTCCAACCAAAATTATCAAGGACAAGAGAAGACCTTAAATGTTGTAAAGCAATGACATCGACGATTCTACGTATTCGTTTCAGAATCCCTTAATGCACTGCAGAATAATCAACCGAATCGACGAGAGTCTCTGATATTGATAAAACAAAAAGACACGGTTCTAAGTTGTCCTTTCTTACTTGATCTTGATGCTTGAACCTCTGTTTTTTTCAGTTGGGTACCATTGTCTGTACTGCACGTGTACTTAATCTAGCGCAATCAAATTTTAGCCAATGAAGGACAAAATTGACATGTTAGCGTAATCATGAATTAACACCTGAAAGGTAGGCCCCTAGTCGGCCATTAAAAGATTTTTATTTCCCGATTGTTTTTATGGCTGACTCCAAATATTCTTTTTTACTAGATACTCGCTACTGACCAATGTATACTTTTCAAAAATAGTTTAGAATCACAATGGGTTTTATCTATACCTTATAGTCAAATCACACCATTTTGAGTTGAGGATCACTGACGAAGGTTAAGTACCCGAAACGTGCATGTCTGGTCCATGCTGAAATTTAATCTGTTCTTAAATGATGCTATTGAATTTGAAGACGTTTAACATAATATTACAGATTGTGTAATTCAAGCACTCCTCTCCGAAAAAAGGTATATTATTGCAGTCTTATAGAAATCTAACGTACACCTTGTCTAACTAATTAATGATTGCCATTCTAGTTTCAATATGTTTCTGAATTTCACTTGAAATAAGCTTCTATCGCCAAACTTCCTAATTGTGTATCTCTGTCTTTAACTGGATTTTGAAAATAAACGACCACCTGTCCTCTCTGAATGTCAGTCGGATTCCTCGGGTGATCACACGCACAGCCTACAGAGCACGGACTGTATTTCGTATGCCTTATATTTTTTATATCCATTTAAATATCAATCTGTGTATTATACTTTGGCCCTGCATCAATCTGTCTGTATGTTCATCTTACAGTGAAAAGATTAATTTTACACCACGATTCGTCGAGACCTCAGGGTAAACGGAAAAGTCGAAGGGTTGTGCACACGTAATCCTGATAACTACACCGTCTGCTACTTGCTTGGCAGATGACCGTCCTAAGTCGGCACGGGTTATCCATCGGTCTCATTCAATTTGGTTTATGTGTGGTCTTTTGTGTTTTGTGTTTCTATGATATGATTTAGTGTTCCTTTTTCATTTTACGTCTCTTTCTGTGCGTGTCTGCTCTGTGTTTTTGCAATGGTTTATGTGTAATAATGTTTGTTTGCAGATGGCCGTCCGAAGTCGGTACGGGTTGCCCATTGGTCTCGTTAGTTTATGTGTGGTCTTTGGTGTTTTGTGTTTCTATGATATGATTTGGTGTTCCTTGTCCCTTTTACGTCTCTTTCTGTGCGTGTCTGCTCTGTTTTTTGCATTGCATGTTTAGGGGTTTTGTTGTGCGTGACTCGTGCTGCAGACGAGTGTTGATGGAGATCCCTTCCTTTCTTGGAAATTAATTTAAGATTTTCACTCTTCATATTTTTATTATTTGGATTTTATCTATTTCGGCACCGCTCAATACATGGAAATAAACGTAATACCTAAAGTCAGAATCCCAAAAATCACAGTCAAAGGAGACGCTGACTCTCCCCCGGCACCTGGTCTCACTTTGGAATGCTGTTCATTTCGGGTTTCGCAGCCGTTTCCTATAGAAAATCAAATGATTTTGCCTTGCCTTTTCGGCTTAAAGATTGAATAACTGATCGGTACTTCTTTGATGTTTAGTCAATAGGCTGGTAAATTCTTGAAAAATATATAACAAACTAGATGGCTACTGTTGCAAGCAACAGACGAATTCCTCCTTTATTAGACCTTCCTCGGAACTGAAGTGTTAATATCCGAATAAAGAAGATGAAAAAAGAATATTTGCTTTAGTACTTTATTCACTTCAGCAAATGAGTCAAAAGAGCTTATGTCTAACTTTGGACTCTTATCTATTTATTGACAAAAAAAGAAGAAAAGATGATAAATACCTTTCATGTTTTCGAAAGATTTTAACTCCATGCTCTATGGATATCAAATCATTTACAATTACTTTCTCAAAACAGAATTGCACAATGATTTTGCAATGAGATAATTTCTATTAATAGAAAATGACAACAACATGAAAGGACAGATCTGTAATGCTACTAAGAAAAAAAAAAAGAAAGAGAACAGAGAACAAGAATAAAAGAGTTATCTTTCTTATACTATGTTAAGTTCAAATAAGAAGGACTACTTGTGTGAAGAATAAATAGCATAGGACAAAAAGTGTAAATTCTACAAGAGTAAATGATTGTTAAGACCTTGAGAATGATTATTTGGCCTTTAACCAATGTCATGAATGAAAGCTAAGTACTGTGATTATTCTCATCACGATTGATCTTAATCTGAGCAAAGCTCAATATCTAATCAACCAAAGTCAGTTGTGACCTTGAAATCAAACTTATGACCGTTGGTCAAGGTCATGATGAAAGAGTTTGATGCAAGGAATATTTGTGTAAAGTTTGAACTCTCAAGGTCAAACAGTCTTTGTTTTATAGACTTAAGTTTGTTGTGACCTTGAAAATCAGAATTTGACCTTTGGTCAAGGTCAAGGTGAAAGAGCTGGGCCCAAGCATGATATGTATAAAGTATGAATTCTGAAGGTCAAATAGTCTTTGTTTTGTAGGGAAAAGTTGCTGTGACCTCAAGAATGAGAATTTGACCTTGGGTCAAGGTCAAAGTGAAAGAGCATGACTGAGTAATTATTTGTATGAAGTTTAAACTCTGAAGGTCAAATAGTCTTTGTTCTATAGGCAAAAGCTTTTGTGACCTTGAGAATCTGAATTTGACCTTGGGTCAAGGTCAAGGTGAAAGAGCTTGGTTTAATGATATTATGTATGAAGTTTGAACTTTAAATGTCTAATAGTCTTTGTTCTATAAGCAAAAGTATGTTGTGACCTTGAGAATCAGAATTTGACCTTGGGCCAAGGTCATGGTGAAAGAGCTTGGTTTAATGATATTATGTATGAAGTTTGAACTCTGCAGGTCTAATAGTCTTTGTTCTATGGGCAAAAGTTTGTTGTGACCTTGAGAATCAAAATTTGACCTTGGGTCAAGGTCAATGTGAAAGAGCTTGGTTTAACGATAGTATGTATGAAGTTTGAACTGTGAAGGTCAAATAGTCTTTGTTCTACAGGTAAAAGTTTGTTGTGACCTTGAGAATGAACATTTGACCTTGAAAGTAGGTCAACATTAAATGACTAGCTATAAGTAATCTAGTATCCAAGTTTCAACTCAAAATCTCAAAAACTGTAGAAATTGGCACTGTGCCAATTTAAAGTTCCATTTTCAACTCATAATAGCGCGAAAACCGTAAATATTTTATCGAGCATGTAAGCGTATAAAAGTTTGCAAATTTTCCAAAGAACATTTTAAAACAAATTTCGTTCAAATCGTACGGTTAGTTTAGGAGTTATAAGAGTTTAAAGATTTGAACTTTGATGACCTCTAGCGGGGGCATATGTGAACTTTTCGACGACAAAATTTTTTTACCTCAAGATCTTTATATGCTCTTTCACATGATCCTTTTCGTTTTATCATAAGAAGTTGTACTTTTTTGTACAGTGACTGGAACGATCTGGGGGTAAGAATAATAATAATAATAATAATAATAATAACTAGATGGCTACTGTTGCAAGCAACAGACGGATTCCTCCTTTATTAGACCTTCCCCGGAACTGATGTGTTCAAATCCTAATTAAGAAGATGAAAAAAGAATAGTTGCTTTAGTACCTCATTCACTTCAGAAAATGAGTCAAAAGAGCTTATGTTGAACTTGGGACTCTTATCTATTTATCGACAAAAAAGAAGAAAAAGATAATAAATACCTTTCAAGTTAAGGAAGGCTTTAAACTCCTAGATCTATTCTATCCATTTTGAATCCTTTTAAATTACTATCCCAAAACGAATTGCACAATGAATTAGCAATGAGAAAATTTCTATAAATAGAGAATGACAACAGCATGAAAGAAGAGACAAGTTATGCTACTAAGATAAAAAAAGGAAACAGAGAACAAGAATAAAAGAGTTATCTATCTTACTATGTAAAGTTCAAATAAGAAGTACTACTCGTGTGAAGAATAAATATTTAAGAACAAAATCCTATAAATCCTACAAGAGTAAATGTTTGTTATGACCTTGAAAAAGTTTATTTGACCTTGAACCAAGGTCATGGATGAAATATAAGCATTTTAGTTTATTCTCATCAAGATTTCTTTTCATCTATTCAAAGCTCAATATTTATCAATAAAAGTCTGTTGTGACCTTGAAATCGAACAAATGACCTTGGGTCAAGGTCAAGGTGAAAGGACTTGATGCAAGGAATATTTGAGCCAAGTTTGAACTCTCAAAGTCAAATGGTCTTTGTTCTATAGGAAAAATTTTGTTGTGACCTTGAGAATGAGAATTTGACCTTGAGTCAAGGTCAAGATGAAAGGGCTTGGATCAATGATTGTATTTATGAAGTTTGAACTGTCAAGGTCAAATAGTCTTTGTTCTGTAGGCAAAAGTTTGTTGTGACCTTGAGAATCATAATTTGACCTTGAAACTAGGTCATCATCAATGACTACCTATAAGTAACCTACCATCCAAGTTTCAACTCAAAATCTCAAAAACTGTAGAAATTGACACAACTCAAAATAGAGCGAGAACCGTAAATATTTTGTCGAGGATGTAAGCGTATAAAAGTTTGCAAATTTTCCAAAGAACAATATAAAACAAATTTCATTCAAATCGCACGGTTCGTTTAGGAGTTATAAGGTTTTAAAAATTTTACCTTTGATGACCTCTAGCGGGGGCATATGTGAACTTTTCGACAAGAAAAAAAATTTAAATGAAGATCTTTATTTGCTCTTTCACATGATACTTTCCATTTTATCATATGATGCGGTACTTTGTTGTAACGTCTCTGGATTGGCTTGGGGGTAAGAATAATAATAATAATAAGAATAATAAGAATAAAGAAAAGACAATACAATAACAGAAAGGATTCCGACGGAAATCGGAATCCTTAATAAGAATAATAATAAGAATAAAGAAAAGACAATACAATAACAGAAAGGATTCCGACGGAATAGTCGGAATCCTTAATAAGAATAATAAGAATAAAGAAAAGACAATACAATAACAGAAAGGATTCCGACGGAAATCGGAATCCTTAATAAATGGAAGGATGGAGGTTCCTGTGGACATAGCAGACGGATTCCTCTCATTTTCATCTTGTTAAGAACAGAAATGAAAATTGAAAAAATGCGAAAATGATTGGCCGCAGCTGGACTCGAACCAGGTACCTTCACCAAGGTAGGCCCCATCGTATCTTGTACATGTAATGTCAGGTCACATGGTTGAATTGACCAATGAAATTTGTAACACATCCTGGGTCATGCATATTAATTATGTGAGGGATTTTCCAATGAATCATGACAATATAGCAAGTGTTTTCAAACTGGTACATGTATTCGATATTTCTTGATTCTGTTAGAAAACATTTTGAACTAATACATACTCGTATAAATTTTGAAATGAAAACAATGTTGAAGCACTGTACTTTATGTTTGCTTACGAATGAAAAAAAAAATGAGGGGAAAAAATGGCCGAGGCCGGTATCGAACCCCGGACCCTCCGATTCGAAGTCTGACGCTCTACCGCTGAGCTATTGCAGAACTGACAAAGATTTGCATCAAAAGTCTTTAGAAGGATGAAATCTTGCGACTATGATCTGACTCAACATGTCGAGCATGTTCCGAATGATAAATCTTTATCGATCGATTCTATTTACAGGTTTGTATTCAGGAGTAAACAACACAGAATTTCATAAAATGTATTTTATTTGACTTTCATTGACCATGTATGTAGAGAATAAAATTATGAATCAATAAATTGTGTTTGCTTATTTTGCAAGGGCGGATCTAGACAGGGTAGGTGAAAACAGGTATGTACACGTATGTAACATGTAAGTCGGAGGGGGGGGGGGGGGGGGCTGGCAAAAACTTATCAACCTCCCCCTTTCGAAGGACTAGCCTATGTCATTGGATAAACAAACCGTCAAAGATCTTGTACAGTTATTTCAAAGATTGACGAATTCAAAAAGAAACAGACAAACAAACGAGAAAAAAAAATGCCCAAGGGGGCCACATTGCTCCGTCAAAGGTCTTGTACAGTTGTTTCAAATATTAAGGAATTTAATAAGAAAAAGACAAACAAACAAACAAAACAAATGAAAAAAAAAAAAAACAAGAGGCCCAAGGGAGCCATATTACTCAGTCAAAAGTCTTGTACAGTTGTTTCAAAGATTGTCGAATCAAAAAAGAAAAAAACAAGCAAACAAACAAACAAGCAAAACAAATGAAAATAAAAAAAAAAAAAAAAAAAAAAAACAAGAGGCCCAAGGGGGCCACATTGCTCCGTCAAAGGTCTTGTACAGTTGTTTCAAAGATTGACGAATTAAAAAAAAACAAAACAAACAAACAAAACAACAAAAAAAAAAACAAGAAGCCCAAGGGGGCCACATTGCTCCGTCAAACGTCTTGTACAGTTGTTTCAAAGATTGACGAATGAAAAAAAAAGAGGCCTAAGGTGACCATATATACACGTTGAAGTCAATGACAGTGAAATAAATATGCGCAATATGAAATGTGTTTTTCTTCTGAATAAAAAGCTATGAATAGGACTGACTTGTTGCATGAACGATCGATAATTCTTGTGACGCTGAATCAGCCATTTGTATTTCTCCGTCTGTATATCAAAAATAAAAACCACTAACATTCAGGAACTCCAATGGCTATGTGGATAGGGCGTTGGACTGCTGGCGCAAGGGTACCGGGTTCGATCCCCAGTCTGGACGTTTTTTTTTTCGCCGATCGTCTGCGTTTCTGTCTAGTACTCTCTCTATCTGTTCGAATGTCTGTTCGTTCTTCTATCGTTGTCAGTCTATCTAACACTGTCTATCTTACACTGTCAGTCTGTCTGTCTGGTCCATGCTGCAAATTTACCAGTTAATTTAAATGATGCTATTCAATTTTAAGACATTTTTAAAACATTTAATTAGAAAATGACAACAGCATTAAAGTACAGACAAGTCATGGTACGAAGAGAAATAGAAATAAAAGATTTATCTTTCTTAGATCATGTAAAGTTCATATAAGAAGGACCTCGTTTGTGAAGTATAAGTAGTATAGGACAAACAATGTGTATTTAACAAGTAAATGTTGTTATGACATTGAGAATGAAATTTTCACCTTGAACCAAGGTCAAGGAAAAAAGATGAGTATAGAATATCATTTTCTTCAAAATATATATGAAATTGAATAAAGCTCAATATTTTATTAACAAAAGACTGTTATGACCTTGAAATCGAACGAATGACCTTTGGTCAAGGTCAATGTGACAGGACTTACTGCAAGGAATATTTGTACCCAGTTTGCACTCTCAAGGTCAAACAGTCTTTGTTTTATAGGCAAAAATGTTGTTGTGACCTTGAGAATGAGAATTTGACCTTGGATCAAGGTCAAGGTGAAAGAGCTTGGCTTAACAATTATATGTATGAAGTTTGAACTCTGAAGGTCAAATAGTCTTTGTTCTATAAGCAAAAGTTTCATGTGACCTTGAGAATAAAAATTTGACCTTGAAAAGAGGGTCAACATTAAATGACTACCTATAAGTGACCTAACATCCAAGTTTCAACTCAAAGTCTCAAAAATTGTAGAAATTGGCACCTTGCCAATTTAAGGTTCCATTTTCAACTTGAAATAGCTTGAAAACTGTAAATATTTTATGGAGCATGTAAGCGTATAAAAGTTTGCAAATTTCTCAAAGAACAATATAAAACAAATTTTGTTCAAATCGTACGGTTAGTAAAGGAGTTATAAGAGTTTAAAGATTTGACCGCTGATGACCTCTAGCGGGGGCATATGTGAACTTTTCGACAAGAAAAAAATATTAAATTAAGATCTTTATTTGCTCTTTCACATGATACTTTCCATTTTATCATATGATGCGGTACTTTGTTGAAACGTCACTGGATTGGCTTGGGGGTAAGAATAATAATAATAATAATAATAATAAGAATAATAAGAACTAGATGGCTACTGTTGCAAGCAACAGACGGATTCCTCCTTTATTAGACCTTCCTCGGAACTGAAGTGCTAAATTCCGAATAAAGAAGATGGAAAAAAGAATAGTTGCTTTAGTACCATATTAACTTCAGCAAATCAGTCAAAAGAGCTTATGTCTAATTTGGGACTCTTATTTATTTATCGACAAAATAGAAGAAAAAGATGATAAATACCTTTCAAGTTTAGGAAGGCTTTAAACTCCTAGATATATTCTATCCATTTTGATTCCTTTGAAATCACTATCCCAAAAAGAATTGCACAATGAATTAGCAATGAGAAAATTTCTATAAATAGAGAATGACAACAGCATGAAAGTACAGACAAGTAATGCTACTAAGATAAAAAAAGGAAACATAGAACAAGAATAAAAGAGTTATCTATCTTACTATGTAAAGTTCAAATAAGAAGTACTACTTGTGTGAAGAATAAATATTTAAGAACAAAATTCTCTCAATCCTACAAGAGTAAATGTTTGTTATGACCTTGAAAAAGTTTATTTGACCTTGAACCAAGGTCATGGATGAAAGATAAGCATTTTAGTTTATTCTCATCAAAATTCCTTTTCATCTATTCAAAGCTCAATATTTTATCAACAAAAGTCTGTTGTGACCTTGAAATCGAACAAATGACCTTGGGTCAAGGTCAAGGTGAAAGGATTTGATGCAAGGAACATTTGCGCAAAGTTTGAACTCTCAAGGTCAAATGGTCTTTGTTCTATGGGAAAATTTTGTTGTGACCTTGAGAATGAGAATTTGACCTTGGGTCAAGGTCAAGGTGATGGGGCTTGGATCAATGATTGTATTTATGAAGTTTGAACTGTCAAGGTCAAATAGTCTTTGTTCTATAGGCAAAAGTTTGTTGTGACCTTGAGAATCATAATTTGACCTTGAAACTAGGTCATCATCAATGACTACCTATAAGTAACCTACCATCCAAGTTTCAACTCAAAATCTCAAAAACTGTAGAAATTGGCACTGTGCCAATTTAAAGTTCCAATTTCAACTCAAAATAGCGCGAAAACCGTAAATATTTTATCGAGCATGTAAGCGTATAAAAGTTTGCAAATTTTCCAAAGAACAATATAAAACAAATTTCATTCAAATCGAACGGTTAGTTAAGGAGTTATAAGGTTTTAAAGATTTTACCTTTGATGACCTCTAGCGGGGGCATATGTAAACTTTTCGACAAGAAAAAAAATTTATATGAAGATCTTTATTTGCTCTTTCACATGATACTTTCCATTTTATCATATGATGCGGTACTTTGTTGTAAAGTCTCTGGATTGGCTTGGGGGTAAGAATAATAATAATAATAATAATAATAAGAATAATAAGAATAAAGAAAAGACAATACAATAACAGAAAGGATTCCGACGGAAGTCGGAATCCTTAATAAAGAAAAGACAATACAATAACAGAAAGGATTCCGACGGAAATCGGAATCCTTGATAAATGGAAGGATGGAGGTTCCTGTGGACATAGCAGACGGATTCCTCTCATTTTCATCTTGTTAAGAACAGAAATGAAAATTGAAAAAATGCGAAAATGACTGGCCGCAGCTGGACTCGAACCAGGTACCTTCACCAAGGTAGGCCCCATCGTATCTTGTACATGTAATGTCAGGTCACATGGTTGAATTGACCAATGAAATTTGTAACACATCCTGGGTCATGCATATTAATTATGTGAGGGATTTTCCAATGAATCATGACAATATAGCAAGTGTTTTCAAACTGGTACATGTATTCGATATTTCTTGATTCTGTTAGAAAACATTTTGAACTAATACATACTCGTATAAATTTTGAAATGAAAACAATGTTGAAGCACTGTACTTTATGTTTGCTTACGAATGAAAAAAAAATGAGGGGAAAAAATGGCCGAGGCCGGTATCGAACCCCGGACCCTCCGATTCGAAGTCTGACGCTCTACCGCTGAGCTATTGCAGAACTGACAAAGATTTGCATCAAAAGTCTTTAGAAGGATGAAATCTTGCGACTATGATATGACTCAACATGTCGAGCATGTTCCGAATGATAAATCTTTATCGATCGATTCTATTTACAGGTTTGTATTCAGGAGTAAACAACACAGAATTTCATAAAATGTATTTTTTATTTGACTTTCATTGACCATGTATGTAGAGAATAAAATTATGAATCAATAAATTGTGTTTGCTTATTTTGCAAGGGCGGATCTAGACAGGGTAGGTGAAAACAGGTATGTACACGTATGTAACATGTAAGTCGGAGGGGGGGGGGGGCTGGCAAAAACTTATCAACCTCCCCCTTTCGAAGGACTAGCCTATGTCATTGGATAAACAAACCGTCAAAGATCTTGTACAGTTATTTCAAAGATTGACGAATTCAAAAAGAAACAGACAAACAAACGAGAAAAAAAAATGCCCAAGGGGGCCACATTGCTCCGTCAAAGGTCTTGTACAGTTGTTTCAAATATTAAGGAATTTAATAAGAAAAAGACAAACAAACAAACAAAACAAATGAAAAAAAAAAAAAACAAGAGGCCCAAGGGAGCCATATTACTCAGTCAAAAGTCTTGTACAGTTGTTTCAAAGATTGTCGAATCAAAAAAGAAAAAAACAAGCAAACAAACAAACAAGCAAAACAAATGAAAATAAAAAAAAAAAAAAAAAAAAAAACAAGAGGCCCAAGGGGGCCACATTGCTCCGTCAAAGGTCTTGTACAGTTGTTTCAAAGATTGACGAATTAAAAAAAAACAAAACAAACAAACAAAACAACAAAAAAAAAACCAAGAAGCCCAAGGGGGCCACATTGCTCCGTCAAAGGTCTTGTACAGTTGTTTCAAAGATTGACGAATGAAAAAAAAGAGGCCTAAGGTGACCATATATACACGTTGAAGTCAATGACAGTGAAATAAATATGCGCAATATGAAATGTGTTTTTCTTCTGAATAAAAAGCTATGAATAGGACTGACTTGTTGCATGAACGATCGATAATTCTTGTAAATGCTGAATCAGCCATTTGTATTTCTCCGTCTGTATATCAAAAATAAAAACCACTAACATTCAGGAACTCCAATGGCTATGTGGATAGGGCGTTGGACTGCTGGCGCAAGGGTACCGGGTTCGATCCCCAGTCTGGACGTTTTTTTTTTCGCCGATCGTCTGCGTTTCTGTCTAGTACTCTCTCTATCTGTTCGTATGTCTGTTCGTTCTTCTATCGTTGTCAGTCTATCTAACACTGTCTATCTTACACTGTCAGTCTGTCTGTCTGGTCCATGCTGCAAATTTACCAGTTAATTTAAATGATGCTATTCAATTTTAAGACATTTTTAAAACATTTAATTAGAAAATGACAACAGCATGAAAGTACAGACAAGTCATGGTACGAAGAGAAATAGAAATAAAAGATTTATCTTTCTTAGATCATGTAAAGTTCATATAAGAAGGACCTCGTTTGTGAAGTATAAGTAGTGTAGGACAAACACTGTGTATTTAACAAGTAAATGTTGTTATGACATTGAGAATGAAATTTTCACCTTGAACCAAGGTCAAGGAAAAAAGATGAGTATAGAATATCATTTTCTTCAAAATATATATGAAATTGAATAAAGCTCAATATTTTATCAACAAAAGACTGTTATGACCTTGAAATCGAACGAATGACCTTTGGTCAAGGTCAATGTGACAGGACTTACTGCAAGGAATATTTGTACCCAGTTTGCACTCTCAAGGTCAAACAGTCTTTGTTTTATAGGCAAAAATGTTGTTGTGACCTTGAGAATGAGAATTTGACCTTGGATCAAGGTCAAGGTGAAAGAGCTTGGCTTAACAATTATATGTATGAAGTTTGAACTCTGAAGGTCAAATAGTCTTTGTTCTATAAGCAAAAGTTTCATGTGACCTTGAGAATAAAAATTTGACCTTGAAAAGAGGGTCAACATTAAATGACTACCTATAAGTGACCTAACATCCAAGTTTCAACTCAAAGTCTCAAAAATTGTAGAAATTGGCACCTTGCCAATTTAAGGTTCCATTTTCAACTTGAAATAGCTTGAAAACTGTAAATATTTTATGGAGCATGTAAGCGTATAAAAGTTTGCAAATTTCTCAAAGAACAATATAAAACAAATTTTGTTCAAATCGTACGGTTAGTAAAGGAGTTATAAGAGTTTAAAGATTTGACCGCTGATGACCTCTAGCGGGGGCATATGTGAACTTTTCGACAAGAAAAAAATATTAAATTAAGATCTTTATTTGCTCTTTCACATGATACTTTCCATTTTATCATATGATGCGGTACTTTGTTGAAACGTCACTGGATTGGCTTGGGGGTAAGAATAATAATAATAATAATAATAATAATAAGAATAATAAGAACTAGATGGCTACTGTTGCAAGCAACAGACGGATTCCTCCTTTATTAGACCTTCCTCGGAACTGAAGTGCTAAATTCCGAATAAAGAAGATGGAAAAAAGAATAGTTGCTTTAGTACCATATTAACTTCAGCAAATCAGTCAAAAGAGCTTATGTCTAATTTGGGACTCTTATTTATTTATCGACAAAATAGAAGAAAAAGATGATAAATACCTTTCAAGTTTAGGAAGGCTTTAAACTCCTAGATATATTCTATCCATTTTGATTCCTTTGAAATCACTATCCCAAAAAGAATTGCACAATGAATTAGCAATGAGAAAATTTCTATAAATAGAGAATGACAACAGCATGAAAGTACAGACAAGTAATGCTACTAAGATAAAAAAAGGAAACATAGAACAAGAATAAAAGAGTTATCTATCTTACTATGTAAAGTTCAAATAAGAAGTACTACTTGTGTGAAGAATAAATATTTAAGAACAAAATTCTCTCAATCCTACAAGAGTAAATGTTTGTTATGACCTTGAAAAAGTTTATTTGACCTTGAACCAAGGTCATGGATGAAAGATAAGCATTTTAGTTTATTCTCATCAAAATTCCTTTTCATCTATTCAAAGCTCAATATTTTATCAACAAAAGTCTGTTGTGACCTTGAAATCGAACAAATGACCTTGGGTCAAGGTCAAGGTGAAAGGATTTGATGCAAGGAACATTTGCGCAAAGTTTGAACTCTCAAGGTCAAATGGTCTTTGTTCTATGGGAAAATTTTTGTTGTGACCTTGAGAATGAGAATTTGACCTTGGGTCAAGGTCAAGGTGATGGGGCTTGGATCAATGATTGTATTTATGAAGTTTGAACTGTCAAGGTCAAATAGTCTTTGTTCTATAGGCAAAAGTTTGTTGTGACCTTGAGAATCAAAATTTGACCTTGAAACTAGGTCATCATCAATGACTACCTATAAGTAACCTACCATCCAAGTTTCAACTCAAAATCTCAAAAACTGTAGAAATTGGCACTGTGCCAATTTAAAGTTCCAATTTCAACTCAAAATAGCGCGAAAACCGTAAATATTTTATCGAGCATGTAAGCGTATAAAAGTTTGCAAATTTTCCAAAGAACAATATAAAACAAATTTCATTCAAATCGAACGGTTAGTTAAGGAGTTATAAGGTTTTAAAGATTTTACCTTTGATGACCTCTAGCGGGGGCATATGTAAACTTTTCGACAAGAAAAAAAATTTATATGAAGATCTTTATTTGCTCTTTCACATGATACTTTCCATTTTATCATATGATGCGGTACTTTGTTGTAAAGTCTCTGGATTGGCTTGGGGGTAAGAATAATAATAATAATAATAATAATAAGAATAATAAGAATAAAGAAAAGACAATACAATAACAGAAAGGATTCCGACGGAAGTCGGAATCCTTAATAAAGAAAAGACAATACAATAACAGAAAGGATTCCGACGGAAATCGGAATCCTTGATAAATGGAAGGATGGAGGTTCCTGTGGACATAGCAGACGGATTCCTCTCATTTTCATCTTGTTAAGAACAGAAATGAAAATTGAAAAAATGCGAAAATGATTGGCCGCAGCTGGACTCGAACCAGGTACCTTCACCAAGGTAGGCCCCATCGTATCTTGTACATGTAATGTCAGGTCACATGGTTGAATTGACCAATGAAATTTGTAACACATCCTGGGTCATGCATATTAATTATGTGAGGGATTTTCCAATGAATCATGACAATATAGCAAGTGTTTTCAAACTGGTACATGTATTCGATATTTCTTGATTCTGTTAGAAAACATTTTGAACTAATACATACTCGTATAAATTTTGAAATGAAAACAATGTTGAAGCACTGTACTTTATGTTTGCTTACGAATGAAAAAAAAAATGAGGGGAAAAAATGGCCGAGGCCGGTATCGAACCCCGGACCCTCCGATTCGAAGTCTGACGCTCTACCGCTGAGCTATTGCAGAACTGACAAAGATTTGCATCAAAAGTCTTTAGAAGGATGAAATCTTGCGACTATGATCTGACTCAACATGTCGAGCATGTTCCGAATGATAAATCTTTATCGATCGATTCTATTTACAGGTTTGTATTCAGGAGTAAACAACACAGAATTTCATAAAATGTATTTTTATTTGACTTTCATTGACCATGTATGTAGAGAATAAAATTATGAATCAATAAATTGTGTTTGTTTATTTTGCAAGGGCGGATCTAGACAGGGTAGGTGAAAACAGGTATGTACACGTATGTAACATGTAAGTCGGAGGGGGGGGGGGGCTGGCAAAAACTTATCAACCTCCCCCTTTCGAAGGACTAGCCTATGTCATTGGATAAACAAACCGTCAAAGATCTTGTACAGTTATTTCAAAGATTGACGAATTCAAAAAGAAACAGACAAACAAACGAGAAAAAAAAAATGCCCAAGGGGGCCACATTGCTCCGTCAAAGGTCTTGTACAGTTGTTTCAAATATTAAGGAATTTAATAAGAAAAAGACAAACAAACAAACAAAACAAATGAAAAAAAAAAAAAACAAGAGGCCCAAGGGAGCCATATTACTCAGTCAAAAGTCTTGTACAGTTGTTTCAAAGATTGTCGAATCAAAAAAGAAAAAAACAAGCAAACAAACAAACAAGCAAAACAAATGAAAATAAAAAAAAAAAAAAAAAAAAAAAAAAGAGGCCCAAGGGGGCCACATTGCTCCGTCAAAGGTCTTGTACAGTTGTTTCAAAGATTGACGAATTAAAAAAAAACAAAACAAACAAACAAAACAAAAAAAAAAAAACAAGAAGCCCAAGGGGGCCACATTGCTCCGTCAAACGTCTTGTACAGTTGTTTCAAAGATTGACGAATGAAAAAAAAAGAGGCCTAAGGTGACCATATATACACGTTGAAGTCAATGACAGTGAAATAAATATGCGCAATATGAAATGTGTTTTTCTTCTGAATAAAAAGCTATGAATAGGACTGACTTGTTGCATGAACGATCGATAATTCTTGTGACTGCTGAATCAGCCATTTGTATTTCTCCGTCTGTATATCAAAAATAAAAACCACTAACATTCAGGAACTCCAATGGCTATGTGGATAGGGCGTTGGACTGCTGGCGCAAGGGTACCGGGTTCGATCCCCAGTCTGGACGTTTTTTTTTTCGCCGATCGTCTGCGTTTCTGTCTAGTACTCTCTCTATCTGTTCGAATGTCTGTTCGTTCTTCTATCGTTGTCAGTCTATCTAACACTGTCTATCTTACACTGTCAGTCTGTCTGTCTGGTCCATGCTGCAAATTTACCAGTTAATTTAAATGATGCTATTCAATTTTAAGACATTTTTAAAACATTTAATTAGAAAATGACAACAGCATTAAAGTACAGACAAGTCATGGTACGAAGAGAAATAGAAATAAAAGATTTATCTTTCTTAGATCATGTAAAGTTCATATAAGAAGGACCTCGTTTGTGAAGTATAAGTAGTATAGGACAAACAATGTGTATTTAACAAGTAAATGTTGTTATGACATTGAGAATGAAATTTTCACCTTGAACCAAGGTCAAGGAAAAAAGATGAGTATAGAATATCATTTTCTTCAAAATATATATGAAATTGAATAAAGCTCAATATTTTATCAACAAAAGACTGTTATGACCTTGAAATCGAACGAATGACCTTTGGTCAAGGTCAATGTGACAGGACTTACTGCAAGGAATATTTGTACCCAGTTTGCACTCTCAAGGTCAAACAGTCTTTGTTTTATAGGCAAAAATGTTGTTGTGACCTTGAGAATGAGAATTTGACCTTGGATCAAGGTCAAGGTGAAAGAGCTTGGCTTAACAATTATATGTATGAAGTTTGAACTCTGAAGGTCAAATAGTCTTTGTTCTATAAGCAAAAGTTTCATGTGACCTTGAGAATAAAAATTTGACCTTGAAAAGAGGGTCAACATTAAATGACTACCTATAAGTGACCTAACATCCAAGTTTCAACTCAAAGTCTCAAAAATTGTAGAAATTGGCACCTTGCCAATTTAAGGTTCCATTTTCAACTTGAAATAGCTTGAAAACTGTAAATATTTTATGGAGCATGTAAGCGTATAAAAGTTTGCAAATTTCTCAAAGAACAATATAAAACAAATTTTGTTCAAATCGTACGGTTAGTAAAGGAGTTATAAGAGTTTAAAGATTTGACCGCTGATGACCTCTAGCGGGGGCATATGTGAACTTTTCGACAAGAAAAAAATATTAAATTAAGATCTTTATTTGCTCTTTCACATGATACTTTCCATTTTATCATATGATGCGGTACTTTGTTGAAACGTCACTGGATTGGCTTGGGGGTAAGAATAATAATAATAATAATAATAATAAGAATAATAAGAACTAGATGGCTACTGTTGCAAGCAACAGACGGATTCCTCCTTTATTAGACCTTCCTCGGAACTGAAGTGCTAAATTCCGAATAAAGAAGATGGAAAAAAGAATAGTTGCTTTAGTACCATATTAACTTCAGCAAATCAGTCAAAAGAGCTTATGTCTAATTTGGGACTCTTATTTATTTATCGACAAAATAGAAGAAAAAGATGATAAATACCTTTCAAGTTTAGGAAGGCTTTAAACTCCTAGATATATTCTATCCATTTTGATTCCTTTGAAATCACTATCCCAAAAAGAATTGCACAATGAATTAGCAATGAGAAAATTTCTATAAATAGAGAATGACAACAGCATGAAAGTACAGACAAGTAATGCTACTAAGATAAAAAAGGAAACATAGAACAAGAATAAAAGAGTTATCTATCTTACTATGTAAAGTTCAAATAAGAAGTACTACTTGTGTGAAGAATAAATATTTAAGAACAAAATTCTCTCAATCCTACAAGAGTAAATGTTTGTTATGACCTTGAAAAAGTTTATTTGACCTTGAACCAAGGTCATGGATGAAAGATAAGCATTTTAGTTTATTCTCATCAAAATTCCTTTTCATCTATTCAAAGCTCAATATTTTATCAACAAAAGTCTGTTGTGACCTTGAAATCGAACAAATGACCTTGGGTCAAGGTCAAGGTGAAAGGACTTGATGCAAGGAACATTTGCGCAAAGTTTGAACTCTCAAGGTCAAATGGTCTTTGTTCTATGGGAAAATTTTTGTTGTGACCTTGAGAATGAGAATTTGACCTTGGGTCAAGGTCAAGGTGATGGGGCTTGGATCAATGATTGTATTTATGAAGTTTGAACTGTCAAGGTCAAATAGTCTTTGTTCTATAGGCAAAAGTTTGTTGTGACCTTGAGAATCAAAATTTGACCTTGAAACTAGGTCATCATCAATGACTACCTATAAGTAACCTACCATCCAAGTTTCAACTCAAAATCTCAAAAACTGTAGAAATTGGCACTGTGCCAATTTAAAGTTCCAATTTCAACTCAAAATAGCGCGAAAACCGTAAATATTTTATCGAGCATGTAAGCGTATAAAAGTTTGCAAATTTTCCAAAGAACAATATAAAACAAATTTCATTCAAATCGAACGGTTAGTTAAGGAGTTATAAGGTTTTAAAGATTTTACCTTTGATGACCTCTAGCGGGGGCATATGTAAACTTTTCGACAAGAAAAAAAATTTATATGAAGATCTTTATTTGCTCTTTCACATGATACTTTCCATTTTATCATATGATGCGGTACTTTGTTGTAAAGTCTCTGGATTGGCTTGGGGGTAAGAATAATAATAATAATAATAATAATAAGAATAACTAGATGGCTACTGTTGCAAGCAACAGACGGATTCCTCCTTTATTAGACCTTCCTTGGAACTGAAGTGCTAAAATCCGAATAAAGAAGATGGAAAAAAGAATAGTTGCTTAAGTACCATATTAACTTCAGCAAATGAGTCAAAAGAGCTTATGTCTAATTTGGGACTCTTATTTATTTATCAACAAAATAGAAGAAAAAATAATAAATACCTTTCATGTTTACGAAAGCTTTAAACTCCATGTACAATCAATATCTAATCCTTTACAATGACTTTCTCAAAAAAGAATTGCACAATGATTTTGCAATGAGATAATTTCTATTAATAGAAAATGACATCAACATGAAACTATTGATATGTAATGCTACTAAGAATAAAAAAGAAAGAAACAGAGAACAAGAATAAAAGAGTTATCTATCTTACTATGTAAAGTTCAAATAAGAAGTACTACTTGTGTGAAGAATATATAGTTAAGGACAAAATCCTGTGTATTCTACAAGAGTAAATGTTTGTTATGACCTTCAAAAAGTTAATTTGACCTTTAACCAAGGTCATGGATAAAAGATAAGCATTTGAATTTATTCTCATCATGAGTCCTCTTAATCTAATCAAAGCTCAATATTCTATCGACAAAAGTCTGTTGTAACCTTGAAATCAAACAAATGACCTTGGGTCAAGGTCAAGGTGAAAGGACTTGATTCAAGAAATATTTGCGCAGAGTTTGAACTCTCAAGGTCAAATGGTCTTTGTTCTATAGGCAAAAGTTTGTTGTGACCTTGAGAATAAAAATTTGACCTTGGGCCAAGGTCAAGGTGAAAGGGCTTGACTCAATGATTGTATTTATGAAGTTTGAACTGTCAAGGTCAAATAGTCTCTGTTCTATAGGCAAAAGTTTGTTGTGACCTTGAGAATCATAATGTGACCTTGAAACTAGGTCAACATCAATGACTACCTACTAGTAGCCTACCATCCAAGTTTCAACTCAAAATCTCAAAAACTGTAGAAATTGGCACTGTGCCAATTTAAAGTTCCATTTTCAACTTGGAATAGCGCGAAAACCGTAAATATTTTATCGAGCATGTAAGCGTATAAAAGTTTCCAATTTTCCCAAAGAATATTTTAAAACAAATTTCGTCCAAATCGTACGGTTAGTTTAGGAGTTATAAGTGTTTAAAGATTTGACCTTTGATGAGCTCCAGCGGGGGCATTGCTGAACTTATCGACAAACAAAAAATAGTTAAAGAAGATCTTGTAATGCTCTTTCTGATGGTACTATCCCTTTTGCTCTGTGTTAAAAGACCTTTGAATAAATTGTCTGGAAATGATGAGGGGGTAAGAATAAAAATAATAATAATAATAATAACTAGATGGCTACTGTTGCAAGCAACAGACGGATTCCTCCTTTATTAGACCTTCCTCGGAACTGAAGTGTTAAAATCCGAATAAAGAAGATGGAAAAAGAATAGTTGCTTTAGTACCTTATTCACTTCAGCAAATGAGTCAAAAGAGCTTATTTCTAACTTGGGACTCTTATCTATTTATCGACAAAAAAGAAGAAAAAGATGATAAATACCTTTCAAGTTTAGGAAGGCTTTAAACTCCTAGACCTATTCTATCCATTTTGAATCCTTTTAAATTACTACATGTATCCCAAAAAGAATTGCACAATGAATTAGCAATGAGAAAATTTCTATAAATTGAGAATGACAACAGCATGAAAGTACAGACTAAGATAAAAAAAAAGGAAACAGAGAACAAGAATAAAAGAGTTATCTATCTTACTATGTAAAGTTCAAATAAGAAGTAACACCTGTGTGAAGAATAAATATTCAAGAACAAAATCCTATCAATCCTACAAGAGTAAATGTTTGTGATGACCTTGAAAAAGTTTATTTGACCTTGAACCGAGGTCACGGATGAAAGATAAGCTTGTTAGTTTATTCTCATCAAGATCCCTTTTCATCTATTCAAAGCTCAATATTTTATCAACAAAAGTCTGTTGTGACCTTGAAATCGAACAAATGACCTTGGGTCAAGGTCAAGGTGAAAGGACTTGATGCAAGGAATATTTGCGCCAAGTTTGAACTCTCAAGGTCAAATGGTCTTTGTTCTATAGGAAAAAATTGGTTGTGACCTTGAGAATGAGAATTTGACGTTGGGTCAAGGTGAAAGGGCTTGGATCAATGATTGTATTTATGAAGTTTGAACTGTCAAGGTCAAATAGTCTTTGTTCTATAGGCAAAAGTTTGTTGTGACCTTGAGAATCATAATTTGACCTTGAAACTAGGTCATCATCAATCAATACCTATAAGTAACCTACCATCCAAGTTTCAACTCAAAATCTCAAAAACTGTAGAAATTGGCACTGTGCCAATTTAAAGTTCCATTTTCAACTCAAAATAGCGCGAAAACCGTAAATATTTTATCGAGCATGTAAGCGTATAAAAGTTTGCAAATTTCCCAAAGAACAATGTAAAAGAAATTTCATTCAAATCGCACGGTTAGTTTAGGAGTTATAAGGTTTCAAAGATTTTACCTTTGATGACCTCTAGCGGGGGCATATGTGAACTTTTCGACAAGAAAAAAATTTTAAATGAAGATCTTTATTTGCTCTTTCACATGATACTTTCCATTTTATCCTATGATGCGGTACTTTGTTGTAACGTCTCTGGATTGGCTTGGGGGTAAGAATAATAATAATAAGAATAATAAGAATAAAGAAAAGACAATACAATAACAGAAAGGATTCCGACGGAAGTCGGAATCCTTAATAATAAGAATAATAATAAGAATAAAGAAAAGACATTGCAATAACAGAAAGGATTCCGACGGAATAGTCGGAATCCTTAATAAGAATAAAGAAAAGACAATACAATAACAGAAAGGATTCCGACGGAAGTCGGAATCCTTAATAAAGAAAAGACAATACAATAACAGAAAGGATTCCGACGGAAATCGGAATCCTTAATAAATGGAAGGATGGAGGTTCCTGTGGACATAGCAGACGGATTCCTCTCATTTTCATCTTGTTAAGAACAGAAATGAAAATTGAAAAAATGCGAAAATGACTGGCCGCAGCTGGACTCGAACCAGGTACCTTCACCAAGGTAGGCCCCATCGTATCTTGTACATGTAATGTCAGGTCACATGGTTGAATTGACCAATGAAATTTGTAACACATCCTGGGTCATGCATATTAATTATGTGAGGGATTTTCCAATGAATCATGACAATATAGCAAGTGTTTTCAAACTGGTACATGTATTCGATATTTCTTGATTCTGTTAGAAAACATTTTGAACTAATACATACTCGTATAAATTTTGAAATGAAAACAATGTTGAAGCACTGTACTTTATGTTTGCTTACGAATGAAAAAAAAATGAGGGGAAAAAATGGCCGAGGCCGGTATCGAACCCCGGACCCTCCGATTCGAAGTCTGACGCTCTACCGCTGAGCTATTGCAGAACTGACAAAGATTTGCATCAAAAGTCTTTAGAAGGATGAAATCTTGCGACTATGATCTGACTCAACATGTCGAGCATGTTCCGAATGATAAATCTTTATCGATCGATTCTATTTACAGGTTTGTATTCAGGAGTAAACAACACAGAATTTCATAAAATGTATTTTTATTTGACTTTCATTGACCATGTATGTAGAGAATAAAATTATGAATCAATAAATTGTGTTTGCTTATTTTGCAAGGGCGGATCTAGACAGGGTAGGTGAAAACAGGTATGTACACGTATGTAACATGTAAGTCGGAGGGGGGGGGGGCTGGCAAAAACTTATCAACCTCCCCCTTTCGAAGGACTAGCCTATGTCATTGGATAAACAAACCGTCAAAGATCTTGTACAGTTATTTCAAAGATTGACGAATTCAAAAAGAAACAGACAAACAAACGAGAAAAAAAAATGCCCAAGGGGGCCACATTGCTCCGTCAAAGGTCTTGTACAGTTGTTTCAAATATTAAGGAATTTAATAAGAAAAAGACAAACAAACAAACAAAACAAATGAAAAAAAAAAAACAAGAGGCCAAAGGGAGCCATATTACTCAGTCAAAAGTCTTGTACAGTTGTTTCAAAGATTGTCGAATCAAAAAGAAAAAAACAAGCAAACAAACAAACAAGCAAAACAAATGAAAAAAAAAAAAAAAAAAAAAAAAAAAAACAAGAGGCCCAAGGGGGCCACATTGCTCCGTCAAAGGTCTTGTACAGTTGTTTCAAAGATTGACGAATTAAAAAAAAAACAAAACAAACAAACAAAACAACAAAAAAAAAAAACAAGAAGCCCAAGGGGGCCACATTGCTCCGTCAAACGTCTTGTACAGTTGTTTCAAAGATTGACGAATGAAAAAAAAAAAGAGGCCTAAGGTGACCATATATACACGTTGAAGTCAATGACAGTGAAATAAATATGCGCAATATGAAATGTGTTTTTCTTCTGAATAAAAAGCTATGAATAGGACTGACTTGTTGCATGAACGATCGATAATTCTTGTGACGCTGAATCAGCCATTTGTATTTCTCCGTCTGTATATCAAAAAATAAAAATCACTAACATTCAGGAACTCCAATGGCTATGTGGATAGGGCGTTTGACTGCTGGCGCAAGGGTACCGGGTTCGATCCCCAGTCTGGACGTTTTTTTTTTTCGCCGATCGTCTGCGTTTCTGTCTAGTACTCTCTCTATCTGTTCGAATGTCTGTTCGTTCTTCTATCGTTGTCAGTCTATCTAACACTGTCTATCTTACACTGTCAGTCTGTCTGTCTGGTCCATGCTGCAAATTTACCAGTTAATTTAAATGATGCTATTCAATTTTAAGACATTTTTAAAACATTTAATTAGAAAATGACAACAGCATTAAAGTACAGACAAGTCATGGTACGAAGAGAAATAGAAATAAAAGATTTATCTTTCTTAGATCATGTAAAGTTCATATAAGAAGGACCTCGTTTGTGAAGTATAAGTAGTATAGGACAAACAATGTGTATTTAACAAGTAAATGTTGTTATGACATTGAGAATGAAATTTTCACCTTGAACCAAGGTCAAGGAAAAAAGATGAGTATAGAATATCATTTTCTTCAAAATATATATGAAATTGAATAAAGCTCAATATTTTATTAACAAAAGACTGTTATGACCTTGAAATCGAACGAATGACCTTTGGTCAAGGTCAATGTGACAGGACTTACTGCAAGGAATATTTGTACCCAGTTTGCACTCTCAAGGTCAAACAGTCTTTGTTTTATAGGCAAAAATGTTGTTGTGACCTTGAGAATGAGAATTTGACCTTGGATCAAGGTCAAGGTGAAAGAGCTTGGCTTAACAATTATATGTATGAAGTTTGAACTCTGAAGGTCAAATAGTCTTTGTTCTATAAGCAAAAGTTTCATGTGACCTTGAGAATAAAAATTTGACCTTGAAAAGAGGGTCAACATTAAATGACTACCTATAAGTGACCTAACATCCAAGTTTCAACTCAAAGTCTCAAAAATTGTAGAAATTGGCACCTTGCCAATTTAAGGTTCCATTTTCAACTTGAAATAGCTTGAAAACTGTAAATATTTTATGGAGCATGTAAGCGTATAAAAGTTTGCAAATTTCTCAAAGAACAATATAAAACAAATTTTGTTCAAATCGTACGGTTAGTAAAGGAGTTATAAGAGTTTAAAGATTTGACCGCTGATGACCTCTAGCGGGGGCATATGTGAACTTTTCGACAAGAAAAAAATATTAAATTAAGATCTTTATTTGCTCTTTCACATGATACTTTCCATTTTATCATATGATGCGGTACTTTGTTGAAACGTCACTGGATTGGCTTGGGGGTAAGAATAATAATAATAATAATAATAATAAGAATAATAAGAATAAAGAAAAGACAATACAATAACAGAAAGGATTCCGACGGAAATCGGAATCCTTAATAAGAAAGGAAATCGCAAGACTGCAAACTATGAAACGTACTCTCACACAGAGAAGATATAAAGCACACAAACATACAGAGACAATAACGCAATACCATAGACTAACGAAACACAACACTATTCAAAGAACAATCCGCACAGATTCCAGTGTAAGATCGGAATTTACTGTAGATGGCTCCACTCACTGCAAGAACCGTATTTTATTTCAATTTCTTTCATAGCGAATGAAAAATAGATAAAAAACATTTAAGGGTATCTGTATCGCGGCGGAATCACACATTATGAGTAGATTGTCAATATTGAAACATATGTTCTTTTATATATCTTCGGTATATTTTGGACATAATTTCTACATATTTTGGCCATTTTCAATTTTTACATTGAGGATCACTGACGAGGGTTTAATACCCGAATGTCTGGTCCATGCTGTAAATTTATTTGCCTTTAAACGATGCTAATGAATTTGAAGACGTTCAATGCATTTCAACAACAAACTTCTTATCAGTAATGCTCGAGATCGAAAAAGGGGAAATTCAAAACTGCCAAAATACACTCTAAATATTTTCGGGTTCGGTGAATATTGTGTTCTCAGGGAGCTAAACCAATGTGTTTTACATCGATAACAGTATTTAATTGTAAAAAATTACGAACTTTTAATTACAAATAATGTCGAAAGGTTCCAAGTCTATACCTTCTTGAAGATAATTCAAAACCAACTTCAATGCACCAGACACGTGTTTCGAATATTAAATTCTCATCAGTGATGCTTCTAGCGGTGCCATCAAAAATCATTTCAGTAGCGCTCTCTCTAATGTTTTTGAATTTAGATTTGTATATTTACATTACAGAGAGTGTGTGGCTCCAAATATCCTGTAGGGTCGATTAAGTAGCATATCCAAATAAAATCTATGTTCAAAATAGCATTGGAGTGATGGTGCTAAGATGTTAAACTCCTTTAATTTCGATGATATTTATCGGTGAAATGGCTAATTTTGAAACAGCAAAAAATGAATATACGATGTCATATTAATAGAAGGCCAAAACAAAGCTTCTTTCAGGTGACAGAGCTGGAAAGAAGTAATTAATACACTTGACAAACATCAGGTCACGGGGAACGATTTTAATTGCTCCACACCGCAGCATGAAATAAGTGTTTATATTACATTTTTTGTAATAATGTCGAAGGTTTCCAACTCTATACCTTCTTGAAGATAATTCAAAACCAATTTCCATGCGCCAGACACATAAGTAAAGTACAATTATAAGTTTAATAACTATCATATACGAAAATACATTAAGTACTTCTAAATACAAACATTAATAAAGTACAGTGCTTGATTTTTATTTTCTTTTGATTTTTATTATATAAGATGATAAATCAATTTCTTCTAATTACAAAACAAAGATAAAGTACAATTCTAGATTTCATATTGTTTTAATTCTTACCAGATAAGAAAATAGGTCAAGTACTATTAATTACAACACAAAGGTAAAATACAACTAGAAAGGTTTCTTGTTGCGGTTGCAACAAGAGTGTCTTCCTCCTATACAATTTTTGGTTTGGAAATATGAAGGACGTCACATTACATGTATTTATATTATATATTTAAGTTTTCAAATAGCAGTAACATGAAAATTGTTGGTGAGCAACCATTTGATTTGGGGGGGGGGGGGGGGGGGGCAGGAATTCTATTGCCAGCCGGTAAAATTTTTTCAGCAATTTTCTGAGCAGGCCATTTTTTTCAGCCATTACCAGAGTCGGAGAAAAATTTTCGCCGGTTCTTCGGGCCGGATTTAAACAAATTGTCAAACGTTGTGAATGTCTGTGTAAGTTAAACTCCCCGCTGTTACAGAGTATGAGTTAATAACCGTTCCTTCAGATGTCTCTTTGCAATTAGCGAATTTCAGACAGATTGTATGATGTTTAAATAGAACCTTTTCTAGATTTTTGTGCCTATGCGTATTAGGTCTCTGGTAGATACAGCTATGTGAACAGTTTGTATTTATATTAATTAATTTTTTGACTTTAAATTGTCTGGCACAAAGGGCCAGCAAAAATTTCCATATCATGCAATGTATCCTTACTTTTGCATGGTCCGGGAAAAACAAAATTGCCGGCCCTTTGGGCCGGAATATTTTTTTCAGCATTTTTCAGAGCCGGGATTTTTTTTTTTGCAAATTCTTCCTGCCCCCTTCCCCCATAAAAAAGGCGAGCTCGTAGCTGTAGAACCAATTTTCTTGAGAAGGGAAATGGTTATAACAAGTTACGTTCAATATATATATATATATAAATACCATGAGGTTCTCGCTGTGCAGGTTCAAATTTGGACCCCCCCCCCCCCTTCCCTTTTTTCAGAGTTTATTTTGAATTTCCATCATGGCGACATCGTTCAATATAAACAGAACTGTTTTCGAAAAACGAGGGGAGGGAAGAATGTTGGAGAAATTGCTCATCAATTTGTAAATAAACCAACCGAAAATTATGTTCGAACGTTTGCTAGAATTAGAAATTAAACTTGATGTTCAAAATATAGTTATTGAAGTTTAGAAACAGGTTTGTACGTTAGAAATCGGAATCAAACTACCACTTTTTGTGTGTAAATTCTGGTTTGTAGCTGATCTCTTCTAAATTAATCAACTGTTTTAAAATCAAATTGTGTATATCGAAATGTATTTATGAAATGCATATTCATCATTGCCGTGAAATCGGAATTTGAAAATCTCAACACTGCTTTTCTCGAGTCGGACTCGGACTACCAATTTTAGTGTGCGCCCGATCTGTTGGCGTGAAGGTGTATCGAAATACCCAACTCAAAATTTCGATGCTCATATCTTTTCAACAGTAAGAGATAGGAAAAATCAGAAAGACTAAATAAGACAGATATATGGATAAAAAATAATAATATTGAAATTTTTAGGAAACTTCATAAGCTTAATTTTTGTTTACTATTATAAGCAAAAAAGTGTCTTCCTCCTATGAACTTCTGAATTTGGAAATATGAAGGACGGTGAAGGACGTCATCGTAAAAAATCGTTACAGTGTGCATCTAGCATTTCATATCTTGCATGGCTGTCGACTTTCAAAAAGAATGGAAATTGTAGATAGCAAAATACGAGATATTTAAGCTTACAAATAGCAAAACATGAAATTTTCGGTCCTTTTGAGTAATTCGACGCTCCCGTCAAATATTTGAATCTACTAAAAAACATGATAAAAAAAATAACAGAGACCAAAAATAAAAAAGACCAATCTAGCTTTTACTCCAAACGTAACGTTGGAGAACTTTCATTGTCCTAGCTTACAGGGTTCTTGAGAAATCGCTGATCCAATTTTCCACGGTTACGAAAACAATAGGTCTTCCGACGGAAGTCGGAAGACCTAATTATTCGTTCCATAACTATCAGATAAGAAAATATATTAGGTACTTCTAATTACAAGACAAAGATGAAGTGCAATTCTAGATCTTATTTTGTTTTAATGACTTTCTGATAAGAAAATATATTAGGTACCTGTACTTCTAATTACAAACATATTAAGTACTTCTAACTACAAACATAAACAAAGTACAGTTATATATCTCATTTTGTTCCAATTTCTATCAGATAAAAAATATATCAAGTACTTCTAATTACAAAACCAAAAAGAAGTAAAACTCGAAATGTTATAATGTTTTGATGTCTATCAGATAAGAAAATAGACAAGTACTTCTGATTACAAAACAAAAAAGAAGTAAAACTCCAAATGTTATTATGTTTTGATGTCTATCAGATAAGAAAATATATCAAGTACTTCTAATTACAAAACAAGAACAATATGAAGGAAAATAAAATAAAATTAGATTAACACAAAAGGGACAATGAACACCAAACACGGAAACAACACAGTAATCAGAATGTACTACATATACTACACATAAACCAGTGAGACCAATCGGCAACTGATGCCGATTTAAGACGGCCTATCTGCTATTGAGTCTTTGTGGAATACTTAGTTATTTACCCTAACAGACGGTATCTGATGTAAAACCATTGTGACGTCATGAAAATGGTATGGTAACGTCGATTTTATACCGTCATTTCCCAGACTTTTAGGATTGTTTCCTTAGAATTTTATGGCGTCATAATCAGTCTTCGTCAGATACCGTCTCAAATGGGAAGTAATTCTGGTTTTCGAAAATAGCGAATATTTGTAGCAAATACTGTAGTCATCAGGATTACATGTGCACCATCCTCTTAATTGTCCGGTTACCCGGTGGTCACAAAGAACGCACAATGGTTGTGTTGAAAACCTCCTCACAGTAAGATAACAACGCAAACAAGACGGCAAAACACAAGAAGCAAACAGATGAATGTGAAAATAAATATCACAATATAGGGCGTACGAAAAACAGTCCGTGTTCTGTCTGCTGGGCAGAGCTCATGCATTGAATCACCCGAGGTGTTCGATCGGATTTCAGAGAGGACAGGTGTCTGGTGAATTCAGTTTTTTATGAAATGTTTTTAAAGGAGGTTAAAAGTTCGAACACTTTTCTTAGCTATTTATCGAAATTTATGAGAGGTTTTTTTTTATTTTAGAAGGATATGGAAGGGAGATCTAATTTAAAAAAAAAGAAATGTTGAATGAAGAAATTTCACTTTTATGATTGTTCAATGTTTTATTGCTGTTGAAAAAAGTGTTTGTAGACTAAAATTCTTACTTTAAAGTTGATATTTTCACATGTTTTCAGATAAATCAGGTAATTTTGGTTGTTTTATCTGCAGGTGCAAAGGAATATTTTACATGCAAATAACTCAATTTTGATTTGAAATATCGTTCAGGGTTTGCGAATATCAGTTTTGAAAGAGATGAGGGTTTTACGAAAGTTTTCTTTTCGAATGTATTACAGTATATACAAAATGAAGTATTCAAGTATTTTTCTAAGCTTCGAATAAAAACATTTGTTTGCAAAGTTTTGTTTTTAAGTACATCTGCCTGTTTTTGATTTATCAAATGAATCTAACGGTTTTTAGAGGGCTATTCCTTTTTCTTCTCGAGCTTATGATCCTATATTCTTTAAATTAATTATCTTTGCTGAATTAATGGAATAATTAAATTTGATGTATTTAAAAGTAGATAATGATTACAAGTCAAGGTCACGAAGTTTGTGCATACAGAAACACAAACTGACATGACCTTACGTTTCATACAAATCAATGTTAGTCTCGCAACTGTGAGCTTGTTTTACCACCTACTTTTGGAAAGCATTTAACTTGGCAAAAAATTCTGAATGTGACTTACTGGACTTTTATATATCATTCATGATTATTTCTTCTTGCAGGACCTAGTAATACACTATCAATTTGAAAATACAAAAGCCTTATTATGAAGAATTCTGGCAAAGGTTTTTTTAATAGGTCAAAATATTTTCCTAGAATTATTACGATTGTGACATATGATGACTTTCCTATATCTCTCACTATCACTAGCAACTCAAATTATCGCTAAGGATGTTTTCTGCTAACAAAAAGAGACGAACAAACAGACAGATGAAAACTACAAGATTTCTCCGAAAACTTCTTAGACTCTCGTAATATTTCAGAAATGTGTGACAGAAGTTGTACAATTTTCCTACGATAAACTCATGACAGAAAGGAGGGGATCTCCAACAACACTTGGTTGCAACATCCACAGCAACCCCCCCCCCCATTAAAACCCCAGTGCAAAAAGAAACAGAGCAGAGACGCACAGAAAGGGCCGCAAAAGCAACAAGGAACACCAAATTATATCAAATAAACATCAAGCAAGTACCTAACAGTTATTAAGTCTCAAAGTCGAGAAGATTGCGCCAAATCGTGAGAATTCCCATCAGAACGGTTTCGAACCCCGGAGTGAACAACATTCCGAAGTGAGATCAGGTGCCCGGGGAGAGTCAGCGTCTCCTGATTGCATGCAACATCCGTCGTAACAGCTCCATGAAAACCTGTCAAATTCGGTAATTGTCTCGATGTACATTATAATGTACAGATCAGGTAAGTATGTCTTGTTTGGTGATGACGACAGCCATTCAATCACAATGTAGAATGTCATTGATCATTCTGGAAAGGGGGATCTGATATGCTTTTATATTATCCCCGTAGCGACCGAAGAACTTCCTCAATGATGATTTCAAACATCAAACAAACATGATTACACATAAACCAACGAGGCCAATGAGCAACCGGTGTCGACTTAAGAAGGTCATCTGCCACACCAGTAGCAGCCGGTATGGTTTTCCAGATTACGTGCGCACCACTTTTATACTTTTCCGATCACCCAGAGGTAATGGGGTTTATGTAACCAATCCATACAATATTAAGGTAATTAACTGAAAAGGAACTGATTAGATAAGACGTAAAATCTGCCCTAAAAGGTGGAAATTTGAAAATAGAATTTTTAAGAAAAATCTTTCGTTTAATTAATAAAAATACAGTATCCAATCAAACTCTGAAGTTATTTTACTAGATCTATTATGAATGATATTGCTAATATTTGGGTCAAAACTTGTCATTTCCCCATAGAAATCAATAGAAAACGGAAAAGTTTTTTTGAGCATTGTTCCCTCCGGAGATACAGAAAGCAACTTATACTGGAGGTGTACGTCCTTCAGTAATTTTCTGTATCTACGAGGGGAACACTACCCCAGAGACGAAAAACCAAAAAAGGAAGGGGCGCATTTGTTAAAGAATCAATCTTTAAGATCATTAAATATGGAAAATTTGTCATTTTTCCTCCTTAATCCATAAAAAAATGTGTTCTAAATACGATCGAATGAACTATACAACAATTAGGAACGAAATAAGCAGGAGCGATGTGGATTTCTCCGCTAATGTGAATTTCACGCTAAAAAGCTTCTATTATAGCCATTCCATACAAAATAAGACCGTATCTTGAGTTCCGGATTTCATTATTTACCGATTAGAGGAAATAGAAATTTCGAAATGTATTTCTGATATACAGTGTAGATATATTTGATATCTTTTAGCTTATATTTATCCATTTCGGGCAAAATATTCTAAAATTTCTACGTTTATGGTCGAAATTATCTCTTTTATTACCCGAATATCCCCTACCTCTTTGGAACTTCATTTTAGAATCGTCGGAGTATTTCATCGAAAAGTAAAACATACAAAAAGTCTTCAAATACATTTTATTTCAATAATGATTATATTTTGTCTGCATATGTACCGTCATGTGGAAGAAATACGGCACGAGATTTAGGGCTAAATACGGCTTTTATCAGCTCCTTCTTGTTATTGATACATGTGACATGGCCTTTAAATATTTGTCGCGACGTTTAACCGATGTTAACGCTCTAAAATGAAGTTCTTTGTACATTTCCTTCGCACATATAGATTGGGACAATGTAGATATTTGAGCGTATGATTGTCTAATTTAATCTGTATGATTTATTGTTAACCCGTTGGACATAAAATAAACGACTTTTGTCCCAATATGATTTCAAATTTAAAGATAGAACAACAAATGAAATGTGCCCTGTAATTTACGTGTGGTCGTTTTAGACGTCATTTACTGCTCAGCTTTCCGAAATGACTCCTTAAGAAATAATGACAAATATGGACAACGACCATATCCCTGCACACAGCACAAAATCGATTATTCAGAAAATCAGAAACCGAAGGCATAAAAAATCAGGATAAAACAGGAACCAAAGCAAACAACCAAAAACCTCCACCGTATGAAAAGAAGCGAACTCCCGATATGGGAGTGAGACCAGGTGCCCAGGAAGAGTAAGCATCTCCTGCTTGCATGCAACATCCGCCGCTTCAATTCGGTAGAACTGTCACATCTGGTTACTTCCATTTCGGAAGACATAGAGTAAAATCTTTGGTTGGATGGTTCAAATGGTCTATGACAGAATATCATCCACCATTCTCGAGAGTGGGACATCATAGTGTACGACGAGTTCCCCATATCGACCGTAGAACTTCCTCAGTGACGATGTTAGTCGGTCACAAACATATCCCTCACTAAGAAGCTTATCTGAAAGACGCCTAGCTCTCAGAACAAAATCCGTATATTTGGTACTTGCTCTGGCATAGCGTATCAACTGAGATATGAACACGCCATAAGCAGGCGATGAAGGGATGTTGCTACTCAGAAAAGGAAAGTTTGTAATGCTGAAATTGAAGTCGTCACGTTTGTCATAGAGTGAGGTGTTCATGTGACCATCAGTGTCGTAGGACAACATTATGTCCAAATAGGATGCTGAATTATTTGTCTCTGTAGTTTCTTTGACTTCAAGCTCTGAAGGATAGATACTGCTCAGGTAATCCGCGAATTTTGGATTATTGATGGACAACACATCGTCTATGTATCTGTAAGTGAAGTTGAAGTCAGAAGCTAAGTATCTTTTCCTAACTGTATAACTTTAAGTATTGAGCAATTGCTTTAACTTGTGCACTTTCAGAATATCCAATCTTTTAAAGGAATAAATAAGTATATTAACATAATGTTTGACGATAACGCTTAAACTTTTATTAAACTTCTTTACGAATTTTTCGAAAAGCCACTTGTATATCGCAAAAATCTCCAATTACTGGGTCATGTATTGATGTAAATATTGAACTGTTGAAGTATATATATATTCTATAGTAAACTGCCGGTGTACCATATGCGCATTTTAACAACTGATGTATTATCAGTGATGCTACGTCGTTGCTTCGTCTGTTTGTATGCGTCTGTGTTCCGCGAGGATAATTGTTACGACGGCGTATTGGGTATATCCACGGAAAAATACCATATTTTTTATAAAGTATTTACAACATGCGGGGGCAACCTGTGTCAGTATTTTGTATTTCTGAGTATAAGTTAATCAAAGTACATTCTTGATATTAATAATTTTCTCTTTATGAATGATCAAATTCCAAGATCAAAATCAAATTACAAAACGTCGATTAATATATTTGTCTACCGGTATCAGAATGTACGTCATGATCAGCTTCTTCTACTTTCAAAATGTACTTTATATGAGAGAGAAAGTATAAGGAATCTTATCCGTGCGCTCTGTAATTTTCTCTTTTTCTTTTGTAATAATTATTACTTTCTTTTATCATAGTAATTACAGCATTTTCGCACGTGATGAAATAACTGATAAATCTCTCCTTTTCAGACAAAGTTATATTGATTTGGTAGAAGAAGACCGAGATAATGACGAACAAAATCTATCGTTGTTGGTGCCAATACAAAGAAATATAAAGAATACATTATTGTTAAAACAAGAGAACTTTCTTTCTCCAGGAACATTATGTCATTGCTCCAGCTGAAAACCAGCTACCAACACATATTTACATGTAAAAAGTATTACATCGACAATTTCAAAAAGGAATTAGGCATAGATTCAACACAGGGGAATCCCAGCTATGCTCCCCTAACTGTTCCTTGTTAGAAGTTATTGGAAATCACAAATCAGTTCTCTCGAGCTTTGGCATTTACATGTATAAATCAGAATTAGAATGATCTTACTTGTACTGTATTCCAATAATGCCAAAAAAACCACACAAAGCTTTATACCCTCCGTTAAAGCTGTATCGATGATTTTAACTTAAATTCTTTCAGAAATAAAATTCGGTCTCCATTATAATACGGATGTGTTCCAACTCTTAACCTTCTTGAAGAAAATTTTAAACCAATTTTCAAGCACCAGACACGTGTTTCGGATAATAAATCCTCATCAGTGATGCTTCCAGCCAAAGTGATTTTCAGACACTGCCAAAATTCATTTCAGTAACGCCCTCTGGTTTCATTTTTTTAAATTTAAATTTGCGCATTTACTGTGGAATAATTGACTCTAGAATTGGTATCAAACAGATGTGGATATTGAAAAATTAAAAAGAATTCGGAAATCTCAATCAATCAAAATTTTTAACTTTTTGACTCTTTACACAACAATTCCACATTTTGAATTGAAGGGAAAAGTCGCACAAACTATTTGAAATGCCTTTACTAGCAAACATGGCAACTGCAGATACACGTACATTGCTGGGAGATACCAAAAAATCTATTTTCTGACAGAAAATTCCAATTCTAATGATAGATACACAGAGGAGAATGTAATCAAAATGTTGAACTTTCTGAGCGATAACATGTTTGTGGTGTTTTGAGGAACGGGTTTTCGGTTAATAGTAGGAACAAATTATGCTCCACTTCTTGGTGATGTTTGCTACTATTCTTCGATCTATACGCATATGAAGCTGATTTTGTGCAGTCCTTGCTTTCTCACGGAAAGAAATGCCAAGCACTTCAATTCAATTCTACATATAGATATATCGATGACGTGCTCTTAATTAAAGTGGTCTTTTCGTAGGCGTCCTTGACATCAAGATAATAAATATTGTGCACTCACCGATACGTGTCCTCGGTGCTTTGAGTTTTCATCGATCAAACTCCTCTAACTCGCTTATTTCTTAACAGACTTCAACATGTTTGTTATCGATGAAACCAGAAAATTTTCATCCACAATCTTCTGTAATTAAGATGTATTGTTACTTTATATATATGAATACATGTATATATGTACATGTATATTCCATGAATGATACCCCTGACTATAGCCGTAAAAGTTTCGTTTTTATAACGTCATGATCGGAAATTCAATCACTTGTTGCCTGGTAACAAAATCAAATAGGGAAGTTTTAGTTTCGCTATCTTACTGGCTATTTCTTGGAAATTTTAGAGATATAATGGATCATAGTTTTCAAGTTTGGTATCTTTAATTAACTATGATTATAAGTAGATTGAAATATTTCTTCCAGAGGGAAGGGATGATACAAATTAAAACACAAACACTCAAATACACAAATTTTCGGAAATTTGTGTTTTCGAGTGTTTGTGTTTTCATTTTTTATGATTATAATATTTTTTCTGCAATTTCATAAATTTGCGTTCTTTGCAGCGAAATATTATCGAATGAAAATTCCATTCTTGAAAACTTTAAGCAAGTGAAAGTGTATCATTCCTGCTTTGTTCAAAGATGTGTCCTTTATACAGATAAATGCACGCATCGTCGAGAACGAGCGAGATGAGTGAGACACAGAAGGGACAAGGAAAACAAAACATCACAGGTGACATCAGAACATTAACATAAAACCAGATTTGCATCAATTATTCTCTATCATACGACGCCGTTGTAACAGCTAACACACACGCATGGATGAGTAACAAAAGAATGCAAGTAAGGGAAATTTTTATCAATATATAGATGTAAGAGAATCTAGCCTCATGTTTAGATATTTGTTCTCCATAATTTCATATTCTTTGGATTTCCTCTTTTTTGAACCCGAGCATCGCTGATGATACAGAAATTGCTGAAATGCTCATATGCTGCACTGAGGTTTTACAGTAGAATATATACTTCAATATTGACAATGTAGAACTATGTTTTGAATGACTTATTCTCAGCGTTTTGAATACCGTACTTACTCAAACTATGCTTTTAGGATTTAAATTGACCCTCTCTCTATAAGAATATTTTACAAAAACAACTTATGTCTATGTTTATCCGATGCGGACTACATAATGTGTAAGAGCGTCAAATGCGCCATATATAACGTCATCAACCTCGGTCATTTACCGTCGTTAGATATTACATCAAGCTCCTGACTCATTGGCTTTGCAATGAACAATAACATGTATGTTCAGTCATTTGAGTGAATGGATCAATGAAACCTCCTCTGTAATATGAATCAGTAACATATTTATTTCAAAGACAGAAAAAATAGTTAGTATGTTTATTTGACGAGACGTATTGCAATATAATCCTGTTAAACTTGACACACACGATATTCAAAGGGAAATCATTCTATGAATAAATACAAAACAAAGGAGGGGATCTCCAACAACACCCGGTTGCAGCACCCACAGCAAAACCCCAAAACACCCAATGCAAAAACACAAAGCAGACAAGCACGGAAAGAGACGCATAAGGGACAAGGAACGTCAACGCACAACAGAGAAACATCAAACACAAAGGACTACACATAAACCAACGAGGCCAATGGGCAACCGGTGCCGACTTAGGACGGCCGTCTGCCACGGAAATAGCAGAAGGTGTGGTTATCCCGGATTACGTGCGCACAACCCTCCCACTTTTCCGATTACCCAGAGGTCTCGAAGAACGTACAATTGTGGTGTAAAACAACCTCCTCACTGTCAGATGACCACTTACAAACAAGACCGCAAAACACAGGGGCCCAAACAACACAGATGAATATGTAAATGGATATAAAAAGAGGGCGTACGTAATACAATCCGTGCTTTGCCGCCACGAGCTCATGTATGTTATCACCCGAGGAGTCCGACTGACATTCAGAGAGGACAGGTGGTCGCGACTCTGTCTTCTCTAAAGAGGTTTGGACAGGGCCTGTCATGGAGTCCCGTCGTCACAGTCAGTCAGAGTGCAAGTTTTAAGAAAGCGCTTGTACAAGACTGTAGATTGGTCAAGTACCAAGCCTTGTGTCCGTCTGGTGACATTAGGATCATATCCACGGTATAAAATGCGTTTGATGATTCTGACGAATTTTCGATAGTGATGTTGTCTATCTTTGATCCTTCTTATCTTGTTAATAATGTCACCATAAAATGCAGGTTGTGAAATACCCAAAGTAATATACTCTGTTGCCTGTATTGGTCCGAATTTCAGAAGAAGTTGACAATAATTTTTTTCAAAATTTCCAGAAAGTCTTTACTAGTTTGTGAAAGTGAAAACCTTGTCCTGAAATTTCTTAGTAATTTGTAAATTTCTACTAAGAAAATCCCATCAGTACATGCTCTAGCAAACCGATGAGCTGCGAAATATAGATACCATAGGACGGTAATCTAGGAACATCACCGTCAAGCCAGGGGAAATTTACTATGTTAAATCCAAAATCATCTCTTTTGTCATACACACTTGTATGGATCTCTCCATTAACAATTTTGATATTTAGGTCCAAAAATGGTGTTTCTGTGTTTGAAACGTTTGCCTTGTTTAGAATCAATTCTTGTGGATAAATAACGTTTTTACACTTTTCAAAAACAGGATTGTCGAAAGTAAGAATATCATCCAGGTACCTAGAAGTACCAATGAAACATTTCACATCATCATTTTATCTTTGCTTTTGAAGATTTTGGATAAATTCCTTTTCATAAATGTATGAAAATAAATCTGCAACAAGAGGCGCACAAGTAGTATCAATTGGAATCCCTACAACCTGCTTGTATAGTTTTTCAACAAATCTTACATACATATTGTCCAAAAGGAAGGACAAGGCAATACACAGGTCACCACATGTCCATGATTTGTATGATTTGTAATCTGTGGCGGAAAAGAAACCCTTAGTTCAGAAGTAAAAATATAAGTTTTCCCCTCTCGATGAAAACACCATTTAATGAGTTTGGACAGTCGAGCATTTATTTTGTCGTGAGGAAGCGTGGTGTACATATTAGAAAAAACGTATGAAGATATCGTAATTGCTTCAAAATTTCTTGATTTCATTTTGTCAATCACATCCCCTGAATTTTGAATAGACAAAAAGAAGTTTACGCCATTCCTGTTCATGACAGTTTCACAGTATTTTGCCACGTGTTCCTTTACAGCCATGAGTGCTGACGTCAGATTTCTAGACAAAATTGTTGTTGAGCAGTTGCTAGAATTAGCAATGAAATCGACTGGAAAAACCTCATTTTAGATATAACGGATATTCGAATAGATAACTTCCATAAAAACCCTCATCTTTTTCAAAATCCACGTTCCAAATCAGAAAGATATTTCAAATCCAAACTAAGTAAATTACATGAAAAATATGTCTTTGCACCAGCTGATAAAGCAGCCAACAACACCATTATCATTTGAAAACGTTACTACATATCAACTTTGATTTCGGAACTTTCGTCTACTAATACATATATCAAAAGCAATGAAAGTGCATCTAACATTTTAGGCAAGCATAACAGTGAACTGTCTTCATTCAATATATCTATTTCTAAATTGGATCTCCCAACACTATATTGCATACCGAAACTGCACAAGTCCCCTTACAAATTTCGATTTATTGCTAATTCTAGTAACTGCTCCACTACAATTTTGTCTAGAAATCTGACGTCAGCACTTACTGCTATTAAAGAACACATAACTAGATATTGTGAAACGGTTCTAAACAGGAACGATGTAAATTTATTTTGGTCTATTAAGAATTCAGGGGATGTGATTGAAAAAATGAAATCTGGAAATTTCCAAGCCAATACGATTTCTTCATACGACTTCTCTAATATGTACACCACACTTCCTCATGACAAAATTAATGATCGATTATCTAATCTCATTAAATGGTGTTTTGATCGAGAGCGAAAAACTTACATTTGTACATCTGAATCGAAGGGTTTCTTTTCCTCGACAGACTACAAATCATACAAATCATGGACATGTAGTGACCTGTGTAATGCCTTGTCCTTCCTCTTGGACAATATTTATGTTCGATTTGGTGAGGATCTATACAAGCAGGTTGTAGGAATTCCTATGGGTACTAACTGTGCGCCTCTTGTTGCAGATTTATTTTTATACACTTATGAAAAAGAATTTATCCAAAATCTTCAAAAGCAAAGAAAATTTGATGAGCTGAAATGTTTCAATAATACTTCTAGGTATCTGGATGATATTCTAACCATTGACAATCCTGCTTTTGAATTATATAAGAATGAAATTTATCCACAAGAATTAACCCTTAACAAGGCAAACCTTTCAAATACAGAAACACCCTTTTTGGACCTAAATATCAAAATTGTAAACGGAAAGATTCATACAAGTGTATATGACAAAAGGGATGATTTTGGATTCAACATAGTAAATTTCCCTTGGCTTGACGGTGATGTTCCAAGATTACCGTCATACGGCATTTACATATCACAGCTCATCCGGTACGCTAGAGCATGTACTGATATTTTGGATTTTCACAGTAGAAATTTACAAATTACCAAAAAACTTTTAGGTCAAGGTTTCCGCTTTCATAAACTAGTTAAGACTTTCTGGAAATTTTACAAAAATTACAGTCAACTTCTTTTAAAATTCGGATCTATACATGCAACAGAGTACATTACTATGGGTATTACACAACCTGTCTTTTATGGTGATATGATAAACAAAATAAAGAGGATCAAAGGTAGGCAGCATAACCATCGAAAATGCGTCAGAATCATCAAACGCCTTTTATACCGTGGATATGATCCTAATGTCACCAGACGGACACTAGGCTTGGTACTTGACCAATCTACAGTCTTGTACAAGCGCATCCTTGAGATTTGCACTCTGACTGACTGTGACGACGGGACTCCATGACGGGCCCTGTCCAAACCTCTTTAGAGAAGACAGGGCCCCGACCACCTGTCCCCTCTGAATGTCAGTCGGACTCCTCGGGTGATTGCATACATGAGCTCGCTACAGCCGGCAGAGCACGGACTATATAACGCATGCCCTCTTTTTATATCCATTTACATATTCATCTGTGTCTCTGGGGCCTCTGCGTTTTGCGGTCTTGTTTGTGTGATGTCATCTTACAGTGAGGAGGTTGTTTTACACCACAATTGTACGTTCTTCGAGACCTCTGGGTAATTGGAGAAGTGAGAGGGTTGTGCGCACGTAATCCAGGATAACCACACCATTTGCTACTTGCGTGACAGATGGCCGTCCAAAGTCGGCACCGGTTACCCATTGGTCTCGTCGGTTTATGTGTAGTCTTTTGTGTTTGATGTTTACATGTCGTGTGTCTCTTTTCCGTCTCGTGCTGTACTTGTCTTTTGTGTTTTTGCATCGGGTGTTTTGGTGTTTTACTGTTGATGCTGCAACGGGGTCTTGTTGGAGATCTCCTCCCTTCTTTTTGTAAGGAGACTTGTGAAGTTTTGGTATACAGTATATTGTAGGGAGATCCAATTTAGAAATAGGGATGTTAAAAGAAGAAATTTCACTGTTATGTTTGTTCTAAATATTGGGAACACTTTCGTTGCTTTCAATATAAGTATTAGTTGAGGAAAGTTGATATGTAGTAGCGTTTTCAAATAATTATGGTGTTGTTGGCTGCTTTGTCTGCAGGCGCGAAGACATATTTTTCATGTAAATTACGTAACTTGAATTTGAAATATCTTTCAGATTTAGAAATTGGATTTTCAAAAAGATGAGGATTTTTGTGGTAGTTATCTATTCGAATATCGGTAATATCCAAAATGAGATTTTTCCAGTCATTCAGAGCATGCGATTCGACTCCTTCCGATTTACACCATCGTTTGGTATAGTTAACTAAAGCTTCCTTTAGCACTTCGAGACAAACACTACGTTTTCATTATTCTAATCTTCTAAATTTGTAGTCATAGAATATTGTAGATATTTACCAGCTTCCAGTGATTTTCCTTCACAAAAATCATGTTTTCTCCAAAAACACCACTTTCGCACCTGATTAAATTCTTACGACACCTTGTATATGAAAGACAAGACTTTAAATTTTTATTTCTTGTATTCAATAGCAATGTACCTTTGGTCATCGTACTAATATGAGTGTGTTTGACAAAAGATATAATTTTGTAGTAAACATCTATTCAGCAAATTTTCTCTGGCTTCACGATGATGTCCCTAAATTTACATGTAAACGTCTTCAAATTGAATAGCATCATTTAAGAACAGATAAATTGGCAACGTGGACCAGACATGCACGTTTCGGGTACTTATCACAGGTACATATCACAGCTCATCCAGTATGCTAGGACATGTTCTAATGTCTTTTATTTTCAAAGTAAATAAACAAATTTCCAAGAAACTTTTAGGTCAAGGTTTGCGCTTTCATTAACTATTTAAGGATGCTTTCTTCTGAGATCTCGAATTCAAAAGCATCAAACTTTTTTTCTTACCATTATATTTCAATAGTACTTGACCCGATAAGTAATAAAACAAACAAAAAAGGATACCAAGATATGGACTTTATGTCAGATATTTGCCATCAAATATACCCTTCTTCAATCATCTCAGAATATTGTGGTGAAATTGAAAATTGGCGAAATAATACTCATAAAATCTAAAATATATATATTCTTATGGAATTGTTGAATTGGATTACTCAAATATATTAGAATACATTACTTTGCTACTGTTGAATACAATTTTTATGACATAAGATGTAACGGAATGAAATTTTTAGCAAATTCTTACCTCATATGGCAATTTAACGTAAGAGACAGATTTTTGGTACTAAAATGCTGATAAAAAAATGTAAATCCATCAAACTTTTTTTAAAACTTCACATAGTGTATCTAGGGACATTATAGCATGTTTTTATGAAAGAAAAAGTAGGGGGTGTTATGCATTGGGAAAAAGTTTTAGCCCATTTTGCTAACCTACCCCCCTTCTTTCAAAATGATACAGGAAATAGAAAAAAAACACCATATTGCCAACAGTACGTACAGGTTTTATTGATTATGTTTGGTTTTATATAGCTGTTCCATGTACTTTCATGTGAATATTAATATACATTCTAATAATCTGACATTAAACTTTTTTTTTTGCATAGCTAGGGGAAAGGGGGAGGGGATTCAGCCCCCCCCCCCCCCCGTCTTGAACTCACCGAAACATTTTTTTTTGCATATGAATTGATATGTTTTAAAATTCCACAAACATGGCAGATATTTCACACGTAAATTAATCGTTAACATACCTTTCATTATGGACCTTGACTTTTGATGTAGTGACCTTGACCTTTGAGATTGACCTATTTTTAACAAACCCGGCAATATCTCGCTACTGTATAAATCTTCACTTTTTCTACAAAAACCTATACACAGCGCGCGGCGCTGTCTTCTGACTATTTTTCTTTTTCTTTTTTTTTTTTCTTTGTCTGTTTTGTTCATTCCTGTGTTTAATGTACAATGTAAACAGCAAATAAAGAACAAGGATACGTATGTAGACGAGGGAACTCTCCGACCGCAGAATATATTCGATAACCTAAGACAATAAAAAAAGTATGATTGTTTCTGAATTTTTAAATCCACATTCAGCGTTATCGATAAATATGTCTAAAGAACATGTAGATGTAATATACCCTCTCTCTCTGTGTGTGTCTCTCACACCCCATGACACACGTTTAGTTTGTCGGAAGACGCTGTACTCCGTGCAAGTTAATTTTTATCTTTCATAGAATTTTTTCTTTAATTTGCGGAGCCCCCCCCCCCCCCAACCGGATTATCAATATTTTTGTTTCAGTTCATGGGGTTACATGATTCGGAATTTTTTTTGATGAAAAATGCGTGCCTCATCTTTTCTTTTATAAAGTCTTCCTCTCTTATGACGCATGTCAGCCGTGAAATGCCCGTACGTCTTCAATGCGACAGTCGCACGAAAAAAAGTCTGTTATCTAACAATACGAACTATTTTAAAATATTTCGTGCCGCAGTCTTACGGCGGTCTCGAACAGTTATGGTGCAACTGTACGGCGTGCAGGATCGCAGAGACCGTATGGCTGTGGCAAGGCTGGTGTGAAAGGGCCTTATTTAAGTTTTCCTTTAAAAGATTTATTATTTGTCGGAAAAAAATGTTTGAAATAAGATGATAGCTGATGATTTTGTTATCGATATGTACCCTTACTAATGTAAAGTCCCTGTATTATATCCATTTTTCAAATAAATGACAGAATTGATGAAATTGGATCATGTAAACAGGAAAATTTAGAATTGTCTGATAGAGTTCAAAATTTCAAAATTTTGCAGACATAATGCTGCTAAAAGAAATAAAGGAAATAGATTAGAAAAAAGAATAAAGATAAAGCGGGAGAAATAAAAAAAAGTACGTGGCGATTTATTATTATTATATATATTTTTAATAAATAGAAATCCAGAGACAAATCGCCATTAATACATGTTTCTTTGACACAATGACAGTACAGAGTTCAATTACTGGTAAAGTTCTATTTTCCATGTTTCGGTGTATTTTACTTGCTTTTGATGTGTCTCTGATTTGTTTCACACTGAAAATACAAATCTATTTCTTAAAAAGTATTGCTTTTATTGAATTAATCTTCTCAATTGATGTAATTTAAAGGCAAATGTAAGTAATCAAACATTACATCCCTTTCCTGCAGCGTTATTTATCTGTTTTATTCATGGCGGGAAGACGAACGTCATTTTTGCTGCGTGACGTCAAAGATTCTCGCAGTGACGTAATGTTATTTGAAGAAGGTTGTTTAAAAGCAAAAAGATAACATAAAATGTTTATACTTATGAAAATAACAAAATATCCTCAAACAACTCCATTTAACCATGCTATTGAATTTGATGCAGTGAACAGAAAAAACAAATGTCGTACATCTTTCTTTTACGACATTAGGAGTTATCTCCCGTCGTCTAGAAAGTTTTCTGTTCAGCTCGCCAGGAGAAAGCAACCTTAAGACATTCTGAATTTCTTTTCAAAATTATTGTCAGCTTCTTTTGAAATTCAGACCAATACAATAATTTGGAAGGGTTACAACTCTATGATTTCTTGAAAAATATTTCTAAACCAATTTATTATGCACAAGACACATGTTTCGGATAGTAAATCCTCAGCAATGATGCTTCTAGCCAAAATGCTTTTCATAAGCAGCCAAAAACCATTTTAATAGCACCCTCAGGTGTTATGCCCTTTGCCGTGTGGAGCTCGTAAAAAAAGTTCCCCGTGAGGGGTTTGACAGTAAGTGTTTTGAATATACTTCCCTGACATTGTCGCCATGGCACTTTCTATATAGACATTACGTCAGACAGTGCATAGATTTTATATATTTTCATTTCCATGCTTCGTGAAAATCGACGGCGGGTGCGGCTAGCCAACAGGGGATGCTTACTCCTCCCGGGCACCTGGTCCCACCTCTAGCTTGCTAGGGGTCCGTCGATGTTTAATTTCGTGCTCTATTGTGAGTGCTGTTGATATTATCGTCAGGATCTTCTTTAACTCATTAGAATTTAAATTTGTGCATTTTCTTTACAGGGATCGTGCGGCTCCGAATTTCCTGTTGGGTCGATTCAGTAGTATATCCAAATAAAATATATGTTCAAAATACAAGCATTAGAGTTTAATAAGAGTATTCCACAACTTGCCTATTATGGTGACATAATAAACAAAATAAGAAGGATCAAAGGTAGACAGAATAGACTATTTTCCGATCTTAATCAAAAACTCAAAATGTTCGAGTCAACATCTTTTGGCGTTGCTTTTCATTATGGCGTCACTGTTAGAAGACGCAGTTTTATTCAGACGTAACAATGAAAAACTGCGCGAAAGTTGCCTGCCTCGGACAGTTATTGAAATTTTGTCAGCCATTATGGATTTTGGCAAGTGGTCATTTATACCTTACTCGAGACGGACACTTGGTTTGGTACTTGACCAATCTTTAACCTTGTAACAGCGCATTATCCAAACCTCGTTAGAGAAGACAGGACCCCGACCATCTGTCCTCTCTGAATGTCGGTCGGACTCCTCGGATTATAACATGCATGACCTCGCTACATTCGGCATAGCATCGACTGCATTTCGTATGCCCTCTGTTTTTTATATCAATTTTAATATGGATTCTCTATAAAAACCTATAACGGCTGGCCACGGGATGTCATGGATTTTGTTGAAACTTTCTGTAATGATTATACTTAATGTAAGAACACTTAACACTGAAAACAAACCATATTGTTATATTTGAACCACGGTTATCATGGTCACGGGGTCCCTCTATTTGACACCCTCATATATTTGAGGAATAAGACATATTGTGGTATTCTGTCGCCATGGATAAAAGGTTGTTGTTGATATTTAGTCAAAAGATGTGAAAATAAAACTATGAACGCTGATCGATATAAGTCTCCTACCGGCATAAATTTATGTCATACAACTCTGCATAGAACTCTTCAATTAAACATGAATTCAGAAATAAGAAAACTGAGGATTTATCTCCTTGATCGATTTTTTCCGATCAAAAATCATATAGTGGAGAGATCAAACTCGTAAATAACGGTGTAATTTATGTCCGTACGACTAACAGTGTGATGACAGTAAAAGAATATGGTTATAGATTGGGAGATTTCAATCTTAATTTGAGCGTGACGCGGTTGACGTTCTGGAAAATAGGTCAAATTTGCTCTGTAACTATCCAAGACTAAGCTGTGCATCAAATTTCACCTGAATATAAATCTATTTGTTGCAGAAAAAAAGAAGTCCGGAAAACTGACGATAACTGAATTTCGTAAGTCATCAAGAGGTATAACTCCTCGGAAAATAGGTCAAGCGTGACGAAAGTCGAACTTGCTCCGTAACTATTTAAGACCAAGCTGTGTATCAAATTTCACTTGAATATCTGAATGCGTTGCAGAAAATGGTCTGGAAAATTGAAATTTGTACTGACAGACAGACAGACGGACAGACGGACGGACGGACAGACGGATAGACGGACGGACGGACAGACCGAGAGGAAACTCGGCGTTGCCGGTAGGAGAATAATTAAGCAAAAATTAGTTCTATTAGTGGCATTTTTATCTGTTTTGTCGTTTGTTTAGTTCTTCAGTGTGACTTCATTTCTTGTAAATATGTTCATCTTACAGTCAGGAGGTTATCTTCATGGTTGTAAGCACGTAATCCGGATAACCACACCGTCTGCTGTTTGCGTTGCAGTTGGCCTTCCTAAGTCGGCACTGATGGTCAATTTGTCACGTTGGTTTATGTGTGGTATTTTGTGTCCGATGTTTCAATGCTGTGAGTTGGTGTTCCTTTCCATTTTGTGTCTCTTTCTGTTCGTGTCTGCTCTATGTTTTGGTTACGGTCCGTTTGGTGGCATTGGGTGATTTGGGGTTTTGCTGTGGGTGCTGCAACCAAGTGTTGTTGGAGATCCCCTCCTTTCTTTTGCATTGATGAGAATATGCGTACGTGGTATGGTCAATACAACGTGGACGCGAGTGCACATGTAGGCAAGTTCGATCAACTTCTGTTAATCGTCTTTTCAACGCATTCAAAAACTTCTGTTGTCCAACTTTCTTGAAATTTCTAAAACCTGGATTCTGAAGCACCATATCCTATCCATCCTGTTATTTTTTTCGGTGCATTTTTCGAAATAAAAATTCATCTGTTCTTAAACGATTCTATTGAATTTGAAGACGTTTAATACTTATATATAATATTACAAATCTACATGTGTTCAGTGTTTCAAAGAAAAGATGACAATAAAATAGAACAGAAATAAAGGCCGAAGGTCAGTTAAATATTAGTACAAGTCTATTAATCATAATATTAAAAACAAATATCTTACATTTCTCTAAAATTCGATGTTTTTATTTAAGAAAATGGAACACGAAAATAAGTTATGACGAACTTTATGTCCCATTAACGAATGATGAAAATGAGAATGACAAATAAAATGTTATTATTAAATATTAGTACAAGTCTATTATTATATTATTAAACACGGATACTTTTTTTTCTGAAATAAATAGTATTTTAAAATATTTTAAGTTAAACCGATGGTAAAAGTGATAGATATAAGATTGCTTATTTTGAAATACAAATGTAATTCAAGTGTGCATTCTTTGTGTTACAAGTTTCTGGTGCACTTAGAAGTTCGTGTGTTTCTGTTATCAAAATTTCTTAAAATTTCTAAAACTTGGGTCTTGTAGCATCATATCCCATCCATCCTGCTACGTCTTTCGGTACATTTATGACCACATTCACACTTTTGGCAATATAACATTGTTTAGATTGAGGATCACTGACGAGGGTTAAGTACCCGAAGCGTACATGTCTGGTCCATGCTGCAAATTTATCTATTCTTAAATGATGCTATTAAATTTGAAGACGTTTAACATTCCAAAGTGATAGTAGTTTTGTAATGTATATAAGTTTAAATATGCTTATATGTCTGTATATTATCTATCTTTATTATATAATTGATTTAAACGTACTCTATATACGTAAAATACAACGCCCATCTGACCAGTGTAATCGGCAACTTACGCTGAGTTGCCAATATATAGGCAGCTCACGTCACCTGGCCCTGGAAAACGGCAGCTCACGCCGGGTTGCCCCAGCGTAGCTATAAATAGCGACGCGCAGGTGGCCCAGCATCTCAGTGTCTAGACAGTGTCTGGAGAGTACGCATCGTTTTGTTTTAAAATTGTAATAGTTTTATCAATACTTTGATCGTATCGTAAACTTGTAAATAAACTAAGAAACTTTATTCGGATTTGGATATTATCTTTTCACAGAGGATTTTACGCTACCAAAGATTATCATCACACCGAGGATTTACACCACAATATTTGGATTAATATACATTGTACATACATTTTTACCGTGTACGCTACCAAAAGGATTTCATTACACCTATTACACAAATATTACTGAGTGACCGCAGTGGCCTACGTTACAACTGGTGGCAGCTCGTGCGATAAAACCTACGTGATTTGTGTATATTTTAATCATTTTAGTGCATTTTTTTTTCTCGTGTGTGTAATTCTTCATTATGGATGTACAGAAACCGACAAAATTCGTACGCGTGTACGATTACACAGAATTTGGATATGTTCATTTCGTGCGAAAAGTGCAAGTGAAATCGCGAGTGGAATGCAAAGAATGCTTCGCAGTATTTCCAAAGTGCTTGTACATGGATTCTGGAAAACGATGTGAAGTGTGTGGAGGAAAAGTGAAACAATTTTCTTAAATTTTGTGATGAAAAGTAAGTATTGGTGTGATCAGTGAAAAGATTAAAGTGTTTTGCGTGTGGATTCAGTGACTTAGTGTATATATTCCCCCGTGACTTACGTGTGTATATTATATCGTTGTTATATATTAGTGAAATTATCGATTCGTTTTTATTTAGTGTACGGTAAGTATATTGATATGTGTATTTGATACCGTACAAATTCTGTGGAAGTGAAGTGATAGTGCGCGATCGCGTGTGATACATATATACTAAGTATATGTCTTGTGTTTTAATCGAGTGCGCGACCGTTTTATATTGATTTGTGCAAGTGCATATTTCAGTGATTTTGTTTGCGTGTGATATATTCATATGTGAGAATTTCATGCGCGATAGTGTTTGTAATTCATTGACAATTTGTTAGTGCGCGATTTATTTTAATGTGTATGATTTGTGACTGCCTGCGTGTGAAATAATTTTGTGCGAAGTGTGCATAATACTGTGACGATTTATTTGTGCGCGATTATTTTTCTTTTTTTTTTTTGTGCTATCTTTATTTTGTGACTGTTCGTGATCGCGAGTGAAATGTTTTGCTCGGTAGTGCGTTGATAAATTAATTTGTGCACAATGAGCCGTAGGAAGAAAATGTGTGCGCTCGCCTTATAGATGTGTATTTTATGAATCTGTGACCGATATATGTGTTGTGACATTGTGTGAAATATTTGCGCGTATATCGTATAAAACATTATTTTGTCCGTAACTCTGTCGATTAGTGTCCGACAAATGCCTGTGTTTTGTGCATTCAGTAAGTGAATAGTGCCGTGTTGTGTTAAAATCTGTGACGAAAAAGATTTTATTCAAGTGTGTTATGTGCCTCGTGTGAATTTTTATTCAGCGATTCAAACTGGATTTCTTTGCGTTGTGTGGAATATTTGTGCATATCGTGATTACAATAAATGTGATGATGCAACACGATCAAACGACATATTCGCCTCGTGAAATGGAACTTACAGGTGAGTTACAAAATGAACCAGGGGAGATAACCCCTCGTGTGTCCGGACAAAGACGAAAATCACCGGTTTCGGTCAGGAGAAACTTATTAGATTCGTTTAATGAAGCTGCAAATACATGTACACCGGTAGCTTCAAGCACACCTGTGCTTTCAGACCGACAAAATGTGCCGTGTGCAAATAATACGCGATTCGATAATTCTGAGGATGGATGGACTTGGATTTTCAAACTATGGACGATCATTTCAGTTCTTATTGGATCACTGTGTGCCGTGTGCTATAAATACTTTCCTGGATATTTGTTGCTGGTGATGACGAAGGAAGTGCTTGTGACGAGTGCCTGTGTTTTCATGATAGGATTATTCATAGGAATTCTGTGGAAGTACTGTTTCCAAAAACGACAAAATATACGTAATCCAAGGAACGTAAGATTTGATTCTCCCCTCGGGAGTAATGTGAATTTCCCTAGATACAATTCATCATACTTAGACGAAAATATGGGTGCCATTGGTAACCCTGTGCAACGCGCTAGTTTCTCGCAACAGGTCCCTGTGAAACGGATATTCAAAGGAGATGGTGAAGATATATGGTCCGAATTTATTCGATATTTTGAAAACATTGCGACAATAAATGGCTGGAATGAGGAGAGAATTCGCATTATTTTCTTTACTGTGTTACGTGGGCAGGCAGAAACTTATGCTTACGGACTTCCTGTGGAAATAAGAAATAACTGGACTGAATTAAAACGGGCTATGGACGATAGATTTGGTCACCGTGCGATGAAAGAGAGCTATGTTGCTGAGGCTAAGATGCGGAAAAAGAAGCAAAGTGAGACTTTTAGAGATTTTGGACAGGCCATAGAGGATCTATATCGCAAGGCATACCCCGACAACAGAGATTACGTACAGGAAAGTAGCATGAAAACTTTTCTCGATAATTGCAGCGAAGATCACGAATTTCGCTTCGCAGTAAAACGAACAAGACCAAGGAATCTACAGGATGCTGTAACTGCCGCAATGCAAGAGGAATGCATTAGGTTAGGCGAAAATCGACGGGAGGATATTGTGAGACCAAACAAACGTGTTCTGTATACTGGAAACGAGGCGATGCAAAAAGTGCGCAATAAACACGATGTTCAGTCGAAAGCTGGTGAATCCGAACCTTTTCGCAAAAGAGATGTTTTATTTGTAATTCTGTAGACCATTTATCCAGGAACTGTCCGAAAAGAGATAATCGTAGAGGGAATTACCGTCAAAACCGCACCGACAACCATTCGAAGTCGTTAAACGACTCGAGACCGAGGCAGTAGGCCGTGCACCGGTCGAGAAACCAGAAAGGCCTAGTACAACGATATATTGTGATCCGATTTTCAACGAAGCAGAAGTAGTTAATGAAAGGACACACGGAAAGCACGGAAGTGTTATTCAGTCTGAGATTACTGGAGAGGTGTGTACCAACGAACCTGACTGGTGTTTAAAGTCGTCGTCAAACGCATTGGATCGTTTCTGTGCAAATAAGGTTAACCACGGTGATCAGTCAGTGTTCGAGAGCAGGAGCGAACTCAGGATTCCCGGAAGAAAAGGGTTCTTTGTGGATGGACTGATCCAGGGTGCTAATGTGACATGGAAAGTGGATACTGGTGCCCGTAGATCATTTATTACCGAGGAAACCTACTACAACATGTTACCCGATAGTAGGCCAGTACTAGAACGAGTACGGAGTAAATTTATAGCGGCGGACGGACAATTTATAGACGTACTAGGGACAGCGATAATGATTCTAACTTTCGGAGGAATGAACTTTGAATTTCGGATATTTGTGGGAGGAGTTACCCAAAATCTTTTAGGTGAAGATTTTTATGTGAAATACAAGTGTAATTGGGACCATGACAACTCAGAATTTGTTGTGAAGTTTGATCCTAATGAAGGAGAACGAACAAATAAAATATTTTGTGCCGAAACTATGGAAATCAATGCGGGACAGGAGGCTATTATTCCGTCATATCTTTCGTATGTAACAGAGGAAGAGGGATTACCTATGTGTTTACAAAAATTTGCTCAAGCTCATGAATTAGTTTTAGCGAGATCTTTACTTAGTGCGCGTGATCGTGATGTGTGTATCCGTGTGTACAATCCAGGAGTGGAACCAGTAGAAGTGAGGAGGGGTACAGTTATTGCGTTATTTATTCCGGTTCAGTGTGTTAGTGAACCGATTAGTGCTACGAGTGATGTGAACGTAGTACGTGAAGAATGTGAAACTACATGTAGTGATTTGCCGGTGCATTTAAAAGCTGCTTATGAGGAAGGATGTGAAAACCTCAACGAGGAGCAGTGTATGAAGTTTAAGGAATTCCTAATTAGAAGATGTAATGTGTTCGCGAATCCGAATGGGAAGTTGGAACGAGTAAAATTCGGAGAACACGACATAAAATTGAGTGATGAGAGACCATTTAAAGAAGCACCGCGTAGAGTACCTATATTCAAGAGGGAAGTTTTAGATGCAGAGATAGAGAAGTTAGAGAAGCAGGGTCTCATCGAGAAATCGAATAGTCCGTGGTCTTCACAGTTGGTTTTAGTAAAGAAAAAGGACGGAAGTTGGCGTGTATGTGTAGATTACCGCCGTTTGAACGCTTTAACAGTGAAGGATGCGTACCCCATACCGAGGATAGAAGATGACCTTGATGCCCTGAGTGGATCAACATGGTTTTCCTCACTAGATTTAGATATGGCTTATCACCAGGTTCCGATGTCAGAAAACGACAAACAAAAGACTGCATTCGCAACTCCTCGGGGAGGATTGTACGAATATACAGTGATGCCTTTCGGATTGTGCAACGCTCCTGCAACTTTTCAACGCATCATAGAGCGAGCATTGATAGGACTTCAGTGGAAAATAGCCGTTTTGTACTTAGATGACATCGTAGTTTTCGGCAGAAATTTTGACGAACATATGGAAAATTTGGAAAAAGTGTTCGATCGATTAGACGAGGTGAATCTTAAAGTGAAAGCGAAAAAGTGTTCATTTTTTAAGGAGGAAGTGAAATTTCTAGGACACGTAGTATCAGCCAGAGGAATACAAACGGATCCAGGAAAATCAGAATCAATAAGAAACGCTGCAAAACCAACCAATGTTAGTGAACTTCGTAGTTTTATAGGATTAGTGTCATACTACAGAAAGTTCATAAAGGATTTCGCAAATATTGCGCGATGTTTACATGGATTAACGAAAAAGGGAAAGAAATGGGAGTGGACGGAGGAGTGTGACCATGCCTTTCATACTCTGAAACAGAAATTAGTGAGTGCTCCAATCCTAGGATATCCGGATCCGGAAGGAGGACATTTTATTCTTGATACCGATGCGAGTAATTCTGCGATTGGATGTGTTTTATCGCAAATTCAAGGTGACAGTGAAAAAGTGATCGCTTATGGAAGCCGGGCTCTGTCAACTGCTGAGTGTAATTATTGAGTGACGCGCAAAGAGATGCTTGCAGTGGTGTATTTCATGAAGTATTTTAAACACTATTTGCTAGGACGTGAATTTGTGTTACGAACTGACCATGGATCTCTAACATGGTTGCATAGATTTAAAGAACCGGACGGTCAGATGTGCAGATGGTTACAACAAATAGGCCAGTTCAATTTTAAGATAGTGCACAGAGCCGGTAAAAAGCATAGTAATGCTGACGGACTTTCAAGGATTAAGATGACCGAAAATGACACCGTGTGTAGACAGTGCAAACGGAAATTAGATGATGAATATTACGGTGTGCGAGAGAGTCACATAGAGGACTTGCGAAGTGATCGAAGTGGTATCGATATACAAAGTGATCAAGCTATATGTGATATTGAGTGTTTGTTTGCGATAAGTGACGATAAAAACGCGAAAGAGGATTTAAAATCAAAAAGAGGGCGACGAGAGAATCGACCTAGGAGAGCTAAACCTATTCCGGTGCCAGATGCCGATTTATCGTTTTCCGGAATTCGAGAACTACAGGTTAAAGACGAAGTACTTGGACACGTAATTGCTTTTATAGAAAAGCATGGTTCCAAAGTTAAACCGAAATTCGAGTCGATAAGTCATTTACATCCAGAATTTAAGTTTTGGTTAGGACGTTGGGAAGTGCTCACCGTGTATAATGGAGTACTGTGTATTCAGTGGATTGAGGAGAGTGCTACGCGACTAAGAATATGTACGCCAAAAGTGTTACGAAGTGCAATTTTGTGGTATTTACACGACTCGCCGACATCTGGACATCAAGGGATTCAAAAGACAATAAACAGAGCAGATATGAGTTCATATTATTGGCCTAATTTTCATCGTGATATCACAGATTATGTGAATTCGTGTGATATATGTGAAGAAAAGAAGAATCCGCCGAGGAAAAAGAGACATTTTATGCAAAGTTATATTGCTGGAGGACGATTTGAGCGGATTGCAGCCGATTTAGCAGGACCTTTACCTAAAACAGAGAATGGGAATGTGTACTTGTTAGTTGTGTCGGATTATTTCACGAAGTGGACCGAAGTGTATGCGTTACCGAATATTGAAGCCGAGACCGTGGCTGATGTGACTTTCCGTGGTTGGATCAAGCGTTATGGATGTCCACTAGAACTCCATACAGATCAAGGTAGTCAGTTTGAGAGTCAGTTATTCTCTCAATTGTGCACTGTTATGGATATAACGAAAACAAGGACTACCGCATTTCACCCTAGATCCGATGGTATGGTGGAAAGATTAAATCGTACTTTCAAGGAAATGCTATCAAAATATGTGAATTTAGTGCAAACGGACTGGGATCGTTTTATAGACACATTATGTATGGCGTATAACACATCTGTTCACGAAACTACAGGAATAACGCCATATCGCATGATGTATGGATGTGAAATGAAAGTGCCGATAGATGTGATGAGCGATTTTACGTGTTTCGAGGAAGAAATTCCCGTCAATCGTAGTGATTATGTGCAGAAAATGTGTGAAAATCTCGAAATGGCGCATAAAATTGCCAGGGACAACATAAGAAAATCAGTGAAAACACAGAAAAGGAACTACAATCGCAATATCGTAGAAAAGAATTATGACGTTGGCGATACAGTGCGACTTTATCAACCTAAACAAGTGACCGGAACTAAGATTAAATTGTCGAGAAATTGGACAGGACCGTGGATTGTGCTAGAAAGACTTTCAAATGTGTTATACAAAATTCAGCATTCCAGGAACTTTAATCCGAAAATCGTTCATGCCGACAATCTGAAAAGATATCGCACAGGAAAAACTGTACGCCGAAATTTAGAAAGATTAGTGCTGCGTGAAGCAACCAAGAAAGTGAATGAGAGTGTGAAGGAACCTGATATCATTCCCAAACTTCCTGATAAAATTGTGCAAGAAGAATATAGTTTTCGTGATATAGTGAAGGAAAGAGATACTTTTCGTGACATCGTGAAAGAGAAAGATAGTTCTCGTGAAGAAGAGGATGATGATATTCCTGAATACAAAAGTGAGGATGAAACAGAGAAAGCGACGACAAAAGTGAATAAGAAAGAATCTACAGCTAGTGAAAGTGAGAAATTAGAAAGTGATCCTGTGAAAACAAGGCGTGGCCGTGTGATCAAACGCCCTGTTCGTTTTAGAGAATAAGAAAACACGTTTTAGTTTTCTGTAAATAGTAGTAAGCAGTGAGCGCTCACCAGTAGTTTAGTTCGTGTTATATGTATTTGTTATATTATCAACGTTGGATTGGCACACTATGGACGTTGCCCGGAGTCCCCGTAGTATATATGGATTTATGTGTAATCGTGTTTTCTGTGTTTCATAATCAACTTTGGATGGACATACTACGGACGTTGCCCGGAGTCCCCGTAGTATATTTGGATTTATGTGTAATCGTGTTTTCTGTGTTTCATAATCAACTTTGGATGGACATACTACGGACGTTGCCCGGAGTTCCCGTAGTATATTTGGATTTATTTGTATTCGTGTTTTCTGTGTTTTATAATCAACGTTGGATGGACATACTACGGACGTTGCCCGGAGTCCCCGTAGTACACCTGTATATGGATTATCATAAATGTGTGTGTAATAATAATTCAATGATTCTTTCAACGTTGGACGGAATTACTACGGACGTTGCCTGGAATCCCTGTATTATGATGTTAATGTGATATTAGTGTACCATTCTACAAATGTAATCTTGTGACTTCGTAGTATAACTATCTATTGTGAGCTGATGGTGTCTTAAATTGTTGAATGGACGTACTGCGGACGTAACCTTGGATCCCCGCAGTATATGGAAAGATGATTGGAGTCTGGACAAACTACGGACGTAGCTCGGAATCCCCGTAGTACATGTATATTGAAAGATGATTGGATGATTGGAGTTGCTACAGTCGCATCCTGGATTCCCTGTAGTATCAGATGAACGGATGAACTACGGACGTAGCCTGGAATCCCCGTAGTTTTGACAGGATCAGATGAACTCAGATGTTTCAGACGTTACCATAGAAGTGAACTGAACTTCAGAAGTGACATTTCTAAAACTACGTGATGCCCCTCGATATTTGATGAACTTTTGCGAAGAACAGAACTATGTGCATAGACACTGTTGTGAATATCATTGACATTTTGATATGACTTTTTATCTTTCAAACTATTCTTTACATTATCATGTTGCTTTATTATGATTGATTTTATTTTGAACGGAGTCAAAATCTTAGGTGGGGGGAGTTGTAATGTATATAAGTTTAAATATGCTTATATGTCTGTATATTATCTATCTTTATTATATAATTGATTTAAACGTACTCTATATACGTAAAATACAACGCCCATCTGACCAGTGTAATCGGCAACTTACGCTGAGTTGCCAATATATAGGCAGCTCACGTCACCTGGCCCTGGAAAACGGCAGCTCACGCCGGGTTGCCCCAGCGTAGCTATAAATAGCGACGCGCAGGTGGCCCAGCATCTCAGTGTCTAGACAGTGTCTGGAGAGTACGCATCGTTTTGTTTTAAGATTGTAATAGTTTTATCAATACTTTGATCGTATCGTAAACTTGTAAATAAACTAAGAAACTTTATTCGGATTTGGATATTATCTTTTCACAGAGGATTTTACGCTACCAAAGATTATCATCACACCGAGGATTTACACCACAATATTTGGATTAATATACATTGTACATACATTTTTACCGTGTACGCTACCAAAAGGATTTCATTACACCTATTACACAAATATTACTGAGTGACCGCAGTGGTCTACGTTACAGTTTGATAAACATAATTCCATTGCCTATTTCTAAAAAAGTTCTTATCCAATATCGAGATTGTATAATCTAATTCGAAGTTCATGATTTTAGATTCATCATCATACATTTTTTTTTTTTTTTTTTTTTGGTTTGACGGATATGGCCATCGACTACCGCCATATGGAATACACATTTCTTCTCAAGTTTTGCTCGTACCCTATGAGACAGCCTATGTGAGACACATAAGCTGTATCAAAGGCTCCAATTAACCAATGATAAAAGAGAGACTTATTGTGACGTCACAGTAACGTCGTCTGAAAACATGGCGTTTTATGGCATGAAACGTTGTTTGAATTCTCTTTTTTTTTTTCTTTTGTTTCATTGAAGAAGAAATATATTCTTTCACTTTCTACTGAGTGAGACATAAACAAATTACACTCGTGACGGAAATTTTAAATCTTTTTCCTCGTTCCGCTACGCTCCACTCGGGAAAAGATGAAATTTCCGTCACTCGTGTAAATGTTTATGTCTCAATCAGTAGATCGTGATAATACTATTAATCTCTATGCATCCGATAGAGCGTGCACTACTCTATTGAATTCATTTATATCGTGCCGTATATTATGACAGATTTACATGCGTCTAGCGTTTCAATAGAAAAAGTCGACCAAAGAAATAAAGTCCAAAGGTCAGCTTAATATCAGTACAAGTCTATTAATCATAACATTAAAAACATATTTTTTTCTGAATTTAGAAGTACTAATTTAAGTAAATGGAACACGGAATTGGTAATGCCGTACTTATTGTCCCATCTACGAATGATGTAATATGAGAATGACAAAGAAAAAGGACATTTGAAACATAAGTTGGGTCATTTTATAGATAAATGTTTAACGTCTTCAAATTCAATAGCATCATTTTAGAGCAGATAAATCTACAGCATGGACCAGACATGCACGTTTCAGGTAATAAACCCTCGTCAGTGATCCTCAATCTAAACAAGGTAATCTGACCAAACTCTTTGAAAATTAAGTCCTAAATATACCGAAAGGTGTAGCAAAATGGCTGGGATATGATGCTACATGACCTAAATTTTAGAAATTTAAGAAAATTTTGTAAACGGAAATTTTCAAATGCGTTTAAAGAAACAACCAACCGAAATTGATCGAACTTGGCTACATTTGCCCTCGGGGACTCTTGGTCCACAAGAAGTGACACTCACCAAATGGTACAAATGTTTAACGCCTTCAAATTCAAAGTCACAAACAGTCCTAACAGTTCAGATACAAAATATGATTAATTGTCATCCAAACGATCGATAATTTTTTTTTTGGATAATCATAGATCAGAGAGGATTAATAAATCATTTACATGTACAAAAAAGAAAGAATTAAACATCGTTTTTCTTTTTCTGACAAAAATGTTGAATTTGAACAGATAACCAAAAGCCACATGCCCCGAGTGGAGATTAAAGATATAATCACACATTTAATGTCAAATCTTGAATCCGTTAATTTTTTTTTTTGGTGATCAATCAGATAATTGAACTAAAACTGTTGAATAAACATATCATATGGAATCATGCCAGCAACATAAAGATAAATTTAGACATGCTCAAATATCCAAAATGAATGTCCTTTTTTGCTTTCCAATACCTTAACGTATAAAAAATGTCAAGAATGAATGGAGGGAAAGATAACTTGCATCTGTATTTTCTATTAACATTAATGAGTTAAAGATGAAATTAAGTTTTATTGCTACCATTTTTGCCTTGGTGATATAAAAGGCCTACAAATGGAATGGGCGATCAGAATGTCCAAAAGAACGCTCAATATTTAATTACCTTTATTATGTGTCGTTACCGTATGCTCAATTTGTTTCGAAAATAGATAATTCAACTCGAATGAACATCGACGGCTTGTGTGGCTAGCCAATCAGGGGATGCTGGCTCCTCTCGGTCACCTAGTTCACTATAGGGGTCCATCGATACTTAATTTGGTGCTCTATTGTGAGTGCTGTAGAGATTGTCGTCAGGATCTTCTTTATCTCAAATATCAAGAAGAGTAAACAAGGAAGGTTTTATAGAAGATGCTGATGTACGTAAGAAATGACAATTAACAATGCCGTCTTTATTGCGAGAAAACTGGGCCGGTGTCATTACCGAAATGGTCATTAGCGAAACGACAATGCAGAAAAAAACACGTCATTACCGACGCGTTACCGAAACAGAATAAATTTCAACTGTTTTTATGCCATGGTAATCGAACCCCCGTAATCGGGGATTCGGGGGCATATAGTTTTTGGTCTGTCCGTTTGTCTGTCTGTTTGTCTGTTTGTCCTTGGAGTTTGACCTACTTTTGAAAAACTTTAACTTTAGGCATAACTTTTGAATGGTAAGTGATAGGGCTGTCATATTTCACACGTGCATTTCTGGTGACAAGAGCTTTCCATGGATACAAAAGTTGTTGACCTTGTGACCTTGACTTTGGAGTTTAACCTACTTTTGAGAAACTTTAACCTTGGCCATAACTTTTGAGTGGTAAGTGAAAGAGCTTTCATATTTCACATGTGTATTCCTTATGACAAGACCTTTCCATGGATACAAAACTTTTTGACCTTGTGACCTTGACCTTGGAGTTTGACCTACTTTTGAAAAACTTTAACTTTGGGCTTAACTTTTGAATTGGTTAGTGATAGGGCTGTCATATTTCACGTGTGCATTTCGTGTGACAAGAGCTTTCCATGGATACAAAAATTGTTGACCTTGTGACCTTGACTTTGGAGTTGAACCTACTTTTGAAAAACTTTAACCTTGGCCATAACTTTAGAATGGTAAGTGATAGGGCTGTCATATTTCACATGTGCATTCCTTCATACAAGAGCTTTCCATGAGTACCAACATTTTTTACCTTGTGACCTTTATCTTGGAGTTTGACCTACTTTTGAAAAACTTTAACCTTGGCCATAACTTTGGAATGGTAACTGATAGGGCTTTCATATTTCACATGTGCATTTCTTGTGGCAAGACCTTTTCAAGAGTACCAACAATTTTGACCTTGTGACTTTGACCTTGGAGTTTGGCCTAATATCGAAAATCTAAACATTATCCATAACTTTTGAATGGTAAGTGATAGGGCTTTCATATTTCACATATGAATTCAATGTGGCAAGTCTTTTTCATGGATACTAAATTTGACCTTTGACCTTGACCTCAAATATGAAACTACTTTTCATTTGTTTTACTGACAAAGATGACAACGGGGGCATTCGTGTTTCACGAATACATGTTTTATTCTTTATGAAATAATTGATTTTTTCATAGCTTTGGCTTATTCTACATTGTAAAAGATAAATACTAATATACCAGCTTTACAATTCCGTGAAAATTGTACGTAATAGATTGTCCTGGGTTACGTTTTGGTAATGTCAAAATCAGCTTTTGCCATTACCTTATTGGTGAAAGAAAAGTTAAATCATTATAATTACGATATAACAGCGCGCCTACCCGATGAACTTGTTACCATAAATGAATGCTAATTAGCTAACAACAAAAAATGCATAATTTTTAGATTAATGTTTCCACCAGAACACTCTTGTATAATGACCGAGTTATATGTTGATATATTCTTTCCTTCGCTGTGGATGGCATCTTTTATCTCTCTAGCATTGTTTAGATGCCGTTTGCTCTACGCTCGACTTATCTTAAATATTTCTAAAAGAAGAAACGAATAAAAGAGACAATTTCCAAAATTTGTGCCCTAAGACATGTTTATTACGGAAAATGAAACCTCATTGTTGGGAATTCGAGCTAAAATGATTGAAATATTAAATATTTAAGTGATTTCCTGGTACCTATATCTCATGTTTTGTTTTAAGAACGGCTTCATCTTTTACTTAGTCATAATAGTAACCAAATGAGCATCTGGCAAAGAGAATGATAATCATAACTTTTTTTTAGTGTAGTGTAAATAAAGCACATGTTTTGAAATGCAGAAAACGATTTTAAGACTTCCTTGACAAAAGTTCTGCACGAGTAGTAGCCCTGTGCATTCGGGACCGGATGTACTAATAAATTGTAACGAAATAATAATTATGTTTTGTTTATATGTACTGCAGAGCATATAATGAGCATATAATTCCAAGCGATTTCTGCGGTTTTTCGTCTATAAATCAGCTTCTGTATGTCAATTTAGTGTGAGACTTGGTACAAATAATGCTTCACATTTTGCTATTTGCGTGACAGATGGCCGTCCAAAGTCGGCACCGGTTACCCATTGGTCTCGTCGGTTTATGTGTAGTCTTTTGTGTTTGATGTTTACATGTCGTGTGTCTCTTTTCCGTCTCGTGCTGTACTCGTCTTTTGTGTTTTTGCATCGGGTGTTTTGGTGTTTTACTGTTGATGCTGCAACGGGGTCTTGTTGGAGATCTCCTCCCTTCTTTTTTCACCCTTAATACAGATGCCTATGTAAACATAATTTAGAAAACCGATCTACAAATGCAGATTTGAGGGTATTGTAATTCCCCCAACCCCATAAAAGGCCATTTTACGCAAGTTACTAAAGGTATTTCCGAACCGAACGCAGACAATCTGAAAGTCACCAGACTTACTAGACAAATCTAGCCGGTAAAATGTTTTTTCAGTGTGGTAAACTATTTCAATTCTTTTCTTCATAAACATGCTTGAATTTCTACAAAAATTTTTAAATGTCTGGTAAGTTGTTAAACCTTTAGCGATGTCTGCGAACGATTTGCATTGTCGCCTCTCCTGGAGTCAAATAATGATCAAATGTTTCAAAACTTTGTGATATTTACCTTATCACATTTACATCAACTCTCAGCTCATCAGATAAGCTAGATCTTGCTCCCATGTTTCGGCCAAAAATATACAATTTACAAAAAAAACTTATCAGTCAAGGATTTAGATATCAGAAACTTGTTAAATCTTTTTGTTCAGGGTTATATTACTCAACGGCTGAAATCATCATTGATAATAAACATTAAAGAAGTACATTTTCATAGTCGAGAAGGCAAGTTAAGTTCATTAGAATTTCCATAGGAACGACTGCGAACCTCGGAATGAACAACATTCCAAAGTGAGACCAGGTGTCCGGGAAGAGTTTGCGTCTCCTGATTGCATGCAACACCCGTCGCAACAGCTCCACGGAATCTTGTCAGATTCGATGATTGTCTAAATTTACATATGGATTTACACATCAGGTAAGTATTTTTTTGTTTTTGATGATGACAACCATTCAATCAAAATACAGAATGTCACTGATCATTCTGGAAAGGGGGAACTGATAAGATTTTATTATATCACCGTAGCGACCAAAGAACTTCCTCAAAAATGATTTAAGCCGTTGTGCAATATAACCCTGAACAAGTAGCTTACTTGCAAGCCGTCTGGCTCTAACGATGAAATCTTCATATTTGTAACATGCCCTGGCGTACCGTATGAGCTGGGAAACGAAAACACCATAAGCAGGAGACGACGGAATGTTGCTACTTATGAAAGGGAAGTTAACATGTGCCATCTCTGTTACAGTTTGACTCGGTAACAATGAAGCTACGTCAAGGTACTCATCAAAAATGACGTCTTCAAATATGGCGCGAAATGACGTGAACGTTATATCTATAAAGAAAGTGCTATGGCAACCATGTCAGGGAATTTATCTGCTCTAAAATGATGCTAATGAATTTGAAGACGTTAAACATTTGTACCATTTGGTGAGTGTCACTGCTGGTGGACCAAGAGTCCCCGAGGGCAAATGTAGCCAAGTTCGATCACTTTCGGTTGATCGTTTCTTCAAACGCATTTGAAAATTTCTGTTTACAAAATTCTTTTAAATTTCTTAAACCTTGGTCTTGTAGCATCATATCCCAGACATTTTGCTACGTCTTTCGGTATATTAAGGACATAATTTTCACAGATTTTGGTCATATTTCCTTGTTTAGATTGAGGATCACTGACGAGGGTTTATTACCCGAAATGTGCATGTCTGGTCCATGCTGTAAATTTATCTGCTCTAAAATGATGCTAATGAATTTGAAGACATTAAACATTCAAAATACTAACTGTCAAACCCGTCGCGGGAACACGTAGAAAAATATTGTGACACTGTTCCAAGCCGGTATGATGTAAACTTATTTTGGTCTATTAAAAATTCAGGGGATGTGAATGACAAAATGAAATCTATAATTTTTCAAGACAATACGATTTTTTCATACGACTTTTCACATATGTGTACACCACGCTTCCTCGCGACAAAATTAATTATCAATTGTCCGAACTCATTAAATGGTACTATAATCGAGAGGGGAAAGTTTTATTGGTACATCTGAATCAAAGGGTTTCTATTCCACTACAGAGTACAAATCATACAAATCATCGACAAGTAGCTACCTTCTTCCTCTTGAACAACATTTATTTGGGATTTGGTGAGTTGTAGGGATCCCTACGGGTACTAATTGTGCGCCTCTTGTTGCAGATTTATTTTTATACACGAATGAATAAGAAATTATCAAATATCTTCAAAAGCAAAGAAAACATGATGATGTGAACTTCTAGGTACCTGGATGATATTCTTACTATCGACAAATCTGTTTTTGAAAAGTATAGAAATGTTATCTATCCACAGGAATTGACTCTAAACAAGGCAAACATTACAAACACAGAAACACCATCTTTGGACCCAAATTCAAAATTGTTAATGGAGAGATTCATACAAGTGTGTATGACAAAAGAGATGATTCTGGATTCAACATGGGTTTCTGATTTTCTGGGTTGTCGATATTTTGTGCTGTATACAGGGATATGATCATTATCCATATTTGTCATAGTATCATGCATAATTTTAAGAATAGCCTCCATGCCTCATCTTAAAATACGCAATTGCATTTCTTTAATTCACTTTTTAATAATTCACAAAATGAGTGATTGACTTTCGACACCACTGAATAAAAAGAGGGTGACCAAAAAAGGAGGGGATTCAAGCGCCACAGTGAATGTGTTCTAGTTAGAGTTTATATGAAATCAAGGCCTAAAGACTCTGAAGAGTCTTAAGGCAAAATTCCCTATATTGGCAAGAAAAACTCTGAAAACGGGAAAAACTTCTACTATTAATGAGCAATAAATACAATGAAAATAAAATGATGTAATTGGATCAGATTGAAAGTATATTTCTTTTGTACCATACATTTATATGCTATTTTATATACCCAAAAGCTTATTCTTCTACAAAATGTAAGGGGAAAATGTTGGATGTACATGTACCCATTAGGTTCAGCTCATTCTCTTATGCGTAGCAACCTAATATGATTGAAATTAAAAAGCGTCCTTTTCAATAGATATAGTTTTTCTTCATTTTCTTTTTAAAAAGATATTCATTTTTTTTTAAATTGAAACAATGTTCGTTGAAGTGGAGAACCATTATAATTTTCTCGAGGTAAATATTAATATTTCTGTAAAATTTCCAGAAAGTCTTTACTAGTTTATGAAAGCGAAAACCTTGTCCTAAAAGTTTCTTGGTAATTTGTAAATTTCTACTATGAAGATCCAAAACATCAGTACATGCTCTAGCATACCGGATGAGCTGTGAAATGTAGATACCATATTTAGTACACGTCTATTAATCATAATATTAAAAACAAATACATGTTTGTATCTTATATTTCTCTGAAATTAGATGTTTTAATTTAAGAAAATGGAACACGAAAATAAGTTATGACGAACTTTGTGTCCCTTTAACGAATGATGAAAATGAGAATGACAAATAAAACGTAATTGAATATTAGTACAAGTTTATTAACATATTATGAAAGACGGATACTTTTTTCTGAAATAAGAAGTACTTTAAAACATTTTAAGTTAAGCCGACTGTAAGAGTGCTGGGTATAAGATTGCTTATTTTGAAATACAAATGTAATTCAAGTGTGAAATCTCTGTGTTATAGGTTTTTGGTGCATTTAGAAGTTCGTGTGTTTCTGTTATCAAAATTTCTTAAAACTTCTAAAACGAGGGTCTTGTAGCATCATATCCCATCCATCCTGCTACGTCTTTCGGTATATTTATGACCACATTCACACTTTTGGCAATATGATATTGTTTAGATTGAGGATCACTGACGAGGGTTAAGTACCCGTAGCGTACATGTCTGGTCAATGCTGCAAATTTATTTATTCTTAAATCATGCTATTAAATTTGAAGACAATTAACATTCCAAAGTGATAGTAGTTTGATAAACATAATTCCATTGCCTATTTCTAAAAAAGTTCTTATCCAATATCGAGATTGTATAATCTAATTCGAAGTTCATGATTTCAGATTCATCATCATACATTTTTTTTTTGTTTGACGGATATGGCCATCGACTACCGCCATATGGAATACACGTTTCTTCTCAAGTTTTGCTCGCACCCTATGAGACAGCCTATGTGAGACACATAAGTTGTATCAAAGGCTCAATTGACCAATGATAAAAGAGAGACTTATTGTGACGCAACAGTAACGTCGTCTGAAAACATGGCGTTTTATGGCATGACACGTTGTTTGAATTCTCTTTTTTTTTTCTTTTGTTTCATTGAAGAAGAAATATATTCTTTCACTTTCTACTGAGTGAGACATAAACAAATTACACTCGTGACGGAAATTTTAAATTTTTTTCCGCGTTCCGCTACGCTCCACTCGGGAAAAGATGAAATTTCCGTCACTCGTGTAAATGTTTATGTCTCAATCAGTAGATCGTGATAATACTATTAATCTCTATGCATCCGATAGAGCGTGCACTACTCTATTGAATTCATTTATATCGTGCCGTATATTATGACAGATTTACATGCGTCTAGCGTTTCAATAGAAAAAGTCGACCAAAGAAATAAAGTCCAAAGGTCAGCTAAATATCAGTACAAGTCTATTAATCATAACATTAAAAACATATTTTTTTTCTGAATTTAGAAGTACTAATTTAAGTAAATGGAACACGGAATTGGTAATGCCGTACTTATTGTCCCATCTACGAATGATGTAATATGAGAATGACAAAGAAAAAGGACATTTGAAACATAAGTTGGGTCATTCTATAGATAAATGTTTAACGTCTTCAAATTCAATAGCATCATTTTAGAGCAGATAAATCTACAGCATGGACCAGACATGCACGTTTCAGGTAATAAACCCTCGTCAGTGATCCTCAATCTAAACAAGGTAATCTGACCAAACTCTTTGAAAATTAAGTCCTAAATATACCGAAAGGTGTAGCAAAATGGCTGGGATATGATGCTACATGACCTAAATTTTTGACATTTAAGAAAATTTTGTAAACGGAAATTTTCAAATGCGTTTAAAGAAACAACCAACCGAAATTGATCGAACTTGGCTACATTTGCCCTCGGGGACTCTTGGTCCACAAGCAGTGACACTCACCAAGTGGTACAAATGTTTAACGCCTTCAAATTCAAAGTCACAAACAGTCCTAACAGTTCAGATACAAAATATGATTAATTGTCATCCAAACGATCGATAATTTTTTTTTTTTTTTTTGGATAATCATAGATCAGAGAGGATTAATAAATCATTTACATGTACAAAAAAGAAAGAATTAAACATCGTTTTTCTTTTTCTGACAAAAATGTTGAATTTGAACAGATAACCAAAAGCCACATGCCCCGAGTGGAGATTAAAGATATAATCACACATTTAATGTCAAATCTTGAATCCGTTAAATTTTTTTTTGGTGATCAATCAGATATTGAACTAAAACTGTTGAATAAACATATCATATGGAATCATGCCAGCAACATAAAGATAAATTTAGACATGCTCAAATATCCAAAATGAATGTCTTTTTTTGCTTTCCGTTACCTTAACGTATAACAAATGTCAAGAATGAATGGAGGGAAAGATAACTTGCATCTGTATTTTCTATTAACATTAATGAGTTAAAGATGAAATTAAGTTTTATTGCTACCATTTTTGCCTTGGTGATATAAGAGGCCTACAAATGGAATGGGCGATCAGAATGTCCAAAAGAACGCTCAATATTTAATTACCTTTATTATGTGTCGTTACCGTATGCTCAATTTGTTTCGAAAATAGATAATTCAACTCGAATGAACATCGACGGCTTGTGTGGCTAGCCAATCAGGGGATGCTGGCTCCTCTCGGTCACCTAGTTCACTATAGGGGTCCATCGATACTTAATTTGGTGCTCTATTGTGAGTGCTGTAGAGATTGTCGTCAGGATCTTCTTTATCTCAAATATCAAGAAGAGTAAACAAGGAAGGTTTTATAGAAGATGCTGATGTACGTAAGAAATGACAATTAACAATGCCGTCTTTATTGCGAGAAAACTGGGCCGGTGTCATTACCGAAATGGTCATTAGCGAAACGACAATGCAGAAAAAAACACGTCATTACCGACGCGTTACCGAAACAGAATAAATTTCAACTGTTTTTATGCCATGGTAATCGAACCCCCGTAATCGGAGATTCGGGGGCATATAGTTTTTGGTCTGTCCGTTTGTCTGTCTGTTTGTCTGTTTGTCCGCAAAAACTTTTACCTTGGCCATAACATTTGAATGGTGAGTGAAAGAGCTTTCATATTTCACATGTGTATTCCTTGTCACAAGACCTTTCCATGGATACAAAAATTTTTGACCTTGTGACCTTGACTTTGGAGTTTAACCTACTTTTGAAAAACTTTAACCTTGGCCATAACTTTTGAATGGTAAGTGAAAGAGCTTTCATATTTCACATGTGTATTCCTTATGACAAGACCTTTCCATGGATACAAAACTTTTTGACCTTGTGACCTTGACCTTGGAGTTTGACCTACTTTTGAAAAACTTTAACTTTGGGCTTAACTTTTGAATTGGTTAGTGATAGGGCTGTCATATTTCATGTGTGCATTTCGTGTGACAAGAGCTTTCCATGGATACAAAAATTGTTGACCTTGTGACCTTGACTTTGGAGTTGAACCTACTTTTGAAAAACTTTAACCTTGGCCATAACTTTTGAATGGTAAGTGATAGGGCTGTCATATTTCACATGTGCATTCCTTCATACAAGAGCTTTCCATTTGTACCAACATTTTTTACCTTGTGACCTTTACCTTGGAGTTTGACCTACTTTTGAAAAAACTTTAACCTTGGCCATAACTTTGGAATGGTAACTGATAGGGCTTTCATATTTCACATGTGCATTTCTTGTGGCAAGACCTTTTCAAGAGTACCAACATGTTTGACCTTGTGACTTTGACCTTGGAGTTTGGCCTAATATCGAAAATTTAAACATTATCCATAACTTTTGAATGGTAAGTGATAGGGCTTTCATATTTCACATATGAATTCAATGTGGCAAGTCTTTTTCATGGATACTAAATTTGACCTTTGACCTTGACCTCAAATATGAAACTACTTTTCATCTGTTTTACTGACAAAGATGACGACGGGGGCATTCGTGTTTCACGAATACATGTTTTATTCTTTATGGAATAATTGATTTGTTCATAGCTTTGGCTTATTCTACATTGTAAAAGATAAATACTAATATACCAGCTTTACAATTCCGTGAAAATTGTACGTAATAGATTGTCCTGGATTACGTTTTGGTAATGACAAAATCAGCTTTTGCCATTACCTTATTGGTGAAAGAAAAGTTAAATCATTATAATTACGATGTAACAGCGTGCCTAACCGATGAACTTGTTACCATGAAGATATGCTAATTAGCTAACAACAAAAAATGCATAATTTTTAGATTAATGTTTCCACCAGAACACTTCTGTATAATGACCGAGTTATATGTTGATATATTCTTTCCTTCGCTGTGGATGGCATCTTTTATCTCTCTAGCATTGTTTAGATGCCGTTTGCTCTACGCTCGACTTATCTTAAATATTTCTAAAAGAAGAAACGAATAAAAGAGACAATTTCCAAAATTTGTGCCCTAAGACATGTTTATTACGGAAAATGAAACCTCATTGTTGGGAATTCGAGCTAAAATCATTGAAATATTAAATATTTAAGTGATTTCCTGGTACCTATATCTCATGTTTTGTTTTAAGAACGGCTTCATCTTTTACTTAGTCATAATAGTATCCAAATGAGCATCTGGCAAAGAGAATGATAATCATAGCATTTTTTAGTGTAGTGTAAATTAAAGCACATGTTTTGAAATGCAGAAAACGATTTTAAGACTTCCTTGACAAAAGTTCTGCACGAGTAGTAGCCCTGTGCATTCGGGACCGGATGAACTAATAAATTGTTACGAAATAATAATTATTTTTTGTTTATATGTACTGCAGAGCATATAATGAGCATATAATTCCAAGCGATTTCTGCGGTTTTTCGTCTATAAATCAGCTTCTATATGTCAATTTAGTGTGAGACTTGGTACAAATAATGCTTCACCATTTGCTACTTGCGTGACAGATGGCCATCCAAAGTCGGCACCGCTTACCCATTGGTCTCGTCGGTTTATGTGTAGTCTTTTGTGTTTGATGTTTACATGTCGTGTGTCTCTTTTCCGTCTCGTGATGTACTCGTCTTTTGTGTTTTTGCATCGGGTGTTTTGGTGTTTTACTGTTGATGCTGCAACGGGGTCTTGTTGGAGATCTCCTCCCTTCTTTTTTCACTCTTTATACAGATGCCTATGTAAACATAATTTAGAAAATCGATCTACAAATGCAGATTTGAGGGTATTGTAATTCCCCCAAATCCATAAAAGGCCATTTTACGCAAGTTACTAAAGGTATTTCCGAACCGAACGCAGACAATCTGAAAGTCACCAGACTTACTAGACAAATCTAGCCGGTAAAATGTTTTTTCAGTGTGGTAAACTATTTCAATTCTTTTCTTCATAAACATGCTTGAATTTCTACAAAAATGTTAAAATGTCTGGTAAGTTGTTAAACCTTTAGCGATGTCTGCGAACGATTTGCATTGTCGCCTCTCCTGGAGTCAAATAATGATCAAATGTTTCAAAACTTTGTGATATTTACCTTATCACATTTACATCACCTCTCAGCTCATCAGATAAGCTAGATCTTGCTCCCATGTTTCGGACAAAAATATTCAAATTACAAAAAAAACAACTTATCAGTCAAGGATTTAGATATCAGAAACTTGTTAAATCTTTTTTTTGGATTTACACATCAGGAAAGTATTTTTTGTTTTTGATGATGACAACCATTCAATCAAAATACAGAATGTCACTGATCATTCTGGAAAGGGGGAACTGATAAGATTTTATTATATCACCGTAGCGACCAAAGAACTTCCTCAAAAATGATTAAAGCCGTTGTGCAATATAACCCTGAATAAGTAGCTTACTTGCAAGCCGTCTGGCTCTAACGATGAAATCTTCATATTTGTAACATGCCCTGGCGTATCGTATGAGCTGGGAAACGAAAACACCATAAGCAGGAGACGACGGAATGTTGCTACTTATGAAAGGGAAGTTAACATGTGCCATATCTCTGTAACAGTTTGACTCGGTAACAATGAAGCTACGTCAAGGTACTCATCAAAAATGACGTCTTCAAATATGGCGCGAAATGACGTGAACGTTATATCTATAAAGAAAGTGCTATGGCAACCATGTCAGGGAATTTATCTACTCTAAAATGATGCTAATGAATTTGAAGACGTTAAACATTTGTACCATTTGGTGAGTGTCACTGCTGGTGGACCAAGAGTCCCCGAGGGCATATGTAGCCAAGTTCGATCAATTTCGGTTGATTCTTTCTTCAAACGCATTTGAAAATTTCTGTTTACAAAATTCTTTTAAATTTCTTAAACCTTGGTCTTGTAGCATCATATCCCAGACATTTTGCTACGTCTTTCGGTATATTAAGGACATAATTTTCACAGATTTTGGTCATATTTCCTTGTTTAGATTGAGGATCACTGACGAGGGTTTATTACCCGAAATGTGCATGTCTGGTCCATGCTGTAAATTTATCTGCTCTAAAATGATGCTAATGAATTTGAAGACATTAAACATTCAAAACACTTATTGTCAAACCCGTCGCGGGAACACGTAGAAAAAGATTGTGACACTGTTCCAAACCGGAATTATGTAAACTTATTTTGGTCTATTAAAAATTCAGGGGATGTGAATGACCAAATGAAATCTATAATTTTTCAAGACAATACGTTTTTTTCATACGACTTTTCACATATGTGTACACCACGCTTCCTCGCGACAAATTTAATGATCAATTGTCCGAACTCATTAAATGGTGCTATAATCGAGAGGGGAAACTTTTATTGGTACATCTGAATCAAAGGGTTTCTTTTCCGCTACAGAGTACAAATCATACAAATCATGGACAAGTAGCTACCTTCTTCCTCTTGGACAACATTTATGTGGGATTTGGTGAGTTGTAGGGATCCCTACGGGTACTAATTGTGCGCCTCTTGTTGCAGATTTATTTTTATACACGAATGAATAAGAAATTATCAAATATCTTCAAAAGCAAAAAGAAAACATGATGATGTGAACTTCTAGGTACCTGGATGATATTCTTACTATCGACAAATCTGTTTTTGAAAAGTATAGAAATGTTATTAATGTTATATTACGTGCGTTGTGCGCACGTAATCCAGGATAACCACACCATTTGCTACTTGCGTGACAGATGGCCGTCCAAAGTCGGCACCGGTTACCCATTGGTCTCGTCGGTTTATGTGTAGTCTTTTGTGTTTGATGTTTACATGTCGTGTGTCTCTTTTCCGTCTCGTGCTGTACTCGTCTTTTGTGTTTTTGCATCGGGTGTTTTGGTGTTTTACTGTTGATACTGCAACGGGGTCTTGTTGGAGATCTCCCTTCTTTTTATCCACAGGAATTGACTCTAAACAAGGCAAACATTACAAACACAGAAATACCATTTTTGGACCCAAATATCAAAATTGTTAATGGAGAGATTCATACAAGTGTGTATGACAAAAGAGATGATTCTGGATTCAACATGGGTTTCTGATTTTCTGGGTTGTCGATTTTGTGCTGTATACAGGGATATGATCATTATCCATATTTGTCATAGTATCATGCATAATTTTAAGAATAGCCTCCATGCCTCATCTTAAAATACGCAATTCTATTTCTTTAATTCACTTTTTAATAATTCACAAAATGGGTGATTGACTTTCGACACCACCGAATAAAAAGAGGGTGACCAAAAAAAGGAGGGGATTCAAGCGCCACAGTGAATGTGTTCTAGTTAGAGTTTATATGAAATCAAGGCCTAAAGACTCTGAAGAGTCTTAAGGCAAAATTCCCTATATTGGCAAGAAAAACTCTGAAAACGGGAAAAACGTCTACTATTTATGAGCAATAAATACAATGAAAATAAAATGATGTAATTGGATCAGATTGAAAGTATATTTCTTTTGTACGATACATTTATATGCTATTTTATAGACCCAAAAGCTTATTCTTCTGCAAACTGTAAGGGGAAAATGTTGGATGGTACCCATTAGGTTCAGCTCATTATTTTATGCGTAGCAACCTAATATAATTGAAATTAAAAAGCGTACTTTTCAATAGATATGGTTTTCTTCATTTTCTTTTTAAAAAGATATTCATTTTTTTTTAAATTGAAACAATGTTCGTTGAAGTGGAGAACCATTATAATTTTCTCGAGGTAAATATTAATATTTCTGTAAAATTTCCAGAAAGTCTTTACTAGTTTATGAAAGCGAAAACCTTGTCCTAAAAGTTTCTTGGTAATTTGTAAATTTCTACTATGAAGATCCAAAACATCAGTACATGCTCTAGCATACCGGATGAGCTGTGAAATGTAGATACCATATTTAGTACACGTCTATTAATCATAATATTAAAAACAAATACATGTTTGTATCTTATATTTCTCTGAAATTAGATGTTTTAATTTAAGAAAATGGAACACGAAAATAAGTTATGACGAACTTTGTGTCCCTTTAACGAATGATGAAAATGAGAATGACAAATAAAACGTAATTGAATATTAGTACAAGTTTATTATCATATTATGAAAGACGGATACTTTTTTCTGAAATAAGAAGTACTTTAAAACATTTTAAGTTAAGCCGACTGTAAGAGTGCTGGGTATAAGATTGCTTATTTTGAAATACAAATGTAATTCAAGTGTGAAATCTCTGTGTTATAGGTTTTTGGTGCATTTAGAAGTTCGTGTGTTTCTGTTATCAAAATTTCTTAAAACTTCTAAAACGAGGGTCTTGTAGCATCATATCCCATCCATCCTGCTACGTCTTTCGGTATATTTATGACCACATTCACACTTTTGGCAATATGATATTGTTTAGATTGAGGATCACTGACGAGGGTTAAGTACCCGAAGCGTACATGTCTGGTCAATGCTGCAAATTTATTATTCTTAAATCATGCTATTAAATTTGAAGACAATTAACATTCCAAAGTGATAGTAGTTTGATAAACATAATTCCATTGCCTATTTCTAAAAAAGTTCTTATCCAATATCGAGATTGTATAATCTAATTCGAAGTTCATGATTTCAGATTCATCATCATACATTTTTTTTTTTTTTTTTGTTTGACGGATATGCCCATCGACTACCGCCATATGGAATACACGTTTCTCAAGTTTTGCTCGCACCCTATGAGACAGCCTATGTGAGACACATAAGTTGTATCAAAGGCTCAATTGACCAATGATAAAAGAGAGACTTATTGTGACGCAACAGTAACGTCGTCTGAAAACATGGCGTTTTATGGCATGACACGTTGTTTGAATTCTCTTTTTTTTTTCTTTTGTTTCATTGAAGAAGAAATATATTCTTTCACTTTCTACTGAGTGAGACATAAACAAATTACACTCGTGACGGAAATTTTAAATCTTTTTCCTCGTTCCGCTACGCTCCACTCGGGAAAAGATGAAATTTCCGTCACTCGTGTAAATGTTTATGTCTCAATCAGTAGATCGTGATAATACTATTAATCTCTATGCATCCGACTGAGTGAGACATAAACAAATTACACTCGTGACGGAAATTTTAAATCTTTTTCCTCGTTCCGCTACGCTCCACTCGGGAAAAGATGAAATTTCCGTCACTCGTGTAAATGTTTATGTCTCAATCAGTAGATCGTGATAATACTATTAATCTCTATGCATCCGATAGAGCGTGCACTACTCTATTGAATTCATTTATATCGTGCCGTATATTATGACAGATTTACATGCGTCTAGCGTTTCAATAGAAAAAGTCGACCAAAGAAATAAAGTCCAAAGGTCAGCTAAATATCAGTACAAGTCTATTAATCATAACATTAAAAACATATTTTTTTCTGAATTTAGAAGTACTAATTTAAGTAAATGGAACACGGAATTGGTAATGCCGTACTTATTGTCCCATCTACGAATGATGTAATATGAGAATGACAAAGAAAAAGGACATTTGAAACATAAGTTGGGTCATTCTATAGATAAATGTTTAACGTCTTCAAATTCAATAGCATCATTTTAGAGCAGATAAATCTACAGCATGGACCAGACATGCACGTTTCAGGTAATAAACCCTCGTCAGTGATCCTCAATCTAAACAAGGTAATCTGACCAAACTCTTTGAAAATTAAGTCCTAAATATACCGAAAGGTGTAGCAAAATGGCTGGGATATGATGCTACATGACCTAAATTTAAGAAAATTTTGTAAACGGAAATTTTCAAATGCGTTTAAAGAAACAACCAACCGAAATTGATCGAACTTGGCTACATTTGCCCTCGGGGACTCTTGGTCCACAAGCAGTGACACTCACCAAGTGGTACAAATGTTTAACGCCTTCAAATTCAAAGTCACAAACAGTCCTAACAGTTCAGATACAAAATATGATTAATTGTCATCCAAACGATCGATAATTTTTTTTTTTGGATAATCATAGATCAGAGAGGATTAATAAATCATTTACATGTACAAAAAAGAAAGAATTAAACATCGTTTTTCTTTTTCTGACAAAAATGTTGAATTTGAACAGATAACCAAAAGCCACATGCCCCGAGTGGAGATTAAAGATATAATCACACATTTAATGTCAAATCTTGAATTCGTTAAATTTTTTTTTTTTTTTGGTGATCAATCAGATAATTGAACTAAAACTGTTGAATAAACATATCATATGGAATCATGCCAGCAACATAAAGATAAATTTAGACATGCTCAAATATCCAAAATGAATGTCCTTTTTTGCTTTCCATTACCTTAACGTATAAAAAATGTCAAGAATGAATGGAGGGAAAGATAACTTGCATCTGTATTTTCTATTAACATTAATGAGTTAAAGATGAAATTAAGTTTTATTGCTACCATTTTTGCCTTGGTGATATAAGAGGCCTACAAATGGAATGGGCGATCAGAATGTCCAAAAGAACGCTCAATATTTAATTACCTTTATTATGTGTCGTTACCGTATGCTCAATTTGTTTCGAAAATAGATAATTTAACTCGAATGAACATCGACGGCTTGTGTGGCTAGCCAATCAGGGGATGCTGGCTCCTCTCGGTCACCTAGTTCACTATAGGGGTCCATCGATACTTAATTTGGTGCTCTATTGTGAGTGCTGTAGAGATTGTCGTCAGGATCTTCTTTATCTCAAATATCAAGAAGAGTAAACAAGGAAGGTTTTATAGAAGATGCTGATGTACGTAAGAAATGACAATTAACAATGCCGTCTTTATTGCGAGAAAACTGGGCCGGTGTCATTACCGAAATGGTCATTAGCGAAACGACAATACAGGAAAAAAAACACGTCATTACCGACGCGTTACCGAAACAGAATAAATTTCAACTGTTTTTATGCCATGGTAATCGAACCCCCGTAATCGGAGATTCGGGGGCATATAGTTTTTGGTCTGTCCGTTTGTCTGTCTGTTTGTCTGTTTGTCCGCAAAAACTTTTACCTTGGCCATAACATTTGAATGGTGAGTGAAAGAGCTTTCATATTTCACATGTGTATTCCTTGTGACAAGACCTTTCCATGGATACAAAATTTTTTGACCTTGTGACCTTGACCTTGGAGTTTGACCTACTTTTGAAAAACTTTAACTTTAGGCATAACTTTTGAATGGTAAGTGATAGGGCTGTCATATTTCACATGTGCATTTCTGGTGACAAGAGCTTTCTATGGATACAAAAGTTGTTGACCTTGTGACCTTGACTTTGGAGTTGAATCTACTTTTGAAAAACTTTAACCTTGGCCATAACTTTTGAATGGTAAGTGAAAGAGCTTTCATATTTCACATGTGTATTCCTTATGACAAGACCTTTCCATGGATACAAAACTTTTTGACCTTGTGACCTTGACCTTGGAGTTTGACCTACTTTTGAAAAACTTTAACTTTGGGCTTAACTTTTGAATTGGTTAGTGATAGGGCTGTCATATTTCACGTGTGCATTTCGTGTGACAAGAGCTTTCCATGGATACAAAAATTGTTGACCTTGTGACCTTGACTTTGGAGTTGAACCTACTTTTGAAAAACTTTAACCTTGGCCATAACTTTTGAATGGTAAGTGATAGGGATGTCATATTTCACATGTGCATTCCTTCATACAAGAGCTTTCCATGGGTACCAACATTTTTTACCTTGTGACCTTTACCTTGGAGTTTGACCTACTTTTGAAAAAACTTTAACCTTGGCCATAACTTTGGAATGGTAACTGATAGGGCTTTCATATTTCACATGTGCATTTCTTGTGGCAAGACCTTTTCAAGAGTACCAACATGTTTGACCTTGTGACTTTGACCTTGGAGTTTGGCCTAATATCGAAAATTTAAACATTATCCATAACTTTTGAATGGTAAGTGATAGGGCTTTCATATTTTACATATGAATTCAATGTGGCAAGTCTTTTTCATGGATACTAAATTTGACCTTTGACCTTGACCTCAAATATGAAACTACTTTTCATCTGTTTTACTGACAAAGATGATAACGGGGGCATTCGTGTTTCACGAATACATGTTTTATTCTTTATGAAATAATTGATTTGTTCATAGCTTTGGCTTATTCTACATTGTAAAAGATAAATACTAATATACCAGCTTTACAATTCCGTGAAAATTGTACGTAATAGATTGTCCTGGATTACGTTTTGCCATTACCTTTTTGGTGAAAGAAAAGTTAAATCATTATAATTACGATGTAACAGCGCGCCTAACCGATGAACTTGTTACCATGAAGATATGCTAATTAGCTAACAACAAAAAATGCATAATTTTTAGATTAATGTTTCCACCAGAACACTTCTGTATAATGACCGAGTTATATGTTGATATATTCTTTCCTTCGCTGTGGATGGCATCTTTTATCTCTCTAGCATTGTTTAGATGCCGTTTGCTCTACGCTCGACTTATCTTAAATATTTCTAAAAGAAGAAACGAATAAAAGAGACAATTTCCAAAATTTGTGCCCTAAGACATGTTTATTACGGAAAATGAAACCTCATTGTTGGGAATTCGAGCTAAAATCATTGAAATATTAAATATTTAAGTGATTTCCTGGTACCTATATCTCATGTTTTGTTTTAAGAACGGCTTCATCTTTTACTTAGTCATAATAGTATCCAAATGAGCATCTGGCAAAGAGAATGATAATCATAACTTTTTTTTAGTGTAGTGTAAATTAAAGCACATGTTTTGAAATGCAGAAAACGATTTTAAGACTTCCTTGACAAAAGTTCTGCACGAGTAGTAGCCCTGTGCATTCGGGACCGGATGTACTAATAAATTGTTACGAAATAATAATTATTTTTTGTTTATATGTACTGCAGAGCATATAATGAGCATATAATTCCAAGCGATTTCTGCGGTTTTTCGTCTATAAATCAGCTTCTATATGTCAATTTAGTGTGAGACTTGGTACAAATAATGCTTCACCATTTGCTACTTGCGAGACAGATGGCCATCCAAAGTCGGCACCGGTTACCCATTGGTCTCGTCGGTTTATGTGTAGTCTTTTGTGTTTGATGTTTACATGTCGTGTGTCTCTTTTCCGTCTCGTGATGTTCTCGTCTTTTGTGTTTTTGCATCGGGTGTTTTGGTGTTTTACTGTTGATGCTGCAACGGGGTCTTGTTGGAGATCTCCTCCCTTCTTTTTTTCACCCTTTATACAGATGCCTATGTAAACATAATTTAGAAAATCGATCTACAAATGCAGATTTGAGGGTATTGTAATTCCCCCAAATCCATAAAAGGCCATTTTACGCAAGTTACTAAAGGTATTTCCGAACCGAACGCAGACAATCTGAAAGTCACCAGACTTACTAGACAAATCTAGCCGGTAAAATGTTTTTTCAGTGTGGTAAACTATTTCAATTCTTTTCTTCATAAACATGCTTGAATTTCTACAAAAATTTTAAAATGTCTGGTAAGTTGTTAAACCTTTAGCGATGTCTGCGAACGATTTGCATTGTCGCCTCTCCTGGAGTCAAATAATGATCAAATGTTTCAAAACTTTGTGATATTTACCTTATCACATTTACATCAACTCTCAGCTCATCAGATAAGCTAGATCTTGCTCCCATGTTTCGGACAAAAATATTCAAATTACAAAAAAAAACTTATCAGTCAAGGATTTAGATATCAGAAACTTGTTAAATCTTTTTGTTCAGGGTTATATTACTCAACGGCTGAAATCATCATTGATAATAAACATTAAAGAAGTACAGTTTCAAAGTCGAGAAGGCAAGGCAAGTTCATTAGAATTTCCATAGGAACGACTGCGAACCTCGGAATGAACAACATTCCAAAGTGAGACCAGGTGTCCGGGAAGAGTTTGCGTCTCCTGATTGCATGCAACACCCGTCGCAACAGCTCCACGGAATCTTGTCAGATTCGATGATTGTCTAAATTTACATATGGATTTACACATCAGGTAAGTATTTTTTGTTTTTGATGATGACAACCATTCAATCAAAATACAGAATGTCACTGATCATTCTGGAAAGGGGGAACTGATAAGATTTTATTATATCACCGTAGCGACCAAAGAACTTCCTCAAAAATGATTTAAGCCGTTGTGCAATATAACCCTGAACAAGTAGCTTACTTGCAAGCCGTCTGGCTCTAACGATGAAATCTTCATATTTGTAACATGCCCTGGCGTACCGTATGAGCTGGGAAACGAAAACACCATAAGCAGGAGACGACGGAATGTTGCTACTTATGAAAGGGAAGTTAACATGTGCCATATCTCTGTAACAGTTTGACTCGGTAACAATGAAGCTACGTCAAGGTACTCATCAAAAATGACGTCTTCAAATATGGCGCGAAATGACGTGAACGTTATATCTATAAAGAAAGTGCTATGGCAACCATGTCAGGGAATTTATCTACTCTAAAATGATGCTAATGAATTTGAAGACGTTAAACATTTGTACCATTTGGTGAGTGTCACTGCTGGTGGACCAAGAGTCCCCGAGGGCATATGTAGCCAAGTTCGATCAATTTCGGTTGATTGTTTCTTCAAACGCATTTGAAAATTTCTGTTTACAAAATTCTTTTAAATTTCTTAAACCTTGGTCTTGTAGCATCATATCCCAGACATTTTGCTACGTCTTTCGGTATATTAAGGACATAATTTTCACAGATTTTGGTCATATTTCCTTGTTTAGATTGAGGATCACTGACGAGGGTTTATTACCCGAAATGTGCATGTCTGGTCCATGCTGTAAATTTATCTGCTCTAAAATGATGCTAATGAATTTGAAGACATTAAACATTCAAAACACTTACTGTCAAACCCGTCGCGGGAACACGTAGAAAAAGATTGTGACACTGTTCCAAACCGGAATGATGTAAACTTATTTTGGTCTATTAAACATTCAGGGGATGTGAATGACCAAATGAAATCTATAATTTTTCAAGACAATACGTTTTTTTCATACGACTTTTCACATATGTGTACACCACGCTTCCTCGCGACAAAATTAATTATCAATTGTCCGAACTCATTAAATGGTGCTATAATCGAGAGGGGAAACTTTTATTGGTACATCTGAATCAAAGGGTTTCTTTTCCGCTACAGAGTACAAATCATACAAATCATGGACAAGTAGCTACCTTCTTCCTCTTGGACAACATTTATGTGGGATTTGGTGAGTTGTAGGGATCCCTACGGGTACTAATTGTGCGCCTCTTGTTGCAGATTTATTTTTATACACGAATGAATAAGAAATTATCAAAAATCTTCAAAAGCAAAAAGAAAACATGATGATGTGAACTTCTAGGTACCTGGATGATATTCTTACTATCGACAAATCTGTTTTTGAAAAGTATAGAAATGTTATTTATCCACAGGAATTGACTCTAAACAAGGCAAACATTACAAACACAGAAATACCATCTTTGGACCCAAATATCAAAATTGTTAATGGAGAGATTCATACAAGTGTGTATGACAAAAGAGATGATTCTGGATTCAACATGGGTTTCTGATTTTCTGGGTTGTCGATTTTGTGCTGTATACAGGGATATGATCATTATCCATATTTGTCATAGTATCATGCATAATTTTAAGAATAGCCTCCATGCCTCATCTTAAAATACGCAATTCTATTTCTTTAATTCACTTTTTAATAATTCACAAAATGGGTGATTGACTTTCGACACCACCGAATAAAAAGAGGGTGACCAAAAAAAGGAGGGGATTCAAGCGCCACAGTGAATGTGTTCTAGTTAGAGTTTATATGAAATCAAGGCCTAAAGACTCTGAAGAGTCTTAAGGCAAAATTCCCTATATTGGCAAGAAAAACTCTGAAAACGGGAAAAACGTCTACTATTTATGAGCAATAAATACAATGAAAATAAAATGATGTAATTGGATCAGATTGAAAGTATATTTCTTTTGTTCGATACATTTATATGCTATTTTATAGACCCAAAAGCTTATTCTTCTGCAAACTGTAAGGGGAAAATGTTGGATGGTACCTATTAGGTTCAGCTCATTATTTTATGCGTAGCAACCTAATATAATTGAAATTAAAAAGCGTACTTTTCAATAGATATAGTTTTTCTTCATTTTCTTTTTAAAAAGATATTCATTTTTTTTTAAATTGAAACAATGTTCGTTGAAGTGGAGAACCATTATAATTTTTTCGAGGTAAATATTAATATTTCTGTAAAATTTCCAGAAAGTCTTTACTAGTTTATGAAAGCGAAAACCTTGTCCTAAAAGTTTCTTGGTAATTTGTAAATTTCTACTATGAAGATCCAAAACATCAGTACATGCTCTAGCATACCGGATGAGCTGTGAAATGTAGATACCATATTAGTACAAGTCTATTAATCATAATATTAAAAACAAATATTTTATATTTTCTCTGAAATTAGATGTTTTAATTTAAGAAAATGGAACACGAAAATAAGTTATGACGAACTTTACGTCCCATTGACGAATGATGGAAAATGAGAATGACAAATAAAATGTAATTAAATATTATTACAAGTCTATTATCATATTATGAAACACGGATACTTGTTTCTCAAATAAGAAGTAGTTTAGAACATATTTTAAAACGGTAAAAATTATGGATATCAATAAGATTGCTTATTTTGAAATACAAGTGTTCATTCTCTGTGTTATAGGTTTCTGGTGCACTTAGAAGTTCGTGTGTCTCTGTTATCAAAATTTCGTAAAATTTCTAAAACTTGGGTCTTATAGCATCATATTCAACTCATTTTGCTACGTCTTACGGTACAACATTCACACTTTTGACCATATTACATTGTTCAGATTAAGGAACACTGACGAGGGTTAAGTACCCGAAACGTGCATGTCTGGTCCATGTTGCCAATTTAACTGTTCTTAAATTATGCTTTTAAAATTGAACATTCTAAAGTTAGAGCAGTTTGATTAACATTATTCCATTGACTATTTCTAAAAAAGTTCTTATCCAATATCGAAATTGTAAATTCAAAATTCATGATTTTAGACACATCATCATACATTTTCTTTGGTTTGACGGAAATGAACATTGACTACCAACATATGGAATTCACATGTCTTCTCCAGTTTTGTTCATACACTGTGAGACAGCCTATTTCCATGCTTAGATTGAGGATCACTGACGAGGGTTTATTACCCGAAACGTGCATGTCTGGTCCATGCTGTAAACTTATCTGCTCTAAAATGATGCTAATGAGTTTGAAGACGATACACATTTGCACCACTTTGTGCGTGTCACTGCTGGTGGACCAAGAGTCCCCGAGGGCACATGTAGCCAAGTTCGATCAGTTTCGGTTGGTCGTTTCTTCAAATGCATTTGAAAATTTCTGTTTACAAAATTATTTTAAATTTCTAAAACCTGGGTCCTGTAGCACCATATCCCAGACATTTTGCTACGTCTTTCGGTTTATTTATTACATCATTTTCACAGATTTTGGTCATATTTCCTTGTTTAGATTGAGGATCACTGACGAGGGTTTATTACCCGAAACGTGCATGTCTGGTCTATGCTGTAAATTTATCTGATCTAAAATGATGCTAATGAGTTTGAAGACGATAAACATTTGCACCACTTTGTGAGTGTCACTGCTGGTGGACCAAGAGTCCCCGAGGGCACATGTAGCCAAGTTCGATCAGTTTCGATTGGTCGTTTCTTCAAATGCATTTGAAAATTTCTGTTTACAAAATTCTTTTAAATTTTTAAAACCTGGGTCCTGTAGCATCATATCCAAGACATTTTGCTACGTCTTTCGGTATATTAAGGACATAATTTTCACAGATTTAGGTCATATTTCCTTGTTTAGATTGAGGATCACTGACGAGGGTTTATTACCCGAAACGTGCATGTCTGGTCCATGCTGTAAATTTATCTGATCTAAAATGATGCTAATGAATTTGAAGACATTAAACATTCAAAACACTTACTGTCAAACTTGGTACAAATAATGCTCCACCCTTTATACAGATGCCTATGTAAACCTAATTTAGAAAATCGATCTACAAATGCAGATCTGAGGGTATTTTAATTCCCCCAACCCCCTAAAAGGCAAGTTACTAAAGGTATTTCCGAACCGAACGCAGACAATCTGAAAGTCACCAGACTTACTAGACAAATCTAGCCGGGAAAATGTTTTTTCAGTGTGGTAAAATATTTCAATTTTTTTCTTCATAAACATGTTTGAATTTCTACAAAAATATTAAAATGTCTGGTAAGTTGTCAAAACTTTAGCGATGTCTGCGAACGATTTGCATTGTCGCCTCTTCTGGGGTCAAATAATGATCAAATGTTTCAAACCTTTGTGATATTTACCTTATCTACATCTCTCAGCTCATCAGATACGCTAGAGCATCGGCATTTACATCTCTCAGCTCATCAGGTACGCTAGATCTTGCTCCCTATGTTTCGGACTTCCATGACAAAAATATACAAATTACAAAAAAAACTTATCAGTCAAGGATTTAGATATTCTACAATAACCATTCTGAACTTCTTTCAAAATTTGGGACGACTCCGGCATCAGTGTATGTATCATTGGAAATGGCATTGCCTTCATTTTACGGAGACCTTATCAGCAAAATCAAAGAATCAAAGACAGATCAAACTTCATCCAAAAATGTAACAAAATAGTCGGTCGCCTGCTTTACCGAGGATATGATCCTTAAGTCATCACAAAAACACTGAGCATGTTACTGGACCAATCTACAGTTTTGTAACAGTGTCTTTTCCGACGTTGCACACTTGTCAACCGTGACGACGGGACTCCAGGATGGGCCTTGTTGAAATCTCGTCACAGAAGGTTTCTGTCCTAACCGAAAGTTGGTCAGACTTCTCGGGTGAATGATCTTGAGCTTGCTTCAGCCAGCAGAGCACAGACTGTTACACGCATGCCATAGAATTTTTTTAGATCCATTTACATAGAATCAGTGTTACAAGAGGCATCCGCGTTTAACTATCTTGTTTGTAAATTTAACATTAAGTTTTATGTTTATACAACAATTGGGTATCTATGGAGACCTCTGTGTATCCGGATAAGTTGGAGGGTTGTGCGCACGTAATCCGGATAACCACACCGTCTCCTTCCTTCTATGTGTTGTCATCAATGTTAAATGCTTCTGTACGTCTGTTACGATTGTTTTGTGTGATGTTTTAGTGAATATCGTTGTGTCTTTTTGCGATTTGGAATTGATATGATGTCATTTATGTGTTACTTTCTTGTGGGTTTATTTCGCTGGGTGAATGCAGGGCTGTCATGCTGGAGATCATTCCCTTTTTTATGACCTTAGTAAAGAATTTTATGTCACCATAAAACATAAAAAAAATACCAAAGTAAGTTATAAGTTATAAAAATTATAATTAATGCGTTTACAAGTAAGAACGGTAATCGCAAATACAAATTTATTGTTGTGAACTTTGACAAAACCTACTTTGTAAAAGAAAAATCCGACTCTGAAAATAAGTACACTGAAACATATATTATTCAGATGTTAAACTTTTTGATCGACAACATTTTTGTGGTGTTTGGAGGAAAGGTCTTCCAGCAAATTGTCGGAATTCCAATGGGGACCAATTGTGCCCCACTCCTTGCCGACATTTTCCTTACTCGTACGAAGCTGAATTCATTCAATCTTTGGTCTCTGAAGAGAAAAGATACTTAGCTTCTGACTTCAACTTCACTTACAGATACATAGACGATGTTTTGTCCATCAATAATCCAAAATTCGCGGATTATCTGAGCAGTATCTATCCTTCAGAGCTTGAAGTCAAAGAAACTACAGAGACAAATAATTCAGCATCATATTTGGACATAATGTTGTCCTACGACACTGATGGTCACATGAACACCTCACTCTATGACAAACGTGACGACTTCAATTTCAACATTACAAACTTTCCCTTTCTGAGTAGCAACATCCCTTCATCGCCAGCTTGTGGCGTGTTCATATCTCATTTGATACGCTATGCCAGAGCAAGTACCAAGTATACGGATTTTGTTCTGAGAGTTAGGCGTCTTTCAGATAAGCTTCTCAGTCAGGGATATGTTTGTGACCGACTAACATCGTCACTGAGGAAGTTCTACGGTCGATATGGGGAACTCGTCATACACTATGATATCCCACTCTCCAGAATGGTGGATGGTATTCTGTCATAGACCATTTGCACCATCCAACCAAAGATTGTACTCTATGTCTTCCGAAATGGAAGTAACCGGATGTGACATTTATACCGAATTGAAGCGGCGGGTGTTGCATGCAAGCAGGAGATGCTTTCTCTTCCTGGGCACCTGGTCTCACTCCCATATCGGAAGTTCGCTTCTTTTCATATGGTGGAGGTTTTTGTTTGTTTGCTTTGGTTCCTGTTTTGTCCTGATTTTGTATGCCTTCGGTTTCTGATTTTCTGAATTGTCGATTTTGTGCTGTATACAGGGATATGGTCATTATCCATATTTGTCATTGACAGCGCATTTCTGTACCATACGGTTATTTCAAATTACTTCCAATGTTTTTTTTTTAATTTTGTATTTTTCACATGTTATTTCTTAAATTCATAGTAAATATCCTACCCCGGACCCCTTTTAACGAATGTTCACATAAAACTGTTGACAAGAATGATTTTTGGAAAATGTATTACTCCGAAACCAGTTCAAGACATGTACGGAACTCAATGACGTCACTTTCTGGGCTCTTAACGAGGCCGAGTATAATTCGAGTTATCGCGCTTTGCGCACTTCTTGCGCATCGACCCCATTTCAGTTAGTTGTTAACGCGGTAGTTTCAAAGGTGTGTTCCCCATACGCCTACTCGGTTAAAATAACATTATGTTAATTGGGTGTGAATGGGGCCATCAAAAGGGTATGCTTTGCATTAATTAGTTACCTTATTTACCTGTATTTGCATTACCTGTAAAAGTATTCCAAAAAAGTGTATATATGAACGACTTCCATTTCATCTTAACAGCCAAATTTCAAAAATGAGGGGTATTTGACGCCCCTCCCCTCCACTGGAAAATGAAGGTTATCATGCAAACATAGGCACTTTTCAAGTCAAAAATATGCCCCTTTCTGAGCTTGTTTTATCCCTCTCTTAGACCACTTATATGAAGTGTTAAACGTCTTCAAATACGTCGGTTTTGAGATCCTGAATACGGACCGTAACTATTTGGTTTTTAAACACGGATTTCAGGTCACGTGGTACAAAAGTGGGACTGTTTACATTTCGTAGTATGGCAAGTTGATGGGCCGCCTGTTTTGAATTGTAATAAATTTAAGAGTAAAAACATATGAGCTTCCAGGACAAGCTTGCTGTCATTCTGAATGTTACAAAAGTATGGATTGACACTTTATAAGCATTTATTTTTAGTTTTAGATTGAGATCAAGTGATTCGAAGTGAGCAGTACTTGATTACGGTCGATTTTCCATGTTCAAATCCTAATATCGGCGATTATTTATCATAAATTGATCTTCTTATGCTGTAGAATTCTTTGAGTCTGATATCTAAATTCATTTCTACTGTTCGTATCACACGATTTTGTACTATTTGTGAAATTCTCTAGATATTACATTACGCACTATCGACAGGTGTCCCACCTTTTGTCAATGGCGCACGTAAAAGTCGAAAAATTCCGGTCCGTAACAGGATCTCGAAACTCACGTATTCAATGGCATCATTTAAGAACAGATAACATTTCAGCATGGACCAGACATGCACGTTTCGGGTACTTTACGCTCGTCAGTGATCCTCAATCTAAACAATGAAGTAAGGCCAAAGAGTATAGATTGATGGAGCGCAATTCTTTATAACATATTCACACATAGAAGGATACTATGATTTGATATAGAAATTTATAGTTGACTGCTATACCCGTTTTCATTGAAACGAGACTTTTGAAAATGCTTTGTTTTCAATATTTTCAAAATTCTTAAAAATTTTCAGACATGGTCCTTACAGAGAATTAGTATTAAAATCGTGTTACAAACAGAAATGTCAAATCATGCGGTTGCGAGGGGATGCTGCGCATCCGTTGTCTTTATCATTCTAAAACCGTGCATGCATGATAACGATTGTGTGGAATTATTGCCTAGTTTGCGTGTAATCTTCGCAAACGAATTTGAAAATACCTTCTTCCCATGAAAAATTGGTAGTCTAGACCACTTAAAGTACATGTACCAAAAAAAATTAATAAGATAACATTTGGATATTTTTTTTTTTTTTGGAAAAAGTAAATCCGTTAAAACATAAATATGAAGTTCACGTAAATGCATGTGTATATATACTGGACTAAAAAAGTTAGGGATCATTCTCGTTCAAAATAGTGTTGTGTGATTTTCATCAAAATACTGGAGCTAAACTTGGGACAATATTACAAAAAGAAACACGTCAAACAGAATGTCTGGTCATTGCTTTCACTTTTTGGCATTTTTTTTTTTCCTATCTCAAATTTTGAATAAATTGCTTATTTTACAAAAAAAAAATTTTTTTTTCTCTTTTATATCTTTTTTCAATTACCCTTACGTAATAGACCTTAATTAAACTAATGATTATCATTTAAAATTAAATGATTGTTTCAGTTTAAAACCCTTCATTTTATTGAAAATTTTTCTCACTCTTTTTTTTTTTTACTTTTTCAAAAATGCAAGGGTTATATCAGATTTTCGTTTACAGTGACATCTGGCTCAGTTTGAATACCGGATTTTAAAAACAAAATCATTGTGTACTTCGGATCTACTGATTAATTATGAATTTTTCATTCCGTGTAGATTTTGGGTCAAGATTCTATTTTTCCGAAATTCGCATTTTTACAGAAATTGGTAGAAGAAAGACACTTGGCTCCGTTGACTTTTTTTGTAGTCCAGAGTTGTACAGAAAAATGAATAATTATGTATATGATTTCTAATTGTACAGGTACATCAGGTAACTAATTAGTACACATGTACCCCTTTGAGGACCCCATTCACACCTAATTATCAAAATGTGATTTTAAGCGAGTAGGCGTATGGGGAATAAACCGTTTCAAATAAGCTCTCATATGAATAGAAAACATGACAAAACCAACATAATCGTATTCTGTGTAATTTAAATTAGAAAAATGACATTCCAAAAGTTAAATAGAGTACAGGTATCATTATTTCGTAAATACGACATAGCAGACGATTTCCGGTAAATGCTATTTTTAGATGCTTGATCGTCTTTTTTAAGCCCAGTTTCCAAACCCCGCTTCAGGAAACCGATATTCGCTGGTAGAAAACTAGGCAGAAGTTAGAAGGTAATTTGAAGTTTCTACGTGAGTAAAAAGGGGCTTCGCTGACGCTCCACTCACATATAGAAACTTCAAATTACTTTTTAACCTCTTCCGAATGCAATAGCCTCGATAGCGTAGTGGTTAGCGCGCCCGGCTTATGTATTCTTTGTTAAAATATGGGTTCGAGCCGCATTCGCACCACACATTTTTCTGTTCAGCTTTTTTATGATGCTTCTTCACAAATTAGACGAGCAAAAAATGTTGCCATCTATTGAATAATACAAGCTTGCCTGACTTAATAATGTGCAGCGTCTTTATTTTCTTTTTTTATAGTTAACATGCACAAGTTTTATACTCTACCGACCCTCCTTAACCAGTAATCCGCTACATATTGTCTTGGTCGGGACTATGAGAAAATAAAACAAACAGGACCGCCTATTTTGCTTGACCTATTTATGCAGAACATGGTCAAAAATCAGAATCCTTTAATCTTGACTGTCGATATATATGAGTCTATCTTACCATATACTTTGTAATGTATACTAAGAAAAAACAAAAACAAGAAAGAAACAAAGAAAGAAACAAAAACAAGAAGAAACAAAACGAAACAAGAAATGCATAATGTAAACAAATCCGATACTCGTCATGGTCATTCATGAATTACTTGACCTTTAGGAAAATTCAGCGTTGTCGTGACTATTTTCGAGAAGTATATGTTTGTGCTTTTCTACTGGTCATGAAAATGTTATTTCTTGCTTCAGATTGCAGTATTGAATTGATCAGATGAAACTCGGAACAACATCGTATTGACCGTCAACTTCTACAAATCTAATATGTTCGATTTCTTAAAATTGACCAATAACTGTGGGAAGAGAAAGACAAACCTCTGGGATTCCCCTACGTCAAATTGCATTTAGCTCTAAGTCTTAGCATAGATACTTGTAACCACCATGTCTCGTGCCCGTTGATCTTTGAAAAATAACAAAGTTTGAGCAACAATGCATCACATAAAAGATAAAAGAATAAAATGAGAGAAAAACATAAATAGATAAATAAATAAATAAATAAATAAATAATGTCCGCTGATGAAGGCCTAACATGGCTGAAACGTACGGCAAAAAGAAACCAAGAGTTTTTATTTAAATAAATAAATAAATACATTGTAAACAAGAGATTCGTGCATCCATAGGAAAAATCAAACAAAAACGTACGCGACTTCAAGAAATGAATAATTTACGGGGGAAAAAACGACGTAACACTACTTGAAAAAGGATACTCCTCTCCATATGAGCTCAGCGGAGTCAACAATCCTCAATGATATACACATGGATGTGACATCACGCTCCAGCCCCCAACCCCAACCCCCCCCCCCCCCCCCCCCCCCGTCCTTCTCATAATCAGCGGAAATAAAAACAATAATACTAATATTTAAAAAAATAAAGAAATAGATAAATAAATAATATCTAAATTAATAAACATTTGTTTTTATAAAATGTTTTTTTTTCCAGTCCATACCGTGAATCATACAATCAATATGTATACGAATTTTCCTTCCCCTTATTAAAATACATTCATTTTATTCGCAGAATATTCTATAATAATATAGTCTACACTCTACTCCGAAAACTTATAACTTACATTTTGTAACAATCAGTGTTAGGCCATTCATATTTCAATTTTCTTATTATGGATCCGCCGAATTAGTGATTGGCCAATAATCATGATAATCAGTTTATATAAAAACCATATAATTCAGTTCTTGTATTCATTTCTGTGTGCCAATGTCACATATATTAGAATTTACATACAACATTAAGTCTTATATTCAATATTTACAAAAGGTGTGAACAGATAAAAAAAAACATAGTAAACATGTTGAAGTAAAAAACAAAACAAAAAAAAAAAAGATAGCGAGAAACAGTGGGCAACCGGAGATCAGAGCCGGGTCTTACGTCCGTATCGTATATTTACGTATATAGAATATAGAAAGGGTCAGGGACAGGAAGCTGATGATTTTTTTTTTTTTTTTCGTTTTTACTGGTTCTTTTTTTTTCAAAATGCATCCCTTGTCGGGCTGGACTCTACTTTTTTCGGCGAAAAAAATCTAGATCCTCCCTTCACTGAGTCCTTCGTGCACAAGATAACTTACCAGTATTTCCAAATGGGAGCGACAGTTACAGGATCATAGTCCAAATTATAAAAGTTATAAGAACAATTTTGTTTGAGTGTTGTTGAACATGTCTGTTTCATATAAATTTCTACTCCGAACCAAGTTAATCTTCATGAATCTCGGATGCGAAACCGTCCTACTCGGTTATGACGTATCGGATTCAGGAGCGGGTCTATCATTTTACCTCAGAGGGGGTACACAACATACTAATTAAACTTAGCCTTCTCGTATGACATTTTTATGAATAACAAAAAATCAAGTAGGAAAAGGTGCCATTTTGCTCTATGACACTTGCCTCTTTTCACGGCAAATATTGCCTTAATTAATTACATGTAATTACTTTATATTCCAGATGCTTTGTGGTAGGCGATTAGCTGAACTTCAAAAGTTTCGATTTTTTTTACAAAAACTGAGACGATTCCTTTGTTGTACATATGTCATAGAGGGCAAAATTCATTTATTGCAAAATATTTCTTTATCTAACGAAACTCGAAGAAAGAAAGGTTTTTTTTTCTTAAGACAGATATATTCTAAAATCATTTGATTAGATTTGGTGTGTAATGTGCATATAAATTGCATCTTATATACATCGAAAGTGACCACACGAACATCCAGTAACTTTGGTGATAATTCCATTTCAATTGGATCCATTGGGGGAGGGGGGGGGGGGGGGGTAAGCCCTCGGACTCTTCGGGACTTTTTTACTTTAAGCCCCGTTTACACTGTCAAAGTTTTCTTGTACAAGATACAAGAAAACTTGGTCGAAGTTGTTGACGCAAACTTTGATAGTGTAAACGATCCAAGAAAACTTTGATCTCGTGACCTTGACCTAGATATTTGACCTACTTTTCAAACAATCTAAGATTCGCTATATCTTTTGATTGGTAAGTGATAGGGCTTTGATATTTCACATTTGTACACCTTATAAAAAGACCGTTCTAAACATTCCATAATTTTTGACCTAGTGACCTTGCCCTTGATATTTGACCTAGTTTCAATAAAAAAAATCCGCTTCGCAGCCGACACAAGCATTTCTTGGATTGCTATTTTCTTGTACAAGTCGCCAAAGAACTTTGATAGTGTAAACAGACGACTTTGTCCAAGAAAACTTTGACCAAGTTTTTTGACGGACTTTGACCAAGAAAACTTTCATAGTGTAAATGCAGCTTTACACGAGCTGTTTCTATTTTTATGACTGGCGAATAATATATGGCTTGCATATTTCACATGTACATACGTACATTCCTTGTGACCTTTCTATTGTCTTATTGGTATAAAAATTTTGACCTTGTATTGAATATTGAAGAAGAGGATGGCAAATATGGAAACTTTACGAAGCTCAAGAATTCAAAATAGCAATCCAAGGAATGCTTGTGTCGCCTGCGAAGTGGCTTATTCTATGTGGTGGATCACATGGATCAAAATTACTGGTATCAATAGAAAAGTTTTGTCTGATGAAATTCATATGTGAAATATCAAACCTCTTACTTACCAATTGAAAGATATGGTCAATCTCAAATTTTCAGAAAAGAGTGTCAATCATCTAGGTCAAGGTCATTACGTAAATATTTTGGTAACAATAGAAAGATCACATAATAAGAAATATATGTGTGAAATATTAAAGCCCTATCACTTACCAATCAAAAAATATACGCAATTCTAAGAAAAAAGGTCAAATATCTAGGTCAAGGTCACTAGATAAATAATTATGGTATGTTTAGAAACGTCTTGTTACAAGGAATACACATGTGAAATATCAAAGCCCTATCACTAACCTATTAAAAGATATCTCAACTTTGTTGAAAAGTAGGTCAAATATCTATGTCAAGGTCACAAGGTAAAAAATTATGGTATCTGCAGAAAACTCTTCTAACAAGGAAAACACAAGTGAAATTTCAAAGCCCTATCACTTACCAATCAAAAGATATATACAATCTTACTTATTTTTAAAAGTAGGTCAAATATGTAGGTCAATGTCACTAGGTAAAATATTATGGTATGTGTACAAAGGTCTAGTCACAAGGAATACATGTGTGAAATATCAAAGCCCTATCACTCACCATTCAAAAGATATAGCAAATCTTAACTTTTTTGAAAAGTAGGTCAAATATCTAGGTCAAGGTCACAAGATTAAAAATTATGGTGTGTGTACAAAGGTCAAGTCACAAGGAATACATATGTGAAATATCAAAGCGCTATCACTTACCAATCAAAAGATATAGAAAATTTTAACTTTTTTGAAAAGTAGGTCAAATAAGTAGGTCAAGGTCACAAGGTCAAAAATTATGGTATGTGTAGAAAGGTCTTGTCACAATTGCAAGGAATACACATATGAAATATCAAAGCCCTATCACTTACCATTCAAAAGTTATGGGCTGTGACACCCGAAGTGTGACAGACAGACAGACGGACTGACGGACGGACGGACGGACGGACGGACGGACAGACGGACAACGGACAAAGTGATCCCTAAGTGTCGCTATGCTTCGCAGGCGACACAAAAATTGTGTAAAAAAGAAGTGTTCCATATCTTATATCGGAGAGAAATTTCCTTACATGAATTTAGTGCACTATATATTTTCAATTCGATAAAGAATGTCTCGTCAGTGAGGCTAGAGGTCAAAGTTTAAATGGGAATTCAAAAAAAAAATTTTTTTTTTTTTTGTTTGAATTTAATGATTATTTTAATTAGAAATTATCCACACTTAGTATAATATAAAGAAAATGAAACGATCTAAATTATTTCTAATAACGTAAATGACACAAAAGATAAATTATGAACACAGATCTCGTATTAAATAGCAAATACTTCAGGTTGTCAGATACGACTTTTGAGACAATCCCCATATTTTTATGCCGAAATACATTTATCTTAATTTGAATAGTATCATTGCACAATGTAAGAAATAAACTGTGGGTTATCTAATATCAGAAAACTTTCAAGTACCAAAACTGGTCTTGGAATGTGACGTTTTCGTATAATTCAGATAAAAAAGTCAAAATTTATACTTTGAGACGGTCCCTAATTAAATGTAAAATAGAGAAAACCCCTTCAACATTGGGTCATAATGTCAAACATTATCATTACAATCACATGTATCATATAGGCTCAAGAAAAAGGCACTGTATGAGGTATAATGAGGACAAGTTCATCCCATAATGCAAATATTATACCTATTACGGTTACTTTGAAACGGTCCCTGAAAAAAACTAATCGGTGACTTGATATTTTTATTTGATAAATCTGAAGAGTATTATTGGACATATTGCTGATATAAATTTAATAAAAATCGCCAGGGCACAAATATGAAAAAAATGATAAAAACCTTTAATTCTTTTAGAAATCCAATATACCCCCATAGGGAAACGACCGAAAACTTTGAGATGATCCCCTGAAAATCCCAGACGGTAAATTTTCAAAATTTTTTCATAAAACGATCCTCAAATCATAATTTATTGAGGACTTAAATTTTATCAAAATCGCCAGGGCAGAAAGTATTTTTTTTCAAATTGTACTCGGCCTCCTTAAGTTACGAACTGCAGGAGAAACAAACGCTAAAAACATACCAAATGAAGTTATCTTAATATTTCCGTTTACATGTAGGTTATTTTTCAGAATACCTATAAGCATGTACCACCAAAATTGTGAAAAAAAGTACATCAAAGTTACCGAACTAGCGAATCGTTCGAAAATATCTGCTTGACCAGTACATAACAATACTCACACTTGTAAATATGAAATTTAGTATTCGGTTTTTTTATGCCGGTTTGCTGATCAAGACGGAGTACTTATACATATCCTTTGACTCGTCTGTGTGTCCCTCGGTGCTTCTTACACTGTAATGCTTTTTGCCTTTAAATTTCTGTCCATGCAGTTCACTTCAGAAACCGGTGAGGGTATTTTAATACCCCCTTACAAGGCCATTTTACGCAAGTTACTAAAGGTATGTCTGAACCGAACGCAGACAATCCAAAAGTCAACATACTTACCAGACAAATCTAGTCGGTAAAATGTTTTTCAGTCCTGTAAAATATTTCAATTTTTCTTCATAAACATCTTTGAATTTCTAGAAAAACTAAAAAATGTCTGGTAAGTTGTTAAAACTTTCGCGATGTCTGCGAAATATTTGCATTTTCGCATCTCCTGGGGTCAAATATGGATCAAATGTTTCAAAACTTTGTGATATTTACCTTATGACCTTTATGAAGAATTTTATGTCACCATAAAACATACAAAAAATTTCCAAAGGTAGTTTTAATGCGCCTTTCTGAACAATATACGGTTATTTCCAATGTCTGTTTGGATTCTGTCACATGTTATTTCTATACTTCATCCTAAATATTCTACCCTTGGCCCCTTTTAATGCATGTTCATATAGATTTGTTGACAAGAATAGATTTTTGTTCGACCGATATATCTATTATGTTATGCTGTTTTAATTGATAATACAGTCGATATGGGGAGTTCAACGGTCGATATGGGGAACTCGCCATAAACTATGATGTCCCATTCTCCAGAATGGTGCATGGTATTCTGTCATAGACCGTTTGAACCATCCAACAAAAGATTGTACTGTATGTCTTCCGAAATGGTAGTAACCGGATGTGACAGTTCTACCGAATTGAAGCTGCGGTTGTTGCATGGAAGCAGGAGATGCTTATTCTTCCTGGGCACCTGGTCTTACTCCCATATTGGGGGTTCGCTTCTTTTCATATGGTAGAGGTTTTTGTTTGTTTGCTTTGGTTCCTGGTTTATCCTGATTTTGTGTGCCTTCGGTTTCTGAATTATCGATTTTGTGCTGTATACAGGGATATGGTCATTATCCATATTTGTCATATACAAATACCGGCACAACGCTTAGTTATGTAAGGTTTGAGCTCAGTAGGAGCTGCCCATTGATCCTGTTGAAGGGACAGCTCACTCGGAGCTACCTCACTAGAGGGGCGCGCACCTGGCCAGTGTGTCGCAGTCTGTAGCAGTCAGTTGTAGTATGTAGCAGTGTGAAGATTGTATACGTGGTGTGAAGATGGATTTTATAACATGATGGATTATTATCATTATTGGACTTACATTTAATAAATTAGTAAACTTATATTACGAATCTTATTTCAACATGAATTATTTGGATTTACTTAGTTTAGTGATCTACGTAATTGTGAATGTCACAGCATACAATATAAAACGATACCAAACAGACTACGTGACAAGTTAGTCGTAGGGTACAATACACACAAGAAAACGCACAAAAGGCCAAACACGCTACAACTGGTGAAAGCGGTGGGATATGATCTACACCTAAAGGCCAACGCTGCAAGTGGTGCAGCTCGTGGTATTTAAAACTTACGTGTCCGTGAAATTAATTACAGGATTTCATTCGCAGGATTTTAAAGGAGTATTTATGGTTTATATAGTAAAGTGGCCCCCTGAAATCGACTTCTCCAAAATTGAAATTTGTTGTCATTTTTAGAGAGTTATATATCTATATTTTGAGAAATCAAGCTATAAAAACTACGCCTCGCTTTTTAAGACATTGTAAATTTTGCATAAATATTATGAAAAACGGTGATTTTGCCAATTCTACGAAAAAAGCATAATTCTCGATTATTTTCAGTGTGCGTATTTTCAGTGTGTTATTCTTCAATATGGATATTCAGAAATCGACAAATTTCGTTGGCATGTACGATTACACAGATTTTTGTAAGAAAAGTGCAAGTGACATCTCGAGTGGAAAGTGCGGAGTGCTTCGCAGTATTTCCTGAGTGCCTCTATTGTGGATTAAACAAGAGCCCCAGGGGGCACAACGCTCACCTGATACCCATGCACGCTCTAATTGACATACTGACATTGAATACTGATAGTGCCAGTACCAGGATTTTAGCCCACAACCTTTCTAAAAAAATTTTGCCAGATGCAGAGAAGTTTTTTTTTCAGACAACCTTTAAAAGTACAAAAAAGAAAAATACATGTAGTCACATTTCAAAACAATAACTTTTTACTGATTTGAAAAGACGGATAAAGTGGTCCAAAGTCATATGCCCAGCTAGTATAGTTCAATTGTGCAACATCAAAAATAAAATCATATGGTAAAATTCCACATTAATGTGCAGCAGAAAAAGAATAAAACAATGAAATGATTTCATAAATTAAGTTTATTTAAAATTGAACACCAAACCTTTCATTATTGATAGCTAGCATGCCAGAAATTATAAACCCTATGTTTGTGAAACGAGAATGCCCCCTGTGGCATCTTTGTTAGTATAAACGCCATTTCCTGTTAAGTATGTGAGAAGTCAGGGTCAGCGTAATATTGGTATCAATGTAAAGATCTTGTCACAAGGAATACACATGTAAAATATGAAAGCCCTATCACTAGCCATTCAAAAGTTATGCCCAATGTTCAAGTTTTTGAAAAGTACGTCAAAGGTCAAGGTTATGGTCACGAGGACAAACATTTTGGTATCAATGGAAAGGTATTGTCACAAGAAATACACATGTGAAATATGAAACCTCTGTCACCAGCTTCCATTCAAAAGTTATGCCCAATGTTAAAGTTTTTCGGAAAACAGACAGACAAACAGACAGACGGACAGGCCAAAAACTATATGCTTCCGAATCTTTTATTCCAGGGGCATAAAAAACAAAGATTTTTCGGTTTTGCCTTTATTCATATTAAAATATACTGAAATCTATGAATGCTTTTGAATAGTATTGATTTCATCTCAAATACATGAAACGTACAGTTAAAATCGTTTTAATCCAATATTTATCAATTCAAGTGAGGTGTGCAAAAATTGGGCCAATTTGTTTTCCAAAAAGCAGTGTACGGTGTATCAAACCTCATGACCTAGTGAAGCCACTTGAACAAATAATTTTCAGTAAATATGCTGAAATGCGGCGCTTCTTGCCTATGCATATTTCAACAGGCGAGAAGGAGCGTCGCATTTCAGCATACGCTGTTCAACAACTAAAGTGATTTCGATAGGTTTCGCAGTTTGAAACAAATTAAAAGGCCCATGAAATTGTTAAGCTTGTCCACCTAGCAGACCTACGACGTCGTTATCTACTGTTAACCAGTTGTTTTACTTCATCATAGGTGTGTTACATGGACAAGTTGTTAGCGGAGATAGTTCATGAAATGTATCGGTTGCATCGGATTTGCCAACAAAAAATTATTTGGTCCGGTAAAAACTCATGTTGTATCTATTATTTGAACAGATAAAAATTGCCAAATGTCTTACCACAGGAACCTGTCAACGTGTGTCGTTTTATGAGAGAAAATATTTTATTATTCACAACCTCAGGCCTCTGTGTTCCTCTTAGAAATATTATACATACAAGATGTCGAACACAGTGGCTTAAGGTTCAAGGATACACCATCCGAACAACATATCAGTTCGGAGTCTCTCTCGTCGCCAAAATCGACGTCACGTTATCTATGACGTCACGAAAAACGCGCCAAAATTGCATCGGCGCACTTATTATTTGACGCTGACTAACCTACGTCCTGAAACATGAACTAGTATTTTAGGGATTGTGCTAAATAAAACTGCTGTATTTTGATAAGATTGCGACTTCTATCGTTTTCCTATGAATCTTGATTAAAAATTGACGTAAAAAATTCTTTGGTGGGTATGTTCATTCAGAGAAATGGCTGACAGCACCTTCTGCTGCTCGCCGTCATCTCTACGAGAAAATCACGATGCTTGTTTTATTTGTAAACAACCATTTGTTAAAATAAGCCAAATCTAATCAAAATGTGCGTGATGTTTTTTTACACGCGTGGTTTACATGAGCTACATCTCACAAAACTGTACATTTTATTAGGAACCAATTCCTTAGTTTACATGCGGGATTTGGGTAAAACATACGTATGGACATTTCTTGCACAAGTTCTATCTATCTATGAGTAGTGATATTTAGAACAGCAAACAGCACGATAAGGGCGATTGGGGTGGCGTATTGCTGTTACGTCGCAATTTCTCTCCGCTATGTGTACGATTCGCCATTTATTATAAGCGATCCGTAATAATTTTATTTTGAACATATCGAACAGAAGAATTTTCATGACAAATGACATAGTACTGTAAAAGTGAATCCTCCTTTTGAAAAAGTTTCCCTTTTTACATTATTTTTTTTTCTCCTTTTCTTACAATGCGAACATTCATGGACCTGTCATAAATCAATGATTTCAGGATTATTGCCTAAACCCTCTCCCCGGCGGTGAATTATTATTACCGGTATACGGTTAATATAGGGATAGAAAGTACATACATATTTTAAAATTGCCTAAAGGATATCTGATCCTGAACAAGTCACTCTGACCTTGAGGAGGACCTTGACCCACGTTGGGTGCCATAATGCTGAATATCCCAGCATGTTTGATGAAAAAAGACGTATGCCGACTTACCTGCAAATATATGATCTCCATAAATCCGTAAATGCTAGGAATACTGTTTTTATCGTCTTACATTGTACACTAGAATTATTTGCAATCAGGAAAGAATTTGTCATCTAACGACTATTTTTAACAAAATCCTTTTAAATGTTTTCTGTTTTGAAACCCATATTCTATTGTTGTGGGTCATGTGTTATTTTAGTTTTACTTTATGTGTAGGTACACATGTACTTAGTCATATTATATTATGATTTCATAATAATTCTTTCTAGATTTTACTATGTCATGTTTATTTCATTAGAGAATATTCCAGTATGTTCTTTGTTACATCATTATCATCACATGACTGTGATTTCTAGAATTTACTCTATTGTTAATCATGTGTAATGAGTCATTGTTCTAGAAGCTTCTGGTTAATTCATTGTTCTTAAGTATAAATACCTCTGAGGAACTGTGTTAAGGGGACATTCGGACATTCGTACACACGATTCATTCATCTATTCTGATATACTGGGACACTTTATTCGTTGAGACTTTAATCCATTTAACAACGTTTGGACACCGATCTTTCGAGAACGTTTGTGATTACCGGAAACCAAACATTTGATAGACTTTGTGGACCGTAACGGACACTTTGATCCGGACATTGTATTGTAAGTTGTAATCATTTTAAATATATATATTTTGTACATAATTAAACTTGTAAATTTATATTCTGTCTTTGTCTGATTTTTGCTGGCGTTTTGGGGTATTCTGACCCATAACAGAATTGGGGGCTCGTCCGGGATAGTAATCTCTGCATATTTGCATTTTTACGTAAAGTTCGTTTTTTGAAAAAAAGAAAATTCTCCAAACTTTTGCCAGCAGAAATCAATCATGGTATTTTCGGTCACTGAATTTTTGAAATCGCCGACTGTAGATGAGTTCGAATCACTGAAAAAAGATGATTTGATTGGTTTAGGTCTTCACTTGAAGTTAGATGTAAAATCTTCTATGAGAAAACAAGAAATTAGAAATATTGTGGCTAAAAAGCTTTTAGCTGAGGAAATCTTTTCGTCATACGATTTTCCTGTTGAACCTGTTTCAAGCGAAACCAAAATGTCAAAATTTGAGTTTGAATTAGAGAAAATGAAAATACAATTACAATTTGAAAAAGAAGAAAAAGAAAGACAATTTCAAATTGAAAGAGAAGAAAAAGAAAGACAATTTGAAAAAGAAGAAAAAGAAAGACAATTTCAAATTGAAAGAGAAGAAAAAGAAAGACAATTTGAAAAAGAAGAAAAAATAAGACAATTTGAAAGAGAAAAGGAAGAAAGAGAGAAACAGGAACGTATGCACGAGAAAGAACTCCAATTTGAGTTAGAAAAGTTAAAGTTAGAGAAAAGCGCTAAGGAAAATCCTGTTCCTTCGCTTGTCAAGTCTGAATTCGACGCCGCCAAAAACATCCGATTAGTACCAAAATTTCAAGAAAAGTCCGTGGACAAATATTTTCCACATTTTGAGAAAATCGCGGCCAATCTGAAGTGGCCACGTGATTTTTGGCCAACTTTATTACAAAGCGTACTTATTGGCAAAGCGGCTGAAGTGTACTCGGCGCTCAGTATTGCTGAGAGTTCAGACTATGACAAGGTCAAGGACACGATTTTGAGAGCATATCAGTTAGTACCTGAGGCGTACAGACAAAAATTTAGAAAGTACAAAAAGTTTGAAAATCAAACATATGTTGAATTTGCTCGAGAAAAAGAAGATTTATTTGATCAGTGGTTTCGATCTAAGAAAATTCCCAATTCATTTGACAATTTACGTCAGATCATTCTGATAGAAGAGTTCAAAGAGTGTGTACATCAAGATTTAAGAACTCATTTGGAAGACAAAAATGTTAAAACTCTTGAAGAAGCCGCTGTTTTGTCTGATACGTATGCTCTCACTCATAAGAAAAATTTTGTGTCAAAAACTCAATCTAGCGATAGCGCAAAAACTTCAGATGTTCCAAAGAAAAATTTACAAGAGTCTCAGTCGTCCATTAGTTCCCAGTCACCATCTCAAGGTGGTTCTACGTCCGGTCCTAGGTCCGAGCGTTCTGAGGCATCCCCAGGGGTGGGGTCGCTTCCTACATGCAATTATTGTAAGAAAAAAGGTCATGTTATTGGTGAGTGTTTGAAGCTTAAGAAGAAAAAAGAACTTAAGTCACAGGCCTGTGCGTCTGTTAGAAATGATAGGAAAGCCTTAGATTCGATTTGTTCTGACACTCCTGAGATTCAGGGTTCTAAGTCCAGTTCTGATGATTTTGTGGAGGATCATTATAAGCCCTTTTTGTCACAGGGATTTGTTTCACTCAGTGATTCTAGCGAAGCGTTGCCTGTTCAGATTTTGAGAGATACTGGTGCTGCCCAGACTTTATTGTTAGAGGGTTCATTGCCTTTGTCTGAGCACACTTTTACTGGTAGGTCAGTTTTATTACAGGGTGTGGAGCTAGGCGTCATTGATGTTCCCCTTCATGAAATTTATTTGAAGTCAGACTTAATTACTGGACCTGTTATCGTAGGTGTTCGACCTACTCTTCCCGTTCAAGGCGTTTCCTTGTTGCTTGGCAACGATTTAGCTGGCGGCAAAGTTGTAGCCGATCCGATTGTTTGTGAGAAAATCACGTCCGATGTCGTGTCCGATGATGAAGACGACGACTTGTACCCAGCCTGCGCAGTTACCAGGGCGATGGCCAGGAACAGACTAAAAGAGGCTGAGAGTACTTCTGCACTTAACGAGGACCATCCCTCCGAAATATAGATCTTTCTGACACATTCATGTCTACCATTGATGACGGCGTACCTGAGACGTCAGTACCACTTCATGTTGACAAGTCTCCGACTGTACCTAGTGATGATTACCATCCGCCATTAGACAGAGATACAGATGCCTTAAGCCGTGAGCAGCTCCTCTCCGAGCAAACTGAAGATCCGGAAATCATCCGACTAAGCAAGAGGGCCCTTCCCCAAGAAGAAGCGGACAAAATCGGAGAGTGCTTCTACATACAAGATGGCATCCTTATGCGGAAATGGAGACCACCTGATGCACCCCCTAATGACGTGTGGCGGGTCGTTCACCAGATAGTGGTTCCAGTAGTGTATCGCGGGGACATCATGAGTTTAGCTCACGACACACCCATGGCAGGTCATTTAGGTGTCAATAAGACTTATAATAGGATTTTAAGTCACTTTTACTGGCCTAAGTTGAGAAAAGATGTGTCTGAGTTTTGTAAGTCTTGTCATAGTTGTCAGATGGTAGGTAAACCCAATCAAGTTATACCACCTGCTCCCCTCCAACCCATTCCAGCCTTTGAGGAACCTTTTAGTAGGGTGTTAGTTGATTGTGTAGGTCCTTTGCCTAGGACTAGGTCAGGGAATCAGTACTTACTGACCATTATGTGTACTTCGACTAGGTTTCCTGAAGCCATACCTCTTAGGAATATTAAGGCAAAGACCATAGTTAAGGCCCTTACAAAGTTTTTCAGTTTCGTAGGTGCTCCCAAGGCTATTCAGTCAGATCAGGGTTCGAATTTTATGTCAGGATTGTTTCAGCAGGTTATGCATGAGCTAGGTATCAGGCAGTATAAGTCTTCTGCGTACCATCCTGAGTCCCAAGGGGCACTTGAACGCTTTCATCAGACCCTTAAAACTATGATGAAAACATATTGTCACCAGTATGGAAAAGACTGGGATGAAGGGGTTCACCTCGTGTTGTTTGCGGCACGAGAAGCGGTTCAGGAGTCCCTGGGTTTCAGTCCCTTTGAGCTAGTTTTTGGGCATACGGTCAGGGGGCCATTGAAGTTATTGAAGGAAAAATGGTTGACTGAGACTAGCGATTTGAATCTCTTAGACTACGTGTCTAATTTCAAAGAAAAATTATATAATGCTTGCAAATTAGCTCAAGAAAATCTCAAAACATCACAAATGAAAATGAAAACATGGTATGACAAAGATGCTAGAAACAGAGTTTTTAAACCAGGCGATAAAGTTCTTGTATTTTTGCCTATCCCTGGTCATCCTTTGCAAGCTAGATATTTCGGTCCTTATGAGATTGAGAGTAAAATTAGTGATGTTAACTATGTGGTTAAGACACCAGGTCGGCGAAAAGAAAAAAGAGTGTGTCATGTTAACATGTTGAAAGAGTATTTTGATAGAAGTGACCGAAATTTTGTAAAACCAGTTTCCACTTTGGCCAATGTAAATACATTAGAAAATTGTGTTGAACCTGAATGTAATGAAGAGACTGTCGAAAAAGACTTCGCTCAAAGTGTCTGTTTGAAGAATTCTGAAATTCTAACAAGTCCAGAAGTGAAACTCGGACATCTGACCGTGCATCAAAAAGAGGAAGTGCACCAATTAATGCGGGAATATACGACCATCTTTCCGGACGTTCCAAAAAAGACGAATGCATCTTATCATGACGTCATTGTAGGTGATGCGTCACCTATCAAACAGCATCCCTATCGGTTAAACCCGATAAAGCTTCAATACATGCGGAAAGAAATTCAAAACATGCTTGAAAATGACATTATTGAACCCAGCAATAGTGATTGGAGTTCCCCATGTATTCTGGTTCCGAAGCCAGACGGAACTTACCGATTGTGTACGGACTTTAGAAAAGTCAATTCAGTCACCAAAACTGACTCTTATCCGATCCCACGAATCGATGACTGTATAGATAAAATTGGCAGTGCAAAATTTGTCAGTAAATTTGACTTGCTTAAAGGCTATTGGCAGGTCCCGCTTACCGAGAGAGCCAGAGAAATATCGGCATTTGCGACTCCAGATGGGCTATACCAATATAAAGTAATGCCCTTTGGTATGAAAAACGCACCAGCCACATTCCAGAGGATGATTCATTCGCTCCTAAATCATCTTGAAGGATGCGAGGCGTACATCGATGACGTCATCATCTACAGCGACACCTGGGATGACCATCTCCGAATCATGCGTACCTTCTTCGACACACTGGCGAAAGCAAACCTCACAGTGAACCTTGCGAAAAGTGAATTTTGTCATGCGACTGTAGAATATTTGGGTCACAAAGTAGGTCAAGGTTTTGTTACTCCTATCATGGCCAAGGTGGAAGCTATTTCAAAGTTCCCGATTCCTACCAATAAGAAAGAGATAATGAGATTTTTAGGAATGGCAGGATTTTACAGAAAATTTTGTCCAAATTTCTCGTCAGTTGTTGGTCCACTTACCAATCTGTTACAAAAGAAAGTGAATTTTGCATGGACCAATGACTGTGACGAATCTTTTAAGAAAATCAAATGTGTTCTTATGAATAGTCCTGTCCTGTCAGCTCCAAATTTTGATAAGCAATTTAAGCTTACTGTTGATGCCAGTGACGTAGGAATCGGGGCTGCTTTGTTTCAAGAAAATGATGATGGTATAGATAGAGTTGTTTGTTATTTTTCAAAGAAATTGACAAAATGTCAAAAGAATTACTCTACTATTGAAAAAGAGTGTCTTGCATTATTGTTAGCTTTACAACATTTTGATGTTTATTTGAATGTTACTTTACATCCCATTCTTGTGTTTACTGACCACAACCCTCTCACATTTTTGCACAAAATGTCAAACAAGAATCAAAGACTTACAAGGTGGAGTTTATTGTTGCAAGAGTATGATATCATTATAAACCATATCAAGGGCAAAGACAATGTGATTGCAGATGCACTATCGAGAGTTTCATGAGTGATTTTTGAAGAATTTACTACCTAAGTTTTCATTGACATTCAAACTTTTTTTAAGGGGGGAGGTGTTGTGGGTCATGTGTTATTTTAGTTTTACTTTATGTGTAGGTACACATGTACTTAGTCATATTATATTATGATTTCATAATAATTCTTTCTAGATTTTACTATGTCATGTTTATTTCATTAGAGAATATTCCAGTATGTTCTTTGTTACATCATTATCATCACATGACTGTGATTTCTAGAATTTACTCTATTGTTAATCATGTGTAATGAGTCATTGTTCTAGAAGCTTCTGGTTAATTCATTGTTCTTAAGTATAAATACCTCTGAGGAACTGTGTTAAGGGGACATTCGGACATTCGTACACACGATTCATTCATCTATTCTGATATACTGGGACACTTTATTCGTTGAGACTTTAATCCATTTAACAACGTTTGGACACCGATCTTTCGAGAACGTTTGTGATTACCGGAAACCAAACATTTGATAGACTTTGTGGACCGTAACGGACACTTTGATCCGGACATTGTATTGTAAGTTGTAATCATTTTAAATATATATATTTTGTACATAATTAAACTTGTAAATTTATATTCTGTCTTTGTCTGATTTTTGCTGGCGTTTTGGGGTATTCTGACCCATAACACTATATAATTATGAAAAATTATAAGGCGACGTCCTGGTTCAAAACGACGTTGTTCGTGCTATATTGTTTACCCTTTCTTAGAAGAAAACAGATATCATGCGGAAATAAATATGATTTTTCATAAATATAGGAATTTAAAAAAATCATTTCAAGAAGATATTCTGTCACAAGGCCGATTTTAGCCCTTCCCTGCTTTTCTCCTCATCCAAAACCAATGGATGTACTAAGCCTGTATATTATACATAACGTGTGATTGAACTTACACTCAAGTATTATTAATTTTCTTTGCGTATTCATTTGTCTGAATACATTCTATTCATTTATAATTCTATTCATTAGATAAACATCTTGTATCAATCGTCCCATTTCATTCGGAACCTTTTTTTTCTTTGTCAACTTGTTTTGACGTTTTTAAAAATGGTATCACGTGACGTCATTTGCTTAACACTGTTGCAGGTGTTAATATTAGTGATATAATGGGTAAATATTATAAAATGGGTTAACTTACAGAATTCACGTTTTGATCAGTTCTATTTCAAATTTATATATGGATGAAAAATATAGTAATTTAGATGAACGGTTCAGGAGATATAAATCCAAATAGAGCACGGAGGGGATCTCTTGCCAGCATTTTGTAACAAAATCTGGAGGGGGGTAAGGTCATAATTTTGTATCAAACTTAAAATTTTGTGCGATGGTTGCTGCATTTATTTTATTTTTGAAAGATATGTTAACTTATATTAAGATAGCAATTTTTCCGCTCATTGGCATGTTAACAAAGTACCTAAACCCGTCATTTACTTGTTGGACTCTAAAAATAATGACGTCAAGAATAGAGCCTAAAATGGTATGATATTTACTATTTCATAGAATTTGACGTACCAGCATTGATGTATTTTTTTATTTTTTGTTTGTTTTAGAACTTCTTTCGTTATTAAAAGAATGACCATATACATTCATGCATCAGGTTTAAAATAACAGGGGTATATTGATTATATGATGCAAATTTGGGGAAAATTCAAGAGAAAATGGACATGTACTTCTTTGGAAGGTCATAAATCCATTTGAAGCTCGTTGACATATACTTTTCTCATTGAAATACAATACATTACATTGTTCTCTACCAGTAAAATCAATAAAACTTAACCTGTGATGTTTAACACTGTTTTGGGGTGTTTTGGAAAAGGTGTAACTATGAACCTTAAGGTTGTGAATGATAATTTATTTTCTCTATTAAAACAACAGCTTCCTGTGGTAAAACATTTCATTTGAAGATTTCAGGAACTCTGAAGTGAATTATTTATTTTCAAGAATTTCAGATATTAAATGTCCTATGTATTCTCAAAATCCAGAGGAAGAGATTACTCATTAGACGTTTCTTCAAGAAATCAGTCCGTAAATTACTTCACCTAAGAGAGTCTAAGACAGAGGAAATTCGAGCAAACTTTATACATGATAACAAGTATATGCAAGTGTTCCAAGTACATGGATAATAACCATTATGAAAGTGTTCCAGTATAATGCACATCAAATAAAAATATATTCCGTTTGCACTGTATCTCCTGAAATGAATCGTAGTATTAAAGGTATCACACTACTAAATGGGGAATCCCCTTCGGGTACACGGCAAAACATGGCCGCTTTTGAAATCTTGTTCCCGACTTTAAAAATAAAATTCTTAATAAGTATAAATTGTAGGGTACCATGCATGAGTACCTCATACCTTCAAATTGTCATGACAATCTGAAGAGTGGTTATAGAAAAGAAGTAGAAAATGTATGAAAATCACCACCCCCCTCCCTTCCTTTTTACATTAGAAAAAAATTCATCACAAATAGAAAAAATAAAATTTAAGCATAAAATACATATCAAAGCATTTAGTAAGTTAAATATGATAAATATGCAGTAAATGAGTGTGTAAAATCATACACCTATTGAGTTATTTAAAGAAATAGTGCAAAAATGTGCATATCTGACCAAGTCCGAAAAGACGTCAAAAACGCGTCAAAAATTTGACTTCGAAGTGGAACCAAAAATAACAACACTTCTTTAGACATCTCTTTAGATCATCCTGATTCTTTCGGTTTGTCGATACATGCTTCGGTTCTGAAGAAGAAGTTTGTCAAAGGAGGGTACTCCCGTGACCTACTTTTGGCTGTGGTGGCGCCACCTGTTGACAGATCCGGACGAAAAACAACAACACTTGTAGGGGACCATGAGTACTTCATACCTACCAAGTTTCATCAAAATCCCTTAACCTGTTCTGGAGAAGAAGTTTATAATGTGAAAAGTTTACGACGACGGACGACGACGGACGACGACAATGACGACGGACGACTGACGACGGACGCAACACTATGACAACAGCTCACTTGAGCCGTTGGCTCAGGTGAGCTAAAAAATAAAATTTAAGCATAAAATACATATCAAAGCATTAAGTAAGTTAAATATGATAAATATGTAGTAAATGAGTGTGTAAAATCATACACTTATTGAGTTATTTAAAGAAATAGTACAAAAATGTGTATTTCTGACTAAGTCCGAAAAGACGTCAAAAACGCGTCAAAAATTTGACTTCGAAGTGGAACCAAAAATAACAACACTTCTTACGACATCTCTCTAGATCATCCTGATTCTTTCGGTTTGTCGATACATGCTTCGGTTCTGAAGAAGAAGTTTGTCAAAGGAGGGTACTCCCGTGACCTACTTTTGGCTGTGGTGGCGCCACCTGTTGACAGATCCGGACGAAAAACAACAACACTTGTAGGGGACCATGAGTACTTCATACCTACCAAGTTTCATCAAAATCCCTTAACCTGTTCTGGAGAAGAAGTTTAAAATGTGAAAAGTTTACGACGACGGACGACGACGACGACGACGGACGACAGACGCAACACTATGACAATAGCTCACTTGAGCCTATGGCTCAGGTGAGCTAAAAAGGGGAAAAAATTTGTTGGGGTCCCGCCGGGGTTTGAAGCCACTCCCCATGGGTCCATTGGGCATTGAAAACATACATTATACTTATGTACAATCTTAAAAAATATTCCTTTAACATCCAAAAGTGGATATCTTGACAAAATTCTTTCACTTGTAGGGTACCATGCATGAGTACCTCATACCTACAAATTGTCATGACAATCTGAAGAGTGGTTATAGAAAAGAAGCAGAAAATGTATGAAAATCACCCCCCCCCCCCCTTTCCTTTATACATAAGAAAAAAATTCATAAAAAATGAAAGAAATAAAATTTAAGCATAAAATACATATCAAAGCCTTAAGTAAGTTAAATATGATAAATATGTAGTAAATGAGTGTGTAAAATCATACACTTATTGAGTTATTTAAAGAAATAGTGCAAAAATGTGCATTTCTGACTAAGTCCGAAAAGACGTCAAAAACGCGTCAAAAATTTGACTTCGAAGTGGAACCAAAAATAACAACACTTCTTAGGAAATCTCTCTAGATCATCCTGATGCTTTTGGTTTGTCGATACATGCTTCGGTTCTGAAGAAGAAGTTTGTCAAAGGAGGGTACCCCCCGTGACCTACTTTTGGCTGTGGTGGCGCCACCTGTTGACAGATCCGGACGAAAAACAACAACACTTGTAGGGGACCATGATTACTTCATACCTACCAAGTTTCATCAAAATCCCTTCAGCCGTTCTGGAGAAGTTTAAAATGTGAAACGTTTACGACGACGAACGACGACGACGACGGACGACGGACGCAACACGATGACAATAGCTCACTTGAGCCGTTGGCTCAGGTGAGCTAAAAAATAAAATTTAAGCATAAAATACATATCAAAGCATTAAGTAAGTTAAATATGATAAATATGTGGTAAATGAGTGTGTAAAATCATACACGTATTGAGTTATTTAAAGAAATAGTGCAAAAATGTGCATTTCTGACCAAGTCCGAAAAGACGTCAAAAACGCGTCAAAAATTTGACTTCGAAGTGGAACCAAAAATAGCAACACTTCTTACGACATCTCTCTAGATCATCCTGATGCTTTCGGTTTGTCGATACATGCTTCGGTTCTGAAGAAGAAGTTTGTCAAAGGAGGGTACCCCCGTGACCTACTTTTGGCTGTGGTGGCGCCACCTGTTGACAGATCCGGACGAAAAACAACAACACTTGTAGAGGACCATGAGTACTTCATACCTACCAAGTTTCATCAAAATCCCTTCAGCCGTTCTGGAGAAGAAGTTTAAAATGTGAAAAGTTTACGACGACGGACGACGACGACGACGACGGACGACAGACGCAACACTATGACAATAGCTCACTTGAGCCTATGGCTCAGGTGAGCTAAAAAGGGGAAAACAATTTTGTTGGGGTCCCGCCGGGGTTTGAAGCCACTCCCCATGGGTCCATTGGGCATGGAAAACATACTTATGTACAATCTTAAAGAATTATACCTTAAACATCCGAAGTGGATATCTTGACAAAATTCTTTCATTTGTAGGGTACCATGCATGAGTACCTCATACCTACAAATTGTCATGACAATCTGAAGAGTGGTTATAGAAAAGAAGCAGAAAATGTATGAAAATCACCCCCCCCCCCCTTTCTTTTTACATCAGAAAAAAATTCATAAAAAATCAAAAAAATAAAATTTAAGCATAAAATACATATCAAAGAATTAAGTAAGTTAAATATGATAAATATGTAGTAAATGAGTGTGTAAAATCATACACTTATTGAGTTATTTAAAGAAATAGTGCAAAAATGTGCATTTTAGACTAAGTCCGAAAAGACGTCAAAAACGCGTCAAAAATTTGACTTCGAAGTGGAACCAAAAATAACAACACTTCTTGCGACATCTCTCTAGATCATCCTGATGCTTTCGGTTTGTCGATACATGCTTCGGTTCTGAAGAAGAAGTTTGTCAAAGGAGGGTACCCCCCGTGACCTACTTTTGGCTGTGGTGGCGCCACCTGTTGACAGATCCGGACGAAAAACAACAACACTTGTAGGGGACCATGAGTACTTCATACCTACCAAGTTTCATCAAAATCCCTTCAGCCGTTCTGGAGAAGAAGTTTAAAATGTGAAAAGTTTACGACGACGGACGACGACGACGGACGACAGACGCAACACTATGACAATAGCTCACTTAAGCCTATGGCTAAGGTGAGCTAAAAAGGGGAAAACATTTTGTTGGGGTCCCGCCGGGGTTTGAAGCCACTCCCCATGGGTCCATTGGGCATGGAAAACATACATTATACTTATGTACAATCTTAAAAATATTCCTTAAACATCCAAAAGTGGATATCTTGACAAAATTCTTTCACTTGTAGGGTACCATGCATGAGTACCTCATACCTACAAATTGTCATGACAATCTGAAGAGTGGTTATAGAAAAGAAGCAGAAAATGTATGAAAATCACCCCCCCCCTTCCTTTTTACATAAGAAAAAAATTCATAAAAAATCAAAAAAATAAAATTTAAGCATAAAATACATATCAAAGCATTAAGTAAGTTAAATATGATAAATATGTAGTAAATGAGTGTTTGAAATCATACACTTATTGAGTTATTTAAAGAAATAGTGCAAAAATGTGCATTTCTGACTAAGTCCGAAAAGACGTCAAAAACGCGTCAAAAATTTGACTTCGAAGTGGAACCAAAAATAACAACACTTCATACGACATCTCTCTAAATCATCCTGATGCTTTCGGTTTGTCGATACATGCTTCGGTTCTGAAGAAGAAGTTTGTCAAAGGAGGGTACCCCCCGTGACCTACTTTTGGCTGTGGTGGCGCCACCTGTTGACAGATCCGGACGAAAAACAACACTAGTAGGGGACCATGAGTACTTCATACCTACCAAATTTCATCAAAATCCCTTCAGCCGTTCTGGAGAAGAAGTTTAAAATGTGAAAAGTTTACGACGACGGACGACGACGACGACGACGGACGACAGACGCAACACTATGACAATAGCTCACTTGAGCCTATGGCTCAGGTGAGCTAAAAAGGGGAAAAAATTTGTTGGGGTCCCGCCGGGGTTTGAAGCCACTCCCCATGGGTCCATTGGGCATGGAAAACATACATTATACTTATGTACAATCTTAAAAAATATTCCTTTAACATCCAAAAGTGGATATCTTGACAAAATTCTTTCACTTGTAGGGTACCATGCATGAGTACCTCATACCTACAAATTGTCATGACAATCTGAAGAGTGGTTATAGAAAAGAAGCAGAAAATGTATGAAAATCACCCCCCCCCCCCTTTCCTTTATACATAAGAAAAAAATTCATAAAAAATGAAAAAAATAAAATTTAAGCATAAAATACATATCAAAGCCTTAAGTAAGTTAAATATGATAAATATGTAGTAAATGAGTGTGTAAAATCATACACTTATTGAGTTATTTAAAGAAATAGTGCAAAAATGTGCATTTCTGACTAAGTCTGAAAAGACGTCAAAAACGCGTCAAAAATTTGACTTCGAAGTGGAACCAAAAATAACAACACTTCTTAGGAAATCTCTCTAGATCATCCTGATGCTTTTGGTTTGTCGATACATGCTTCGGTTCTGAAGAAGAAGTTTGTCAAAGGAGGGTACCCCCCGTGACCTACTTTTGGCTGTGGTGGCGCCACCTGTTGACAGATCCGGACGAAAAACAACAACACTTGTAGGGGACCATGATTACTTCATACCTACCAAGTTTCATCAAAATCCCTTCAGTCGTTCTGGAGAAGAAGTTTAAAATGTGAAAAGTTTACGACGACGGACGACGACGACGGACGCAACACTATGACAATAGCTCACTTGAGCCTATGGCTCAGGTGAGCTAAAAAGGGGAAAAAATTTGTTGGGGTCCCGCCGGGGTTTGAAGCCACTCCCCATGGGTACATTGGGCATGGAAAACATACATTATACTTATGTACAATCTTAAAAAATATTCCTTAAACATCCAAAAGTGGATATCTTGACAAAATTCTTTCACTTGTAGGGTACCATGCATGAGTACCTCATACCTACAAATTGTCATGACAATCTGAAGAGTGGTTATAGAAAAGAAGCAGAAAATGTATGAAAATCACCCCCCCCCCCCCCCTTCCTTTTTACATAAGAAAAAAATTCATAAAAAATCAAAAAAATAAAATTTAAGCATAAAATACATATCAAAGCATTAAGTAAGTTAAATATGATAAATATGTAGTAAATGAGTGTGTCAAATCATACACTTATTGAGTTATTTAAAGAAATAGTGCAAAAATGTGCATTTCTGACCAAGTCCGAAAAGACGTCAAAAACGCGTCAAAAATTTGACATCGAAGTGGAACCAAAAATAACAACACTTCTTACGACATCTCTCTAGATCATCCTGATGCTTTCGGTTTGTCGATACATGCTTCGGTTCTGAAGAAGAAGTTTGTCAAAGGAGGGTACCCCCCGTGACCTACTTTTGGCTGTGGTGGCGCCACCTGTTGACAGATCCGGACGAAAACAACAACACTTGTAGGGGACCATGAGTACTTCATACCTACCAAGTTTCATCAAAATCCCTTCAGCCGTTCTGGAGAAGAAGTTTAAAATGTGAAAAGTTTACGACGACGGACGACGACGACGACGACGACGACGGACGACAGACGACAGACGCAACACTATGACAATAGCTCACTTGAGCCTATGGCTCAGGTGAGCTAAAAACCGATGTGAAGTTTGTGGAGGAAAAGTGAAACAATTTTCATGCGTTGAAAAGTAAGTATTTGTGATCCGTGAAAAAAATTGGGTTTCTCATGTGGATTCAGTGACTTAGTGTATATATATTCCCCCGTGACCAAAGTGTCTATATTATATTTGTGTGTAAATATCGTTGTTATGTATCAGTGAAATTATCGACTCGTGCGGTTGGTATATTGATATGCGTATTTGATACCATACAGATTCTGTGGATGTGAAGTGATGGTGCGCTATAACGTGTAATACATGCACATATGTTTTGTGCTTTAATCAAGTGCGCGACCGTTTTATATTGATTTTTGCAAGTGCATATTCTGTGAATTTGTTTGCGTGTGATATATTTTATTTGTGAAAATTTCATGCGCGATAGTGCGTGTAATTTTGTGATGATTTATATGTGTGCGATTATTTTTTTTACTGTTCACGCTTGTGAATTTGTGTTTTCTGTGCCGGATATGTGTTGTGAATTTGTTTCATTCTTTAGCGATGTGTAGTGAATTAATGTGTTACATCTGAGCCCGATGTTTTATTTTGTTTGTTTAAGTGTTCTCTCTGCTCGTGTACTTTTATCCGTTACAACGTATATCGATGTGTATGTGCAACAATAAGCCATGTTTTGTATGTTGATAAAGTATTTCTGTGTATTAATAAGACTATGCGCTTGTAACGATATCATCTAATTGTCCGAAAAGTAACTGTGCAAAGTGATGAGTTTCCGTGAGATGTGCAAATTCTGCGTAGACGTGGTTTATTGATTTGAATTCAATTTAGGTGTTTAACATGTCTGTCGAAAAAGTCCGTGAATTCTTTATGAAATCAGGAAAGTTTAGTGAATCGAATTTGATCAGACACCGAAGGAATCAGAAGTAGTTATAAAGGGCAGACGAGAAGCATAATTATGTGTTATTCAGTTCGTTCAAAGATTACTGGAGAAACCTGACTTGTGTTCGAAGTCGTCGTAAAACGCATTAATCATCTTTGTATGTCGAAGTTAGCATTCGAGGATCAATTTACAAATGATCACACAGTGTACTAAGGAGTTCAAGGAATCACAAAACAGGACATTCTTACCTGATGTGTACATCAAAATGTACATCGAGACAATCACCGAATTTGACAACTTTCAATGGAGCTGTTGCGACAGGTGTTGTATGCAATCGGGAGACGCTGACTCTCCCCGGGCACCTGGTCTCACTTGAGAATGTTATCCATTCCGAGTTTCGCAACCGTTCCGATGGGAATTCTCACGATTTTAGCTTGCCTTCGCGACTTTGAGACCAAATAACTGATAGGTACTCCTTTGATGTTTATTTGATGTCTATCTGATCTTCGTAGTCCCTTTAATGTTCTATGTTTTGTCTATGCGCTCAGTACTTTCGCATTTAGTGTTTTCGGGGTCTTTTTGTTGAGCGTGCTGCAATCGACTGGAATTTGAGAACTACTCTTTTCCTTTCTTAATTAAAAATAATCTCTTTGTCAATAGAAGACGGCTAAAATTTTTGTAATGCAGCAAAAGTTCGTATTGAAGCTAAGGAAACCTCCTCGTGGGCAATAAAGACAGTGTGCAATACATGATAAATCCTCGGAATTTCATACCTTAAGAATGCGGGGACTATAGTGCCTGGCACCCGGGCTTTTTTATAATTTGACCCTGAATGATCTTGGTCACATTTTCCCTATGTTTAGATTTTTATCAACTGAATACAAAAAATATGTACATTCTTGAATGTCTGTTAAAATTCAAAATATGGGAAGTTTGTCTTCTGAAATATTTGGTCCCCCCCCCCTAAAAAACTTCAAAGTGGTAAAATCAATACTTTTAGCCAAGATCAAGGCGTTTGGTAATTAATGCTAGGTTTACACTTACTGTCCTGTTTACTAAATCCAGAGTACCCTGTTTTATTCTGTCATCTGAAGACCTATAAATTATAGTTTCCGTGAATTGACCTCCTTTCGTCGTAACTGGAAATTAACTTCAACTTGCCCTAACAGCTGCCTGCAAACCGTAATATGAAAAATAAAATGTCTACGGGATATTTCCATGTTAATTTCAAGCCTCCACCATATTGTTCTCCGTGTCAACAATAATAAACAGTGACGTCAAAGCTCCCGACGTCACGCATTTTCACCGATTTTACTATAGAAAATCCCCGTAGACTTTTTATTTTCCGTCCTATTTCTAACTTAATTGACATACAGCCAAAACAATGGTATTTTCTGTTACGACTAGAGGAGTACTATAAAACTGATATCTTTTTGGAAGTTGACAGTATCATATTTTTAAGAAAACAGGGATTTAGTGAACAGGACAGTAGCCACCATCGCCCCAATTGAGGTGAATCGTAGGGAACGTAATGCTAGGTTTACACTTAGCCACGATGCCCTACGATGTCGTTGTTTGAGCAAAATCATGGAGTTCCATGAGTCTATAAATAAAATGGGTCTTCAAATGCTCGCCGACGCTCCACCACGCTCATTGATCCGCGCTCTAATAATTTGTTACAATTGTAGATAAGATCTCTTATGATCTCTCAATCTTACTTTCCTGTACGATTACCACGATGAGCTTTTACGCTTTGCCACGCTATATCACGGTTCCCTGTAGAATAGAATCTTTATACGAATATTGGAATCGCAACGCATTTTGTAGATGGTGGACTGAATCGTGAGAACCGTAACAAATCGTGAACGTGAGTGAAATTGTAGTGGATCGTAGGAGAACGTGTTTCGCCAAGATCTCCTACGATCGGTTGTAACATGTACTACGATCTGTTGCGCTTTATCAAGGTCTGTTACGCTCTACTACGCTCCATTATGCTCTCTCAAGTTGTAAGAATCAAGAAGTTGAAATGTTACGATCGTTAGAGAATGTGGTGGGATCGTGATGATCGTAGGAAATCGCAGAGATCGTGGCAAAATGTTTGATTCTCAAAACATTTGCTACAATTGTCCCGATTGATCCTTATATCGTGAGAGAGCGCAATGGAGCGTAGTAACAGACCTTGCAACAGATCGTAATACGATTTCACTCACGCTCTTTGACGATTTATTACAAAATCTACAAGATGCGTTGCGATTACAATATTCCTATAATGAAAATTATTTTAAGACAACCTGGGTTTTTTTTCAGATTACAAGAGTGTTTACCATCCTTACAATTTCTAACATCTGAAGAAGCCTAAAAAAGAAGTCTTGTTAATAAGTGAGGTGTTGCATTAACTGTCTTCGAACGAGTTAAAAATATAGGCACGCAATCAAAGATTTAAATTGCTCAACAAAAATGTAATAAGCATAAAAGCTAATCGTGGTAATCGTACGGGAACGTAACGAAGATTGAGAGAATGGGATGAAATCTTATCTACAATCGTAACAATCGATATGTACAGCGCGTATTAAATCGTACTATTAGCGTGATGTACAGCGCGTATTAAATCGTACTGTTAGCGTGATGGAGCGTCGGAGAGCGTGAAATCGAAAACCAATTTATTTATAGAATCGTGGAGCTCCATGATTTTGCTCAATCATAGACATCGCAGGGCATGGCTAAGTGTAAATCTAGCATAACATAGCAACAGCTGGTCAAATACCAAAAACGAAGATCATTTTCATGGTAGGGGGTCAAACTTGTCTATGACGGTGAAAATGATGAAAATCTGATAAATGAGTGGTCAGCCCCATCAGGATCTTTTTATGCTTACAGAGAATGTCTCTTAATAACTACTTGCAACATTTCTAACTGTGCTTGTCTACCTTGTGATTGTGCATAGGGTGTTTTGTTGCTTCGCTGACGGTGCTGCAACCGAATCTTTTTGGAGATCCCATCCTTTCTCCATGAAATGTACATGCGGTGCACTGATTATTATTTTTTTAACAAAACTTGATTATTTCAACCACTAGGTTGGTGTCTCTGCTGTTGGACCGTTAGTCCCTCGGGATAAGGTTCCACTAGTTTTATGATGTTCGACACTACATGTATTTGTTTTCTTTTTTTTTCTATATAAAAGAGTTGATGGATTATTGTGAAAGTAAAGGGTATTGCTCTGTACATAGGCGTAGCCTTTTATACCACGGACGTTAAAACAATGAAAATTGTAACATCATCTTAAAGTTTACAATAGCACCACGTGGATTAATGAATTAATCAGACAACTACATAATTTTTCTTACTTTCAATAACATATTAAATGAACAACACATTGTTATATAACTTCTTGATTGTCAGAAATAATCTATTCAATTTTTTTTAATTCAACTTAATTTCAATACCCTTTAATAATCTTATAATTACCTCCTGCCAAATCATTGACAAATCATGAAAACAAATGTTCAATAAACCAGAGAGTGGTCCACGAAGAGCATATGTAAATAAAACATAGATCGAGTGTTTAATGAACACGTGTCGCCTGAAGCAGCTTTTCATTATTTTTCACAGCATGTGATATCATAAGATACTAATAAACACCATCAAATAATCAGCATATAAAAGTGATTACTTACTACTAGTTTATGACATTGCAAACCATGCATTAATTGTTTTAAAGTACGTTCAAGTTCAAGACCACAAGGCAAACATTTTTCTTACAAGAATTAAGGACTCATCACATGGAATTCAATTACGAAATAAGTGAGTCTTTCAAAAAATATACCCAATATTGAAGTTTTTTTAAGTGGGTCAAATTCCAAAGTCAAGGTCACAATGACAAAAATAGTCCTATAAGTATACAGGTCTGGCCTCAATTAATACACATAAGAAACATGGGACTCCTTTCACTTATGAAAAGTAGGTCAAAATCAAAAGTTAAAATCTTGTCAAATTGCAAAATATGAGAGTCTTAACAACTTTCGTTAAAAAGGATTGTCCAATATTAAAGTTTTCACCAAAATAAGTCAAACTTTAAAGTCAAGGGCATCCTATCAGCAGAAAGGTCTTGTCAGAAAAAAATAATGGGAATAATGACATATCACATATCACCTACCATTCAAAAGTTTTACACAATATTTCAACTTTATCAAAAGGTCAATGTCAACATTTAAAAATATGGTAGGCCTGTTATAAGGTATACATGTGTACAATATCAACTTCCTATCACTAACAGCTGACAAATTCTGGCCTATGACAGACAGACCGACAGAAGCCGAACAAAGCGACACAAAAATGTGTTTCTCAAATACAGTGTTTCAGAAAAAGAAATTGACTCATATATCCAAGTACTATTATATAAACAATACATCAATTAATCAAACAAAACATGAATGCATAATTTATGTCAAATGCAGTTAATATGAACAAGTACATTGTAATCGAATGCTTTACATGTGTTTTCTAATACACCTATAGTGTTCATTTCGTCAGGATTCATGACATAGTGGGGTAGAAATACACATGGTGAACAGATATGGAATGAAGTGAAATATTCCACTTTCTTCAGAGAAAATTATTCTGATATTTACTTCTAAACTTGAAGTGTCACAATTAACTGGTAACCTTCTTTATCAGCATTTCAAACCAGTTTTAATGCAAAAGACACAATGGAGTCCCAAGCTAAAATGATTTTCAGTTGCGCCCTCTCGTTTTATTTCTGAATTTTGTGCAAGTGTTCGGTTATATAACCATGTATAACTAGGTGTGAAAAGAAAGGAGGGGATCTCGAAAAGTAGCGTAAGAATTGACCCTTCCGATTGCGGGAAAAAATGCCAAATTTCGTGACGTCACAATGCTTTTGCAAGTGTTTACCTCGGACAAACAAGCTTCGAACCTCGGTCAAACATCGAAATTTCATTGTGACGTCATGGAATTTCTCAATTTTTTCCCACAAGATAGATGCATGTGGGATTTTTCTCATACAACCTCACAATACAAACCTGGTTTTTCTGTGATAATACACCAGTGTACCTTACCTTGCATTTCATTTAACGAGTAACTGGAGCCACTAGTTCCACCACGGTATCTGCCTACATTGTCAACCATTATCTCTTTGTTGTAATTCTTTGAGTGTGATAACACTGAATTACATGTATTAAAACATCAAATCATATTGTTATGCTGTAAGATTAACTTATTCTGAATATAAGAAATATACTGGTGTTGGGACAGTTTCCGGACGATTTTGAAGTTTCCTTTTTCAGAGATAATTCCTCTGTCCTTTGATAGAATTATCCCTCAAATTTATCTTGAATAATGCGTTGCCCTTCCCACAGATACACGTATTTTGGCGATTTCCACAAATTTCTGGAACAGTTTCCGAACACCTCATATTAAAGCTGTAAGTCTCGATCAATTTGTGGCTGTACTACGTGATTTGTTATATTGTTTTCTTAAATCTTACACATGAATGTGTAAAAATAATTTTGGAAATAGTAATGAAGCTTCTCAAATCATACAAATTGGAAAATTGTTGTTCTCGGCGTGTAATCGATATTAAACGGGACAGAAAGGAGAGAAAAGACGGTATGATAAAGAAACTTAGATGCAAAATTTTGTTATGATAATTCATGATTTGAATTCTCCATTAAACCATTGTCGCAACATTATGAAAATAATTTCCTTCAAATTACTTCAAAGGGATGACTGTCCGGACACTGTTACTGTAAGGAAACTGTTACTGTCCGGAAGCTGTTCTGAAACCAGTACTGCAATATTAAATGTAGCCAGATAAAAGGATTTTTTTACACTTTACTTTGTGATATGTACCTTTTTCTCAACTCTGGTGTATAAAATCTCAATCTCATTATCATCATCATCTGTGACTCGATTGTCCATTGGTCTCGTTGGTTTATGTGTAGTCCTTTGTGTTTGATGTTTCCGTGTTGTGCGTTGACGTTCCTTGTCCCTTATGCGTCTCTTTCTGTGCTTGTCTGCTTTGTGTTTTTGCATTGGATGTTTTTGGGTTTTGCTGTGGGTGCTGCAATCTGGTGTTGTTGGAGATCCCCTCCTTTGTCTTGTAAAGTGTAATTTATACACATATATACCTAATATATGCTCACCCATGCCATCCTGTGTTACATCGAAGTCAGAGGACGACCGGATCCTTTTCATGGATTCGTCACCAATATAGTGTCATTCAGTTCAACATTATATCTATGTTTTATGTTTAGTAGAGACAATAAAAACTGTTCCCATTGTGCTGCTGACATGAATACAGACTTTAACTTTAACTCCGCTATATGTATCATACCACCAGACAGATTCAGCCCATTTTTCCGAAGGGTAACCTTATGCAGCACTAATACACGTAGAGATGTCATATTAGACAGATCAAGCCCTTTGTCACCTAGGGTCACATATGACATATGTAACTCCTGCATTGATGTCATATCAGACAGATCAAGTCCTTTGTAATTAAGGGTCATTCTCTCAAGCCATAATTCACGAAGTGTTGTACATAATGTCAGAGAGATGTAGATCTCTGTCATCAAGGATTACATCGTACATCATCAACACACATAATGATGCCATGTGTGTCAGTAATGGATGTAATGGAGGGGAATTATTATATGGGGGAGTGGTGTTAATCTTAACATTTGATAGGCGTAAGCATCTCAGGGATGGTATACATACCGGGGGTACGGATCTGTCAGTCTCATCCCCTTCAATAAAGATCATCATTAGTGACCTTGTGTTGTTATATCTGTTACAAAGAAAGCCACTTAGTTCTGTATTAGTAATGCCACTCTCACTGTCAGTAGGAACACGGAATAAGCATAGTGACCTTATGTGTATATGGTAACTAGACAGTAGTTCCCTAGTCTCCCTAATTGTCTCTATGTCACTGTTACTAGAGAGCCAAACATCGGATATATGGAATGTCACTTGCCTGTCTGTCAGAGGGGTGACCATCTGTCCGTGTACAAACTCCCTGAACCATTTTACCTGTATTTTATACAGTTCCCTCACTGACCTTTTATAGTAGCGTGGTGAACTTCTGTATTTCCAGATCTCTGTGTCATTGTCTGTCACACTAACAACACACTGTGATAACACACTACCCATACATGGACACATACCACATATAAACATAATAACATTAGATAACTCCATAATTACCTTGATTGTGGATAGATGTTTACAGAATGAGTCACTTACCTTTTCTCTGTTTGTTACGATGTAGATTGCAGCCAAAAACTCTTGTACAGATTTATGAAAGAAATGAACACTTACATTATTTGTTAACAGGCTTGGTACTTCTTTCTGGCTGATTAATCCAACATAAAGTGCAAACTGTAACTCCTTCACACCTATTTCTTTTTCTAATTTCTTCTTCTGAAAAACTAAGTTCGTTTCATTAGATAACAGACCTTCATACGCTACTTTTCCTAACTTTAACAGAACAGAGATATGATTTCTATTGTTTTCATGTTCAGATAAAATGTCTGGTATTTCCCGATGAGACCCTATGGTACTTTCTATTTGCAGTGTTTCCTTCTCATTTGCCCTCGCTATTAACATATCTAACATGACAGCATAGAAGCTTGTCATACTGTCCCCAACCTGTTTTCCCTCATACCATATCTGGAAACAGATAGCAGCTAACAAAGGTATCTGAGTGAATGATTTCAAAGACTTTTCTTTTAGATTCCTTCTGATTCTGTTATACACCTCATGATATTTCAAAGAGCTCTCTTTCAATTTAAAACGATTGAACAGAACATTTGCAATGATATTTTCGATGCCGGTCTTACTTAGACCAAGGATTTCTATAACTCTGTCATTCATTTGTACCATTTGTGATACTGCTGGAAAAACCCAAGGTCGCATTGATATAAAACTAGTTACCATACTTGACAGGTTCTCTAAATTTGGCATAGCTTGACACGTCAGCTGTTTTACTGTTTCATCGTTTGGGTTCCATTCATCGAGGCCGTCCATGATTACAAGACTTCTATACTTTTCAGATGACAATACATGGCGTATAGCAGCATGGCAGCCTTTTAAACTTCTAGATGCGTCATGGCAGATCATATCTACAACGCAAGCTCTATTAGAGTTAACATTTCGGAATTTTAATAGGAAAACAAAGTCAAATCTCTTCAAAGCTCTTTCCCACACGTCAAGTGTTCTTCCAAGACCTTCCTCATTTTGAGCATTGCACCATTTCTGTACCATCCATATACAATATGTTGTCTTGCCGTGAGCCGCATCACCTAACATGAATATTTTACTAGATACGTCATTGTCTATTTTAAATAAGTCATATGGATGTACAAGTTCTCTTCTGTCCTTCGATAACTTTTCTGGGACTAATCCTGTCCGATGTATGAACCCCTCAAAGTCAGTTCCTGTGTACTCTCTGTACCTGTCTTTACCTTGGACATCTTCAGGTAGTTCTTTTGGTGTGTCTTGCAATAATTTAAGACCATCATAGTCCGAGTCGCTTCCTGATTCAGACCCCGAATCAGAGCGACTGTCAGAATTATCCTGCTTTTTTGTATACTTAGGATCATTAAATGTCACTACTTCGGCGAATACTAACTCTATCGGTAATTCTATTCCTCGCTCTTGTAGAGGTGATAAGGTGACAGCTTTGGTGATATCGTTGTAAACGTGTAACAACCTCCGTTTCAATTGATCAACATCTAGTTCCTCATCTATTTAATATCAATTATAAATAGAAGTTCGTAAGTAAAAAGCAAGACATATGAAAACTGAATTTGAAATGGTCTGATTGTAAGACAAATTTGTAATGCGGAAGGGTTCCAACTCTATACCTTCTTGAAGAAAAGGACTAGGTGTGTTAACCCCTCATATCGGCCCTATAATTTCGACGAAGTATATTTTTGATAAAAGAATTATTAATTTTCACTTTTTGCAAAGTTGAATGTTTGAGAAAATACCGGGTCATAATTTTGAGCCCTCGTAACGTAACGCGCGTGGTGTATGACGTCATGTTTTCATCGTATTTTACACACAAATCTTCAAAATTCATCTAAGCTCCAGGCCTCGTCCACGATTTTTTATGCAAATTAAAAGGCCGATCAGAAATCCATCGATTGACACAAAAATATTTATGGGCAAGGCCTAGATTACCACTTGATTTCATAGTTTTGTATCGAAATATCGCTCATTTATTGATCTTTCAATGATTTCAGCGTTTTTAGACGTTTTGAGCGACGTATTATTCAGTATAGGACTGTGAAATAAAACAAAAGCTTTCATGATTTGGACTTACCATACATTTGACATTTATTAAACTAGAATATTATGGATATATAAACAACTTTGAAAATAGGGCCGAAATGACATGTAACCGCACCTACTCCTTTCAAACCAATATTTTCATGCACCAGACACGTGTTTCGAATATTGAATTCTCATCAGTGATGCTTCCAGCCAACGTTCTTTTCATAAGCTGTCCAAATTAATTTTACTAGCGCCCTTTTACTAGGTTACACAATTTTACTAGGTTACACAATAAACAAAGTATATGAAGGTAAAATAAAGTCGAATATGAAAGTCAATCCTCTTCAATTGACATTTAAAAGATGTTGAAGTCTCCATCAGTTATTTTGTCTGAAAGTCGAAAGGGCAAGGCAAAATATTTAGAAGCCCAGTCAATGTCCCATTCATTGTCATATATTGTAAGCTGTCTTTTATTCGCGGCGTCTTAATTTCGCGAATATGAGAGAGGTGACGGGTTCGCGTCATTTTATTTTCGCGACATCGTTCAATCATATCTTTCTGCACATATGTTGCAACATATTCGCGGCGTTTTATTTTCGCGAATCTACGGACCTCATGTCAAACGTTGTGGTTATGGAAGGTTACAATAATAATAAAAATTTTGATACCAAGTGAACGATCTTGTTCTTGCCAATATCACTGCTACATCGAAACACTGCAAGTAAAAACACAGGGAAGACCTACGTACACAGCAAGAGACACAAAAGAGATAATAAATCAAAACACTAAATAAAAAAGACTACACATACATCATCCAAACAAATTAGCAGTTGGGGCCGACGTAAGGCAGCCATCTGCCACGATAGTAGCAAATGGTGCAGTTATACGGATCACACGCGCATAATAATCCTCTTTTCCGGTTACCCAGAGGTATCGAAGAACGTCCATATTCTTGAAAAAAATCTTCGTCACTGTAAGATGACCACACAAATAATACCAGTAAAACGAAGGGACCCTGACAACACACTGATGAATATGTAAATTGATTTGAAATAAACGAAAGGCATACGAAAAACAGTCCGCTGCTCTGCCGGTTGGTATGTAGTTACCCGAGGAGTCCGATCGACATTCAGAGAGGAAATGTGAACGTGATCCTGAAGTCGAAGACTCTACAGAGACAAATAATACAGCATCCTACATGGTTATTATGGTGTCCTACGACACTGATGATAACATGGACACCTCACTCTATGACAAACGTGACGACTGCAATCTCTGCATCAAAAACTTTCCTTTTCTTAATAGCAACATCCGTTCATCGCCTGCTTATGTCGTGTTCATATCTGATTTCATACGTTATGCCAAAACAATTACCAAATATACAGATTTTGTTCTGAGAGCTAGGCGTCTTTCAGATAAGCTTCTCAGTAAGGGATACGTTTGTGATCGACTAACTAAGGAAGTTCTACGGTAGATAGGGGAACTAGTCATACACCATGTTGTCCCACATCAAAATGGTGGATGCTATTCTGTCTTAGACCATTTCGACCATCCAAACCACAGACTACATATATATATACTCGTACCTTCCGAAAAGGAAGTAACCGGAAGTTCCTGTTCCTGAGCATCTGGTGTAACTTCCATATTGGGAGTTCGCTTCCTTTCATGTGGTAGAGATATTTGTTGTTTGCTTTCGTTATTGTTTTATCGTGATTTTCGATACATTTTTAGACATAAAATACTTCACACTCTTTGGCCACATTACATTGTTTAGATTGAGGATCACTGACGAGGGTTAAGTACCCGAAACGTGCATGTCTGGTACATGCTTCAAATGTATCTGATCTTAAATGATGCCATTGAATTTCAAGACTTGTATTCTTTTTTATGATTTTCTGAGGTATCGATTTTGTAATTTGTGTTGGGATATGGTCATTGTCCATATTTGTCACTATGTCAAAAGTCATATTGGGTTTAAATTTAATAATAGCGTTTAGGGCTCACACTATGAGAATGTCTATGTGAAACACCAATAATCAAAAAGGTTAAGTCATGGTCAATAATTAGAAGGTTTATGCTTTGGCTAAAGGGCCTTGCATTGCAATTTATAAATTATTTGGAATATAAGGGTCCTTTAGCATCATATCCCAGCCATTCTGCTACGTCTTTCGGTATATTTAGTATATAATGTTCACATATTTTGGTCATATTACATTGTTTAGATCGAGGATCACTGACGAGGGTCAAATACCCGAAACGTGCATGTCTGGTCCATGCTGTAAATTTATCTGCTTTGAAATTATGCTAATGAATTTGAAGACATTAAACGCTACCGCTAAGGTAAAATCTCTTTAAATCTTATGCTTAAGTCAAGGTTCAAAGTCATTTGGTCAATTTAAAGAAATGGAGCAAAATATGTAACGAAGACAGACTCAACTATGATCATAGATCTACAATATTAAAGTCATATTCCTGATGCTTCACATGTCGTCTGAACAATTACAATTTCGGAAAATTGTCATTTAATCCAAAGAAACCATTGATATAAAAGGAGGTAAATATCCTAGCACAATCCCTTCAAATCTATTTTGGACGTAGATTTTATCTAACTATGCTACTGAATCGACCCTAAGGAATTTTATAGCACTATCAGCAGATGCATAACTTGACAAAAAACAAGAGCCCCAGGGGGTCCAACGCTCACCTGATACCCATTTACCCTCTTAAGCTACTGGTATATTGCATTATGACAGTGCCAGAATTTGAACCAACAACCCTGGGACTATATACACATAAACCATTTCTTAAAGTTGAAAAAAAAAGAAACATAAATTTTAGGCATGAAATGTATATATGATGCATGATGAATTTGAAGACGTTAAACATATTACAGCAATAAGAGACTCCGATATGTCAAATACACAGTGAAAGAGTGGCAAAACGGAAAAAATGAAAATGGAAGAAAACATTGTTTTGGCCAAAAATGTAATTAAAGGTATTCAGATGATTTCAAAGTTCATAAAAAGGTGACAAAATTGAAAAAAAAATGAAAAAGGAAGAACAAAAGATTTGGGGTGCCCGCGCCGCGACTTGAACCCACAACCCTTGGATCCATGTGAACAGTAAACATATCTATTCATATATTAAATAATTTATAAAAATTCCAATTTTTAAAAAAAACGATTATAGCATATTATGTATATCAAAGCAAATAGTCACTGAAATATGACAAACATGCACTAAATGAGGGCACAAAACCACATGTTTATAGAGTTATTCAAAAAAACAGTTCAAAAATGATCATATCTGACAAAGTCCCAAAAGATGTCAAAAACGCGTCAAAAAATTGACTTCGGACTTGAACCTAAAACAACAACACTTGTAAAAACATCCTTCTAGATCATCCAGATGCTTTCGGTTTGTTGATATGTTCTTCGGTTCTGAAGAAGTTTGTCAATGAAGGGTACCCCCGTGACCTACTTTTGCCCGTAATGGCGCTACCTAGTGACGGATCCAGACAAAAAACAACACCACTTGTAGGGGACCATGAGTACTTCATTCCTACTAAAGAAGAAGGGAGGAAATCTCCAACAAGACCCCGCTGCAGCATCAACAGCAAAATACGAAAACACAAGAAGTAAAAACGCAAAAGACGAGTACAGCACGAGACGGAAAAGAGACACACGACATGTAAACATCAAACACAAAAGACGCATATAAACCGACGAGACCAATGGGCAACCGGTGCCGACATTGGACAGCCATTTGTCATGCAAGTAGCAAATGGTGTGGTTATCCTGGATTACGTGCGCACAACCCTCTCACTTCTCCAATTACCCAGAGGTCTCGAAGAACGTACAATTGTGGTGTAAAACAACCTCTTCACTGTAAGATGACCTCACACAAACAAGACCGCGAAACGTAGAGGCCCCAGAAACACAGATGAATATGTAAATGGATATAAAAAGAGGGCATGCGTAATACAGTCCGTGCTCTGCCGGCTGTAGCGAGCTCATGTATGTAATCACCCGAGGAGTCCGACTGACATTCAGAGAGGACAGGTGGTCGGGGTCCTGTCTTCTCTAAAGAGGTTTGGACAGGGCCCGTCATGGAGTCCCGTCATCACAGTCAGTCAGAGTGCAAGTCTCAATGATGCACTTGTACAAGACTGTAGATTGGTCAAGTACCAAGCCTAGTGTCCGTCTGGTGACATTAGGATCATATCCACGGTATAAAAGGCGTTTGATGATTCTTTCGCATTTTCGATGGTTATGCTGCCTACATGTACCTTTGATCCTTCTAATTTTGTTTATCATATCACCATAAAAGACAGGTTGTGTAATACCCAAAGTAATGTACTCTGTTGCGTATATAGATCCGAATTTCGATGAAACTACTAAGTTTCATTGATATCCCTTCAGTGGTTCTAGAGAAGAAGTCGAAAATGTGAAAAGTTTACAACGGACAGACGAGCTTCGCTCAGGTAAGCTAAAAACTAAACTAGAGAGAGGTTCTAAATAAATTTGGTTGTGTCTCAAAATCACATTGGCATTTAATCAAGTACCACTGATGAGGATTAACTAACCGAAACACGACTGTCTGGTCATTCTAGTGCCTTAAAATTCCTAAAGAAGGTAAAGAGTTGTAACACTTCCCCATAATAAATGTTATCGCGCTTTCATATGGGAATCATGAAGTAATAAAGCTTAACCTGTTTCGCCCTAAGTATACGACCAATGTTTTAAGTGTTTACGCAGATATAAATATATTTTTGCTTTAAAGTACATTAAAGAAAAGGAATATTGCACCTCTCAAAAAGTTACTTTAGAACCCCCCCCCTCCCCCCCCCCCCTCCCAAATAAAAGAGGTAAAATAACGGCTTTACTAACCAGTTGTTTCCTCAGACTGTGAAAAGATCATCGTAACTCCACGATCTATTTGTTTTGTGACTTTCACACTTTTCTTTACTTGTTCGTTGTCTTTTCTTGCTTTTTCAAGATCTTTATCTACGGTTGATACTCTGTAAGAAAATAAATTAACTACTGTTAGACTAATCAAAATGAAATATTTTTATACATATTTTTAATTTCTTGTTTTCTGAAGGTATTACAACATATTTCATATTTTCTTTCACAACAATCTTTCTTTTTTACTTAGAGTGGATATCAAACCTCATTGAATCCAAGGCAAAATAAATGTCAACTTTGCATTATCTTAAGAATTCTGGCCATTTGAGCTTATTTCGTTGCACAGGTATAGAAATATTTCAGTCAGCTCCCCTCTAAACAAATGAAAAAGATGATATCTGTACATATCATATAACCGTTCTATAATTTTGAGACGAATGAATTGAGTTATGATGTTAATGTTACAGATAAAGATAAAGTTAAAGAAAATGATGAAGAAGCTGTAACGATAATACGTAAAATCTGCCTGGAAAGTCGAGAAATTTCAAAATGGGAAATTTGCAGAATTTATTCCGTAGAAATGTCAAGTAAATCAATGCATATCTGAATTTAATGTTTGGTTGAATGAATTATCAATAACAATACCGATTTGGGTTAAAATGTGAATTTTTTTCCTATAGAAATCAATGAAACACGGAAAAGTTTTCTACAACATTGTTCCACCCCGAGTTGCAAAAAGCCACTTTAACCAAAGGCGTATATTTCTTAGCTAGTGAGGATCTGTAAGAAGAGGTTGAACAATGTCCCACAAACGAAAAAGGAAAAAAAGGCGGATGGGCTATACTTTTTAAGAATTTGACTGAAAAGCGATAAGATAAATACAAATTGCCCATTTCGTCTTGTTATACAATGGAAAATCTATTCTGAGTGGATTCCGATGAAATATACAATGACAATGTCTGGTCCATGTTGCCAATTTATCTGTTCTAAAATGATGCTATTCAATTTGAAGACGTTTACATTTATACCACTTGGTGAGTGTCACTGCTGGTGGACCAGGAGTCCCCGAGGGCACATGTAGCCAAGTTTGATCTATTTCGGTTGATCGTTTCTTCAACGCATTCTAAAATTCCTGTAATCAAAATTTCTTGAAATTTCTAAAACGTGGGTCCTGTAGCATCATATCCCACCCATCCTGCTACGTCTTTCGGTACGCTTTTTTCGACATGGTAACTTTCATACTTTTTGGCATATTACATTGTTTAGATATGAGGATCACTGAGGAGGGTTAAGTACCCGAAACGTGCATGTCTGGTCCATGTTGCCAATTTATCTGTTCTAAAATGATGCTATTCAAGTTGAAGACGTTTACATACAACATAAAACGAATGAAATAAACGATATAAAGATATCTATTTCTACACAGTGTGTATTTTGCCCCTCAAAGCTTACATTGTGGCTGTTTGATACAAAATATTATAAGGGTTTTCAATTGCGAATTGCGTATTTAACCGATAACATTGACATACTAGTTTCGAAGTTATTTTTTCTTTTCCATTTAAAAAATAAGAGGGGATCAAAGAATAAAACATTTAAAATTTTTGTAAAAAATGCATTTTCGTATATTTTCGTTTGCTATTTGAAACAGCACGTTCCGCCTTCAGACGAAAATATGCTTCATGAAAAAGATATAGGGCAATTCTCTATTTTTCCTGGATGGTAGAAGTTAAAAATTTTCCGCTGGTACCAAAATTGTTAGCCAAAGGTCCTTAAATGTTAAACGCTTTCAAATCCCATAGCATCATTTAAGAACGGATGAATTTGCAGCATGGACCAGACATCTACGTTTCGGGTAATTAACCCTCGTCAGTGATCCTTAATTTAAACAATGCAATATGGCCAAAGAGTATGAAAATTATGATGTCCAAAAATGTACCAAAAGACGTAGTAGGATGAATGGGATATGATGCTACAGGACCAACGTTTTCAAAATTTCAAGAAATTTGGTAACAGAAACTTTCGAATGCGTTGAAGACACAGACGATCAACCAAGTTGATCGAACTTGGCTAAATGTGCTCTTGGGATTCCTGGTCCAGCAGCAGTGACACTCACCAAGTGGTTCAAATGGTAAACGTCTTCAAATTTAATATGATCATTTAAGAACGGATGAATTTACATGTAGCAAAGTTCGATCAATATCGGTTGATCGTCTGTCTCTTCAACACATTAGGAAGTTTCTGTTACCAAATTTCTAAAACAGTTGGTCCTGTAGCATCATGTGCAAGTACATTAATTCTTGATTTCAAGTGGAAACTTTAGGAAAGGGACATAACTTCAGTAATATCAAGAAAAGCATCACTCTTCTTTTCACAATCTGGGATACGAATCACTGCTGTCATCTTTTCAAGCTATGCCACATGAAAGGCATACATAATTCTTACCTGCTTATTGAAAATGCATGATATCCTTGAAGGTATTTAAAAACAGACAGTTATCAAATTCCGTAATTTATTATTCTTTTGCCTCGAAAACTAAGATTCAAACAGAGTAAAGTTCTGGTAAATGTTGCGTCATACAGACTATATGATTTCAACTGCGCAATTTAATATCGACTGATTGCAGCTTAATACCAGGCATGCCATAATGAAATGAATTAATTTCCATGCGGTGTCATGGCGACATTGCTTTGATAAAGATTGAAATTGGTTAACCAATGTTGCCTATACAGGATGCCAAAAAACTTTGTATTTATCTACAAGAAGGCAATTCAAATCTTAAGACGGTTTGAAATTATATTCATACAAAAGATACGAGCGATCTATACAAAGATTATGTAAAAGACATATTCGAACTATTCTGTCGAGCGTTAATAGAATGTGTATACATATCGATTAATATTAGCATTACATAATCAATTAAATTTTCTTATTCATATCAATTTTAGAATTATACTAAAAAAGGACCAAAGCAAGCGCGGTTGACATTCATTTGTAATGAAAAAAGTAGCATGCATATCTTTGGGCAGACTGCGAGATAACCTTGCAATTAATCTGCAGTGTCAACCCAAAATGTTATCCGAAGAAATTCAAAACTAGATCCTGTTGCAAGATGTGGACATGAAAACATTCAAATTCTGAATTCCAATTTACATTGGATTCAAATTTAGATACATGTACGTCATTGATAATGTGTCGAGTGCTCCAGCGGTTTGTCAGAGAACGCTTACTTCTCCCGTGCACCTGGTCCAGCCTCAGTTTTTAGGTTCCAGATTGCCTAGTTAATGGAGACTTGCACAATTACGCCATATTCCCCCTGGATCTTTGACTCAAGAATTTGTAAACTTTTGAAAGAATGTCAAATATATATTCTAAGATTTACTTTTATAACAAGTTCAAGTAATTTTAAGGAGCCGGAAATTCCTTAATTTAACTTCATGATTTTGGAGGTGCTTCTCCTAAGGAGGGGTTTCCATAGATAAAGGTATACAAATGTTAAACGTCTTCAAATTCAGTAGCATCACTTAAGGACGGATAATGTTTTTTAGCACGGACCAGACATGCACGTATTTAACCCTCGTCAGTGATATGACCAAAAAGTGTGAATGACTTTATTTCACAGCGGCAGTTCGATATCGTTCATTAAACTACGGTAAAATTTGAGGACATAGGCTTTTCGTCAACTTACCCCCAAAATCCATGATACTTCATTACTCCTCCTGGGCACCTGGTCCCACCTCTAGCTTGCTAGGGGTCCGTCGATGTTTAATTCAATTGCTCTATTGTAAGTGCTGTATAGGTTATCGTCAGGATCTTCTTTAACTCATTTGTGTCACACTTATGCCCTTTGCCGTGTGGAGCTCGTAAAAAAGTTCCCCGCGAGGGGTTTGACAGTAAGTGTTTTGAATATACTTCCCTGACATTGTCGCCATAGCACTTTCTATATAGACATAACGTCAGACAGTGCAGAATTTCATATATTTTCATTTCCATGCTTCATTAACATCGACGGCGGGTGCGGCTAGCCAACAGGGGATGCTTACTCCTCCCGGGCACCTGGTCCCACCTCTAGCTTGCTAGGGGTCCGTCGATGTTTAATTTAATTGCTCTATTGTGAGTGCTGTTGAGGTTATCGTCAGGATCTTCTTTAACTCATTTGTGTCACACTTATGCCCTTTGCCGTGTGGAGCTCGTAAAAAAGTTCCCCGCGAGGGGTTTGACAGTAAGTGTTTTGAATATACTTCCCTGACATTGTCGCCATAGCACTTTCTATATAGACATAACGTCAGACAGTGCAGAATTTCATATATTTTCATTTCCATGCTTCATTAACATCGACGGCGGGTGCGGCTAGCCAACAGGGGATGCTTACTCCTCCCGGGCACCTGGTCCCACCTCTAGCTTGCTAGGGGTCCGTCGATGTTTAATTTAATTGCTCTATTGTGAGTGCTGTTGAGGTTATCGTCAGGATCTTCTTTAACTCATTTGTGTCACACTTATGCCCTTTGCCGTGTGGAGCTCGTAAAAAAGTTCCCCGCGAGGGGTTTGACAGTAAGTGTTTTGAATATACTTCCCTGACATTGTCGCCATAGCACTTTCTATATAGACATAACGTCAGACAGTGCAGAATTTCATATATTTTCATTTCCATGCTTCATTAACATCGACGGCGGGTGCGGCTAGCCAACAGGGGATGCTTACTCCTCCCGGGCACCTGGTCCCACCTCTAGCTTGCTAGGGGTCCGTCGATGTTTAATTTAATTGCTCTATTGTGAGTGCTGTTGAGGTTATCGTCAGGATCTTCTTTAACTCATTTGTGTCACACTTATGCCCTTTGCCGTGTGGAGCTCGTAAAAAAGTTCCCCGCGAGGGGTTTGACAGTAAGTGTTTTGAATATACTTCCCTGACATTGTCGCCATAGCACTTTCTATATAGACATAACGTCAGACAGTGCAGAATTTCATATATTTTCATTTCCATGCTTCATTAACATCGACGGCGGGTGCGGCTAGCCAACAGGGGATGCTTACTCCTCCCGGGCACCTGGTCCCACCTCTAGCTTGCTAGGGGTCCGTCGATGTTTAATTTAATTGCTCTATTGTGAGTGCTGTTGAGGTTATCGTCAGGATCTTCTTTAACTCATTTGTGTCACACTTATGCCCTTTGCCGTGTGGAGCTCGTAAAAAAGTTCCCCGCGAGGGGTTTGACAGTAAGTGTTTTGAATATACTTCCCTGACATTGTCGCCATAGTACTTTCTATATAGACATAACGTCAGACAGTGCAGAATTTCATATATTTTCATTTCCATGCTTCATTAACATCGACGGCGGGTGCGGCTAGCCAACAGGGGATGCTTACTCCTCCCGGGCACCTGGTCCCACCTCTAGCTTGCTAGGGGTCCGTCGATGTTTAATTTAATTGCTCTATTGTGAGTGCTGTTGAGGTTATCGTCAGGATCTTCTTTAACTCATTTGTGTCACACTTATGCCCTTTGCCGTGTGGAGCTCGTAAAAAAGTTCCCCGCGAGGGGTTTGACAGTAAGTGTTTTGAATATACTTCCCTGACATTAGAGCAGTTGCATTTAGTTTACTTCTTACATTACTTCTACTTTTACCTCACCTCTACGCTTCAGTGGTCACTGTGGTTAGGGATTAGGCCGTGGTATTTAAAATTCGTTTTCCATCCTGGTGTTTAAAAAAAAAACACCCTCCAGTTAGGCGAAAACACACAAACATCAATTTTTGTATTGTTGTCAATGACATGTATTATTCTGAAATTTTATTTAAGGCACATATCCACTGTACAAGTCTGGGGAGACGGGAATGTGAGCTATTATAGCTAAGTCTTGGTTTAAATAGATCAATTTGAGCCGTTTTTCATTTCGAGTAATAAAGCCGTAGTGGAACTTTTTTTCAGTATGACAGGATACCTTTGGCAATCTCGAATTAATTGTGAGTGTATGCTTTTTATCTGGTATTTTGTCTCGAAAGGTACCAGTCCGCACACGTTAAACAGAATATTTCACAGCCATGGCTTTACATTGTTCAATACACACCTGTCCTGAGGCGATCCAACTACAGTTACCTTTTAAAGCTGACCTGTCACTTTTTTACCATTTAAATGTGAAAGTATAATCATCAGACGGACGGACATGCAGACGGAAAGATCATTTATTTATGTAGCAAAAATTACAATGCTTAATGTTTCTTCGTCCGAAAAGGGGAAATTTACATAAAATGTACCCGTAAGTTTTATGTCTAAAATATGAAATGTACCCGCAAAACGTCAGGGTAGGTCAGCTTTAAAAGTTAACTGTAGTCGTCAATACTCGAGACCAAGATTATGTAACCCCTAACCGCAGTGACCACTGAAGCGTAGAGGTGAGGTAAAAGTAGTGGTGAAGTAAACTAAATGCAACTGCTCTATTGTCGCCATAGCACTTTCTATATAGACATAACGTCAGACAGTGCAGAATTTCATATATTTTCATTTCCATGCTTCATTAACATCGACGGCGGGTGCGGCTAGCCAACAGGGGATGCTTACTCCTCCCGGGCACCTGGTCCCACCTCTAGCTTGCTAGGGGTCCGTCGATGTTTAATTTAATTGCTCTAATGTGAGTGCTGTTGAGGCTATCGTCAGGATCTTCTTTAACTCATTCATGAAACCTTTTTTATTTCCCTTCTTCTGTCGTTAGCAATGAAGGGAAATAGACCTGATTTAAACTGACATTCCTGAGATATATTATATGTATCGTATGTTACACTCTTAAATGACCAATCAATGGTATATACATTGATGAAAAACTTTGCTCTTCTCGTATATAAGCCTGTCTGTTCAAAGAATTGATGAATGCAAGTTATCATGAAGTATTTAAATTAGTCATCAATGTGTTTTTGTCAATAAATATAACTTTTTATTATATTCATTAATTTGAAGAATTTCAACGTGAGAGAAACCAGACTAATTATGTTTTAAATTGATGGAAAAAAACATTGATCTGAAAGGATGTAAAACACATCCCCCTTAAATGAGAAAATCAAGATTGACTTTCCTGGGTTTAAGTGTTTTATTTTTTCAGTGAATTGAATTTAAAATGATTAAATGACGAATGACGATAGTCACGTATGTAACAAAAATGGGGGTCCACACACAGGATTTTATACGAGTAGACAAACATCACAGGCCTTATATGGCTATTAAGGTCCTATGTCACATGCCTCTACGTCACAACTTATACATATGAAACGGAAAAAGCCGGATACAGCATTTGCACGTTTTATTGACTTTGAGAGTGTTACCGACTCTAGAGAGAGCGCGCTTTAACACAGTCTCGCTTACCCGGCAGTACTTAACGATATATTAATCCCTAGCCACACTGTTCCGACTTTGCTTCCCGACTCGTCCCGACTTTCGAGAAATTTTGTCTCAGTTGGGGATGTCGGCGTTGAAATATTCCCGATTTACCATCACACCGAAAACCCAGTCACACTATCAAGATTTCGCTCAAAGACACGCCTTGGCTTGAAATTTTGCTGAGTCGGGACTGGACAGAGCAAAGTTGTCGTCAATCGGGAAAATCTGGGTGAGTCTTGGTGAAATCGAGGTTAGTCATCAGGAATCGGGGCTTATAGTCGGAGTTTAATTGGGTGAATCGCACTTCAGTCGGGGGAACACATGATCCCAATTTGCCCCGGCAGAGCTAAGGTTGAGTTACAAAAATGACTCACCCCGATCGAGCTAGGGCATAGCCCGAGAGCTAAGACATATTGACCCGACCTGAATAAGTCGGGTCTTGACATTGCCAAATTACATTGCCAAATTATTACATGATGGGGTGTCTCCTCTACCTGCCAGAATCATTCTAACCAAGCTTCGGCGCAAGACGGTAAAATCCAAGGTACATAGTCATGGAGAGGTCAGGATAGCTCGTGGAGAGTCGCGGCAGGTCGGGCTAAATCGAGAAGACACAAAAACAGTATATATAATTACAAAATGTACATGTAAGAGGTCAGGTCAAATCGGAGTCAAATCGGAGTTAAGTCGGGATACATTGGACCTATGTCTGGGTAGATCCCCAGATAGCATGACTACATTGGGCCAATGTTGGTAATATGTTGTATGGTTGGCCGGTGGTTGGCGTTGGCATGTCAACGTTGGACCAAAATTGGCCCAACATTGTATTTGTCGGACAAACCAATGAATTACCGCTGTTGTTGGACTCGGGTTGGGCCAATGTTGGTCCAACATCATATGTTCAAGATAAAAGCACCGATCGAATTATATAATTTTACAAATGAGATTTATAATACACACCATCATTGAAAAAGATCAAAATTTGGCTTAAAAATGATAAAACAAAGCCATAAGAGTCAAAAGAATATTAATCTAATTTACGACGTTGGTTTAATGTTGGGCCAACGTTGGTCCAAAATAGAGAAAAGATGTAAAGATTCAAATGAAATGTAATTTAATAAAAAGTCCATCTTACTTTTGTAACTGGACAATGTTAACTGAATTTATTCCTCTTTAACATTTTTACATTATCTGCAATAATGGTATGAATGGGTTGACGTTGGGCCTACGTTGGACCTACGTATGTTATACCAGATTAAATTTTCAAAATATCGTTTATTTTTCATTTCCGAAAAGTCTTGAACTTTGAAGTTTTCAAAAATATTCAAATACTTAACAAGTCTTTAGATAAGAAATTTGTGTCCGTCAAAAGAGGACATTCTTTTGCGGTACTGTAAGACGTTGGGTCAACGTTGGGTCAACGTTGGACCAACGTAGACATTGGGTAAAGAAAACATTAAAAAAATCATCAAAAATATCATGTCTATAATGTGCATAGTTATTTCACAATGATATATACATGTATATAATATGTCAGTAATTCAAGGTTCCTGTATAAATTACTTTATAACATTCAACTTATCATAAAATTAACTACCGAAGTAACTGCAGAGATAGGATCTAGGTCAGTGTTTGGCCGGTCAAGTCATAATTAACACCAGATGTCTGACCAGTTTCTAATGCAACGGAGCTAGATTGCACAATCTGATACCGGACGTTTCTTATCTGGGACGCAAACTACAAGATAAATTTGAAATAGAGCCAGAGCGGTAAGTGCATGGACGCTAAAGTTTTGTAAAGTGTAGGCAGTAAAAGTAAGTACATTATGTATTATTATTCATGATTACTGGCAATTCGTATGTATGATTTTATTAATAATGTTGTAAAAACTTAACGCCCGATCCCATTTCATTGAATTGGAAATAAAATATGTTCAAATCAAATGATTTTATTTATTTTTGTTAATATTGCATTTGTAGAAATCAAATTAACTAGTATCATTAACCAAGTTAATTTATTTAAATATCTGATATTTTTGTATCTTTTCTCTTTTGCAGTATTAATATACCATGTTGAAATGGAGATCGGTTGATCGAATGATTTGGAGATAGTATTCGACTTGATGAGAAATAAAGGAAAAGTTGAGATACCAAAGGACCAGAGTTGTGTTTGAAGTCGGATAGTTAACATTGAGTGATTTATGTTCAGACTTGTGGATCAATAAAAATGAGGATATTTGTTTTCTACTTTCAGATCACCAAAGGAGCTACGGCCAACGTTACCAACAAAAAGCCAACGTTCAGCCAACATATCATTACAATGTTGGATTGACGTTGGACCAACATAATTCCGATATATATGTTTAACTGGGCCAACGTGTAAACATCCGAGGTCTGACATCGGCCCAACAGCGACCCAACTTGTGGGGCCAACGTTGGGCCGATGAGCAACATTGCATTGGCCCAACATTCACTGCCGATATTGGCCAAACGCAAATGTCACCGATGGACTTGCGTTGGGCCAACATCAGTATGCTATCTGGGTCGTAGCTAAGTTGGGTTAATTCGGGATGAAATGTTCCTCGATTCCGACTTAGCTCCGATTCACCCGACTTCTCTTCGACTTCTCTTCGACTTCTCTTCGACTAATAAAGAATTTAATTACACCTACTTCATTCAAAACTTTGCTCAGACTATTGCCGACTTTCAATTCCATTTTACTCTTTATCATATACTATAATTTACGTATAGCCGTTTATAAGCCATTGGCCAAAACGCGGTCACGTGCGATGCGATGAATCGTCGTATTGAACCGATCATATTGACTAGTTTCAGAAGAAAACGGCTTCGGTCGATATTGGTTTTATCACTCCAGAAAATGGCCTCAGTCGATATTGGTTTTATCACTCCATAAATCATCATATCGACCTCATCACTGTGCAACAATTGTATAATACTATTTAAGTGATTTGTATCAACCAATCAGATTGCTAGCTAGCTGTTCCGTATTTTACGATATTGCACAGCTGTGCGCCTCGCATTCGATTCTACATCTAGAATCGGGAGAAAATGAATTAATTACTCACGATTGGGTAATGATTCCGATAAATCATGAAACATAAAGATCTTTGATGAACCACAATCGTGCAACAGGTACATTTTGATATGTACTTGACGTCAAATGATTAATGGCGTCGTTACATCAATGGCATCAAAGTTACGAGAAGAATGTTTTCTTTTGTGATATGAAGTCTAAATTATACGGAGTAATATCGATTCTTTTTTTTATCTTTTAAAAAACATAGACTTCAGATCGTGTGGTAAAATATTTTGACGTCACTGGTCAAATAACCAAACATGTGACGATGACGTCATCAGTCTAATGACCGGCCACGTGAACCATGACTTCACTGGTCACATGACTAACCATGTTAGTAATGACGTCACTGGTCACATGACCATCAAAGTGACTGATGACGTCACTGGTAACATATCCAACCATATGACCTATGACGCCAATAGTCACATGGCCAACCATGTGACCAATTACGTCACTGGTCATATGACTAACCACGTGACAAGCCACGTGAACCATGACGTCATTGGTCACTTGACCAACCAACTGATCTAAGACGTAATTCGTCATTTCACTATTCACGTGACTGATGACGTCACTGAACACATGACCACCCACGTGACCTCTGACTTCACTGGTCACATATTTGTGACGTCACTAGTCAGATGATCAATCACGTGACTGATGACGTCACTGGTCACATAAATAATCAAGTGACTGATGATGTATCTGATCACATTACTGAACACGTGACTGAAGACGGCACTGGTCACATGACCCACCACGTGACCTATGACGTCAAAGGTCACATGACCAACCACGTGACCGATGACGTCCATGATCACTTGACCCACCACGTGACCTATGACGTCAGAGATCACATGACCAACCACGTGACCTACGATGTTACTGGTCAAATGGCCTGAGACGTCATCGGTCACATGACCAACCACGTGACTGATGACGTCATAGGTCACATGGCCAACCACGTGACCGATGACGTCACTGGTCACATTAAATACCACATGACGGCACTGGTCACATGACCAACCACCTGACCGATGACGTCACCGATGATATGACCAACCTCGTCAACTATTACGTCAGAGGTCACATGACCAACCACGTGACCGATGACGTCACTGATCACATGACCACGTGACTTATAACGTCACGTCATGACTTACCACGTGACTGATGACGTCATTGACTGATGACGTCAATGGTGACGTGACTGATCGCATGACTAACCACGTGACTAATGACGTCACTGGTCATATGACCAACTACGTAACCGATGACGTCACAAGGACTACGTGACTGTTGACGTCATTTATCATGCGCCTAGTGATGTCACTGATCATGACTTCTGGTGGCGCCTATCATGTGACATTGATATCGGTGATCATGTGGTTTGTAACGCAGGATAGGTCACATAACCATGCCATATCAATTACCATGAAATATTAACCATCGAAACCAGGTTTATCGCGACCTGGAAAATGGTATTTACGATACGATGCAACAAGACGTTAGCCCCGTGACAGGCAATAGGTCACACTCGTCATTAATCACGTGATTATTGCACCAGGTTTATCGCGACCTGGAACATTTTTTTCATTATATTCAGAAAACTTACCTTATATTAGGCATGGGTGGATCTAGGATTTTTTTCCAATACAGAAGATCGCAAATACTTCTAACCAAGACTATACGAGTGTTCTCGCGCACTCTTCGATTGTTCTCCATTGTTATGACGTCATCAATTTACTTGGGCAGAAAAGGTGCCCAAGTTTTGAACAATGGTATAGGTAGGTGACTAAATGAATAAGGCCTGTGTTTGTGAAACACGAATGCCCCCGGTGGCATCATTGTTAGTATGAACACTATTTTCTGTTAAGTACATGTATGTGAGGTCACTGGGTTAAAAGGTCAAAGGTCAAGGTCACGAGGTCAAAAATTTTGGTATCAATGGAAAGGTCTTGTCACAAGGAATACACATGCGAAATATGAAAGCCCTATCACTTACCATTCAAAAGTTATGCCCAATGTTAAAGTTTTTGAAAAGTAGGTCAAAGGACAAGGTCAAGGTCACGAGGTCAAAAATTTTGGTATCAATGGAAAGGTCTTGTCACAAGGAATACACATGTGAAATACGAAAGCCCTATCACATACCATTCAAAAGTTATGCCCAATGTTAAAGTTTTTTGAAAAGTAGGTCAAAGGTCAAGGTCAAGGTCACGAGGTCAAAAATTTTGGTATCAATGGAAAGGTCTTGTCACAAGGAATACACATGTGAAATATGAAAGCCCTATCACTTACCATTCAAAAGTTATGCCCAATGTTAAAGTTTTTTGAAAAGTAGGTCAAAGGTCACGAAATCAAAAATTTTGGTATCAATGGAAAGGTCTTGTCACAAGGAATACACATGTGAAATATGAAAGCCCTATCACTTACCATTCAAAAGTTATGCCCAATGTTAAAGTTTTTAAAAAGTAGGTCAAAGGTCAAGGTCAAGGTCACGAGGTCAAAAATTTTGGTATCAATGGAAAGGTCTTGTCACAAGGAATACACATGTGAAATATAAAAGCCCTATCACTTCCCATTCAAAAGTTATGTCCAATGTTAAAGTTTTTCGGACAAACAGACAGACAAACAGACGGACAGGCCAAAAAGTATATGCCCCCGAATCTTTGATTCCGGGGGCATAAAAATCAGAACGGACACGCTGCACGTGCTGCATTTGCGATCTTGCGTATTGGGAGGGGATCCAGCATGTTTGGCAAATTCCAGGGAGGAGGGATCCTGATCCCCCTCAGTCTTGATCTGCACTGGCTGAGGACTCATTTCGATTATCAAAAATAAACAATGAAAGGAAAACCTATAATAAAGTTACGGATGGCTATGAATGTTCATCATTGTATGTGAGCTAGATGACATCTATTGCTTTTCAAAGTCAAGGTCACAACCGACAATGTCACAATAGGCGATGTTGATTAACTGATTCATTGGAATAAAACTCACCAAGTTCTAAACAAGAATTGCCCAAGGAGAGGAACAGTTGAAAAATGGCTCAAGGTCAAAGGTGGCAATACTTCATGTAGAACGCTTTACAGGTCGAGATCAACAATGGCAATACTTAGTAAGATCGCGTACGTTGATCGTGGAGAGAGTATAAACAGATTTGAAGGTCAGTGATCTAAGGGACGGCTCAAAACTGACTATTTTAGAAAACCTTCATCCCTAGTGTAACAGGTTAATCAGGGCGTTCTGTTATCCAATTGGGAGACAGGGGAATACATTACGATCATGTCATGTGAGAAGATGCTTGATTGAAGCAGTCCAAACAACCATAAAAGAAGAGCTGTATTTGTGTGTCACAGGGTCTAACACACTGTTCATTGATCCCCAATGGGTCAGATACCCTTCGAAAAAGACCCAAGGGAGGGGGGGGGTTAATGAACAGCGTATCGAACTCCTATGATGTGCGTGATCCTTTAAAATGTGGATACACTTTTAAATTACTTATTTATGTGTTTATTCATCAAGCTTCGCATGCGAGTTACTCATGTTGCGAGGACAACACCTTTTGATTTTCAAGGGTCAAAAGTAAAGGTCATCACTAAAAATGATACAAATTACAGATCACTATCAGGCACCTGATGGATAAAGCTGTGTATTGTCAATATTGAAATATATGTTCTATAGTACCAATTTTGTTGTACTAGACACGTGTTTCGGATATTTTAATCCTCGTCAGTAGTACTTCATGCCAAACAGTTTAAATAAAGCCAAAGTGAATTTTTCCTGAAAGTGAATTTTTCCTGGCGCCATCTACAATGCAGAGATACTATAAATACATCGATAAGCACATGTAACCCGGATAACTACACCAACCTTCTGCTATGAATGCAGCAGATGGTAGTCATAAGTAGGTTCCTGGTACAGATCGATGGTCTTTCCCTTTTATAAGTATGATGGTCTTCGTTAACAATGGTGTCTCTGCTTGATTTATAACAGGAAAGTGTTGTTTGATTGGAATATGACACAGTATTAGTCAACATGTGCTGATGAACAAGATTGGTTGAGTAGGAAGGGGGGGGGGGGACTATAACCTTCTAGGTGATATATATATCTAATAGCACTTAGTGAGAAATTTGCAGTTATTTCATTATAATCTTTATTTCCTCCTTTTTTTTTTTTTTTTGTTTCATCTGTTTTGTTTTTGTTTGTAGTTTTTTGTTCTTTTGTTGTTGTTGTTGTTGTTTTTCTAGCACTATTTCACATTACTTGTTCATTACTGGATTCGACAATTGTGGCGGCTGTTGCATCAGTCAAAGGACGCTCACTCTCAAGGGCACCTAGTCCTGCCTTCTTTTTAAGGTTCTAGATTGCCTTGTTAATTGAGACTTACCCAATTATGCCATTTTCCCTTTATCTTTTGACTCCTGAACTGCAATTGGTACTCCATCTCTGTTATACTTTTGACTTTTTAAAGTCACTATTATTTATTACATCACTCGTTTAATCTTTTTTGTTGTCCCAAAAAGCAAAAAGTGCTTTAATTGCTATGCAAGATATTAAATGTAAAACACATCATTTCTAAGGGCAGAGAACTATAATTCCTGCAGTGAGAAAATGAACATTGGATCATTTCCCATGATTATAATCACAAGACATTTATCAGAATGTAGAGTCCTGATCGATACCTAAAATGCTGTAAGGTCATTCTAGAGTAAAACTTATTTCACATTGAACTGTGAATACAAAATTTTACATATCCCATAATTTGAATCTTTTGAATTGACATCGTCCATTGCTCATGGTGATGGGTGTATCTGGCAAGCAGGAGATAATAATACTTACTCTCCATGGACACCTGATCTCATTCCCCTTGTAGGGACTAATGATACTTTTGTTTGACACAAGGATGAGTTTGGTAATGCTTTCTGTCCACTGTGATTTTTACAGATTTTAAAAGCACTGGTTTTTTAATGACAGACAACATATTAATACAACGCACTATATATATCAAATTTTGTGCTTTCCGACAAATTAACATACTAATGTATTATCTGTAGTAAGTGCTGCTCACCTTTTATGCAAGGTCTGGTGAAAATAAAATTCCAAATTTATTTCACGAATAATTCTAACAATTTTGCAATTCGTCAAGACAGGAAGATGATTTGAGATAGTTCATACTCTATAGAACAGGCAAGGCGGACTATTCGATGTACCATAAAGTAAATGTGTTCTTCTTAAACCAAAGTCTCCATAAATTGCTTTTTTTCAAAAATAATCATTACATAATTAACATGTTAAGTTAAAGACAAGAATTAGCTAGATTCTGTTCACATTTTAATTATCACAATATCATGAATATTAAGCTCTTTTCAAACACTTCAACAGGATTGTTTCACAAAATTAATACAATTCAAGGAAGACCACGTGAATTGGTGATGCAAAACCATATTTACATGTAACATACTGCAAATCCATCGGAAAAATTTAAATATAATAGATTAAAGTGACGTGGAAAATACCGTATTTAAAATCCTGCAATTATTAATATTATACAAATGGCCTCCAACCTCCCGTCTTAAATTGGCCATCCAACCCCGTGTTAATTAAGCTGACGTTCCACCATTTATTTCATATTTATATTGTTTTTATCATGAAAAAGAGCTAACTTTACTGATTTATTTTTATAATTTATGAATTCAGTAATCCTCATCTGGATTCTTTTAAATTGTCCAATTCATTTCTTTTTCAGCAGGCCTCCTTCCTCCTAGTATACAGTGATTATATTAACTCAACCATTTATACACTGTTTAGATCTAATTAACCAATTTAGTTCTTTATTTTGTTTTATCATTAAATTCTCATCTTTTAGTTTTATACATTCAAGTAATTTGTAATGAGTTTATAATATATCCTCTTCGATCTCTGGTTTTTTTTTTTTTTTCAAATTTCTTTATTAATTTTAATGGCCTCCTTCCTCCCCTTCAGCCATCCAACTCCACCATTTATTTACTGTTTATAGTTTGTATTTTGCTAAAATATCAACAAATTTTCATACTTATAAGTATTATTATGATTTTATCCTCAATTTTTTTTATCTCTGAATTTGGTTTTTCTTTCTATTTCTCTTTTTTTTTGTTTTGTTAAATTTGTTTTAAAAACTTCAGGTTTTTTGTACTTTGTTTTATCATGGTATCTTATTTCGTATCTTTTTTCATTAATGCTTATATTTTTGGGGTTTTTCATTTGTTTGTTTGCTTTTTTTTGTCCATTTTTGTTTTTGTTTATTTCGTTTTATTGTTTCTCTTTTGGCCAATGAACTCCATCATTTCATTTATGATGATTAATTAATATTACTAGTATGCTGAAAGTCAACAAACTTTCATATTATTTTTGGTTTGAGTAATGCCAGGTACCTTACGATATACGATACAGTATCAGGATACAGGGTTGTGATACAATAGTATAAGGAAACTTTAAAATTATCTTTATTCTGGTGAAAAAAAAATTTTGAGTAAATAAGTAATTCTCATTTTTCACTTTTTGCTAATATATGTTCATCCTCACAAAGAATTCCTACTTTTCCGTTGGGAATAATTTTTTGCTTTAAATTGTTTCGCATTTTCTTCAATTAATTCTTTTTATTTCTCTTAATTCTTACCTGTAAATAGTTCCGTATACAAAATTACAAAAAAAATCCTTATTACATGTCATTATCAATGACAATTAATGGGACATGTGAAAGAGCACAAAGAAATATTAAGTTCTATTTCCAGTCATACTTCAAACTTGAAATTAGCAAATAAAATGCAAACAATCACTAAGATTTCATATTGAATTGAAATGTATAATATTTGGAAGAAGTAATTTATGCTTGACCTTGGTTCGAGTCAAGGTCAAATTTCATTCTCAAGGTCAAACAAACTTTTGCCTAAAGGACAAACAGTTTTGGGCCTTGAGTGTTCATACTTCACTCTAAATGTTCCTCAATGGAACATGCCACTTCACCTTCAAACCTAAAGGTCATTGTTAATAGGTCAAGGTCACTTCACCTTCAAACCTAAAGGTCATTGTTAATAGGTCAAGGTAACAGGGCATTTTTGACAATCAAATAGACTAAGTAAGTTTTTATCATATTTGGATCAAACATAATTCATTATATAATACATAAGTTTATTTTAATGATTTATTTGCACATGAGGGTTATTTATTAACTTTTCTTTTCTCCCCCTACAGCAGACTTTAACTACTTCACCATTTATCTGTGAATTAGTTTTATTATGATGTACTCCATCCATATTTTAATCTTGGCCTCTTTTCCTTGAAGTTCCGTTGGTGTCTTTTCCTTTAAACTTTTTAGCAGCCATGCATTCATCTCGACCGTAAGTCATTTTTTTTATTATATTTATATTGAATCATCAACGAATTTAAGTGTTATACTTAAAGAGTGTTCCAACCTTTTTACTTTTCCTTTTCATATTGATGGATTGGAAGTCCCTTGACCTTCCTTAATCCATACATTTGCACATGCAGCCATCAAATTCATCATTTATTTACTGTTCAGTTTTGTCAACCAAATTATTATTGGCTAAAATATATTCAGATCAATTGTGAAAAAAGAAATCCTGTATCAGTCTTAATTTGTTTCGTTTTTATAATAACTATATTTTCACCTGTTCAGTTTTAGGTTGAACAAAGACCAAACTGAATTGTTTTGAGTTTTATATGTATTCAAGTTTCTGTATTGAGGATTGAAACCTCTCTCTCTATTTCATTTTAATGAGAGGGTGGACAGGGTAAAAGGGAGGGGGAGGAAGGGGCATGAAGAGGGAGGAGGGAAAGGGTGGGAGGGGGTAGGGTAGGGAAGGGTGAAAGGGAGGGAGGCAAGGGGGCAGAAGGGGAGAGGTAAAGGGGCAGGATGAGGGAGGAAGGGGTAGGAGAGGGGTATCCCCTATCTCCTCCCCCTTTAATGGCATGGGAGTCCCTTGACCATCCCTATACATGTAATCAATAATCACACTCCATCATTTATTTACTGCTTTATATTTTCAAGTTTTATTATGTGTATAATGATGTTACCAGCTAATTTAACCTTTATATGTACTCAAATCTTGGTCTGACTCAGTAATTATGAAAAAAAAATTTGTATCCATCTTTTTTGTACCATTTTATCATATCTATAGCATTATGCTGAAACAGAAACAAATTGAATTTATAGTTTAACATATATATTCTGATTATTTGAAGAATACAGTGTATAGAAACAAATACACAAGGATTGGAAAACAAGAAAAACTAGCTTATATAAATTCGACCTCTCTATGATGTGCAAACAAACAATTCCCTCAATACCATTACATATTGAATTAAGTTTCAAGTTAATTCCCATGATGAGGATTGAATCGATTTTAAATAGGCTTCTCTCCCTTTCTCTCCAAAGCTCTTTACAAACAATGACAAATTTCTTTTTTCATCACTTTCATTCAAATTGTACACAATATAACAGTACACAATATAACAGTATTTCAAGAGGGATAACTCTAAAATGGAAGCAATATTAGCCTGTAGGCAGTGATTGTAATATCTATTATTTGTATATTATATATTGTTTCACCACCCCTACAGGCGTCCAACTCCACCATTCATTTACTGTTCAGATTTAATATGCCAAATTGTCAAACATTTTAAAATACATTATTTCTGAATGTACTACCTTCAGGATACATCCTTATGCTGTCGCACATATTACTTTTCTTTTTTTCTTGATCACGCTTTCATCCTTCCTCGGACCATTCAGTCATACAACTCTATTATCAAAATGTCAAACAATCGAAGTGCTAATTGTTCTTATGATTTACCCTAACTTCTTTCTATCATTTTTTTTTCTATTTCAATCTTTTTTTTTTTTTTTTGTTAATGGCCTCCTTCCTCATATTCAGCTAACCAACTACAACATTATTTACCGTTTTAAGTTTCATTTTGCTTTTTCAACCCATTTAGTATTCCATTGAAATATCATTTTTATAACTTAATTATCTTCAACTTTTTAAAATTGTCTTTTGTTTCTACTTTTGTTTTTTGTTTTTGTTTCAATTTACAACGTTTTCATTTTTTACTTTATTTTCTTTTTTGGGGGTGGGGGGATTTTAATTTTTTTTTTTTTTTTCATTTTGTTCATTTTATTGTTTTATTTATTTCTTATGGCCTCCTTCCTCCCCTTCAGCCATCCAACTCCACCATTTACTCACAACTTTTAAAAAGTTTTCAGTCAAGTTAGAATTTAAGATTCATCATTTTAATCATTTTAATTATTTCATCTTTTTTTATTTATTAAATTTGCTTGTTTTATTTTATTTCGTTTTCTTTTTAAGTGTATTTTTTATATTATTTGTTTATTTAATTTTGTGTTTATTTTATTTTATGTTTATTTTTTATTTTGTGTTTATCTTTTATTTTAAAATAAAAAAATAAACATGAAATTAGAAAATAAACATTACATGTTTATTTTCTTTATTTTATGTTTATTTTTTTCCAATCCGAGAATTAAAACACGATCCGAAACCGAAAAGTAAAACACCGAAGCCGAAACACGTACATGCACACTAGTTGTTGCACCTCTACCATCTACAAGAAAAAAGTGTATCCATTAGTTACATTTGTTTCTTAAACAAGTCTCAACGATAAACAAGTCTCAACAATAAACATTAGTCTTAACAATAATCTTCTTAAGTCTTCTTTCTTCTTTTGAAGTCTCCTCTAATCTTCTTCTAATTCTTCTTCTTTCTGAAGCATCATGTTCTGCTTCAATCTAAAATGGAATTTTAAAGTTAAAATTTTTCTCTTCTACATGTGCTGAATTTAATTTAAATCAAATTTAGCAATGCATGAAATCCAATCATAACTACCCTATCACTTAAAATTCAAAAATTATATTCACACTCTACACGTCTAGGGTCCCGGGATCGAATCCAAGATTCAGTAAAGGGGTCTTATTTGGGAGGGTATGGAGGTAGCCCAAACAAAGTTCTCCCCAAACAGTTACAACATACCCTTTGATTGGGGGTATTTATCTTTTAAGTGGGATGGAATGACAGCTGTATTTGAATGTATCAACCCCTATTGGTAAATGAGGGGCATAAAACAGGTGTGGTCTTAATAATTTACCTTTGCTAATGTAATTTATGCTATTTTCAGGGTCTAAAGTCTAGTCTCTGCTGCTCAAACATTGAGGTTCACTCTTTTCCTCATGTATCCAGGGAAACTGAAACAACGAGTTCAATAATTACAGCATTTATTGATTATTCCAGTGGCAGCATATGCTTTAAACGTTAAACCTATAATCATTTAAATCTCGTTGTGACAAGGGTTCTGATTTGATTTTTTTGTATCAAAAAACAAGACTTAATCATGTTAATGTCAGAAAGAAAACAACATGAACAAAGCTTGCAAGTAAATAGCAGCATACAGAAAAAGTCAAGGTCACTCAAGGTCACTAGGTCAAAAGTCACAGTATCAAACAAACACTTTAAAAATGCAATGATCGCTGTGCAATATAAGTCCCCCTACCGGCGGCATAGATTTATGACTTGCATCTCTGTTCATCAGTTCATCTTCTGCAACAACAGCCAAGAAAAACGAAATTTGCTAAGTCCAAGGGCCATAACTCTTGTAAAAATTAGTCAATCTAAATTAAACTCAAATCTGCATCACACTATAATGTATTCACATACAAAAAATCAGCTCATTATCTGCAATAACAGGCATGAAAAAGTCCGGGAAACTAAAAATTTCATGAAATTTGCTAAGTTCAAGGGCCATAACTCTTGTAAAAATAGGCCAATGGAAACCAAACTCAAACTTGGTCTGTATCACACTGAGATGTATTCATTTACCAAAAATCAGTCACTGTGCATTATTTGCAATAGAACCAAAGAAAAGTCCGGAAACTGAAGTTTTCATAAAATTTGCTAAGCCCAAGGGCCATAACTCTTGTAAAAATAGGTGAATCTAAAGCAAACTCAAACTTGATCTGTATCCCATTGAGATATATCCACATACCAAAAATGAATTCAATTTATCCAACAACAGCGGAAAAAAGTCCGGAAAACTGAAATTTTCATAAAATTTGCCGTCCAAGGGCCATAACTCTTGTAAATTTAGGTCAATCGAAAGCAAACTCAAACTTGATCTGTATCACATTGCGATATATCCACATACCAAAAATAGTTGCCAGAGTCACCTAATGCTCGACTGCATAGCATAATATCTCTCATGACAGCCAATTTATTTAAACTCCCTTTCTAAGGCAACAACATATATCAAGTCACATAAAAAATTTAAAGTTTTAAATTTAAAGCAAAATCATTGAAGCAGAAAAAGTAGGTCAAGGTCAGATTTCAATAGTCTAACCCAAGATGCATCCAATATGCAAGTCTGGTGCATGTACCACTTATAGTTTGCTCAATATTGGCAATTTAAAGCAAAATCACTGAAGCAGAAAAAGTAGGTCAAGGTCAGATTTCAATAGTCAAACCCAAGATGCATCCAATATGCAAGTCTGGTGCATGTAGCACTTATAGTTAGCTCAATATTGCCAATTTAAAGCAAAATCACTGAAGCGGAAAAAGTAGGTCAAGGTCATATTTCAATAGTCTAACCCAAGATGCATCCAATATGCAAGTCTGGTGCATGTATACAGCACTTATACTTTTCTCAATATTGGCTTTTAAAGGTAAAATAATTCAAGCGGAAAAAGTAGGTCAAGGTCATTTTATGAAAGTTTGATCAAAGATACATCCAATATGCAAGTTTGGTACATGAAGCACTTATACTTTGCTCAATATTGGCTTTTAAAGGTAAAATCATTCAAGCGGAAAAAAGTAGGTCAAGGTCATTTTATGAAAGTTTGATCAAAGATACATCCAATATGCAAGTTTGGTACATGTAGCACTTATACTTTGCTCAATATTGGCTTTTAAAGGCAAAATCATTCAAGCGGAAAAAAGTAGGTCAAGGTCATTTTTTGAAAGTTTGATCAAAGATACATCAAATATGTAAGTTTGGTACATGTAGCACTTATACTTTGCTCAATATTGGCTTTTAAAGGCAAAATCATTCAAGCGGAAAAAAGTAGGTCAAGGTCATTTTTTGAAAGTTTGATCAAAGATACATCAAATATGTAAGTTTGGTACATGTTGCACTTATACTTTGCTCAATATTGGCTTTTAAAGACTTTATTGCTATCTTAACATTTACCTTATCATCTCAACATTTGCCTTATCATTTGAAATAATTTTAAAAATCCCAACCCCAGGGGCTATATCCTCATCTGGATATATTAAATGATGTATAATTAAACATTTGCAACAAAAAAAACCAACAGAATATGAATATAGGAAAGGTAAATGTGTAATCTTAACATTTACCTTATCATCTAGTTCGGACGACGCCGACGCCGGGGGTATTGCAATAGCTCTTTTGCACTAAAGTGCAGTCGAGCTAAAAATGAGTTCAATATATGCAACAACAGCGGAAAAAAGTCCGGAAAACTGAAAATGGGACAGACGGACAGACAGACAGACGGACGGACAGACAGACAGACTGAGAGGAAACTAAGAGTCCCCTTCGGCGTTGCGGGTAGGGGACTAATAAAGAATATAAATACCTACCCATTATCATTATAATGGTAGAAGAGATATACCTCAGGTTAAAATATAAAATTTAAAGTAAATCAAAGGTTACAGGTCAAGGACACTTGGTAGAAGATAAAGCCTTGCTACAAAGAATATCTATGTGAACTATCAAAACCCTATCCCTTAAAAAGGAAGAAATATCGGTATAGCCCAGGTTAAAATATTTTAAAAGTATGTCAAAGTCCAAGGTCACTATAGGTATAAGGCCAAGGTCTAAAATGTTTAAGGTCTTGTCATAAGGAATTAAAGTCCAAACCTCCTGGTTGAAGAGATATAACCCAATAGTTAAAGTTCATTCTATCATAGGCAAAAGTCCAAGCTCAATGTCAATAAGTTAAAGGTCATGGTCCCCTATTAAAGGTCTTGCAGCAAGGAGTAAACATTTGAAATATCAAAGCCCTATCCTTATACTCTTGAGAAACATAGCCCATCATAACAATATCTAAAAGTAGGTCAAAGTCCAAGGTCAAGGTCACTGAGTCAAAGGTCATACATGGGAAACATCTTGTCATAACAAATCTAAATGACTTGCAGAATATCAAAGCTCATTCACCAGTTGAAAGGATGTAACCAAGGTTCAGATTTCTTATGAAGTTTCAAGGTCAAAGTCTCAAATTGAATTCAAATCTTTTCTAAAGCCCTACTCCTTATAGTTACAAATAGATAGCCAAGACTAGAAAGGTTTCTTGTTGCGGTTGCAACAAGAGTGTCTTCCTCCTATACAATTTTTGGTTTGGAAATATGAAGGACGTCACATTACATGTATTTATATTATATATTTAAGTTTTCAAATAGCAGTAACATTAAATTTTCAAACCGATAATTGTTGGTGAGCAACCATTTGATTTTCGGGGGGGGGGGGGGGGGGGGGGGGGGGGGGGGGCAGGAATTCTATTGCCAGCCGGTAAAATTTTTCAGCAATTTTCTGAGCAGGCCATTTTTTTTCAGCCATTACCAGAGTCGGAGAAAAATTTTCGCCGGTTCTTCGGGCCGGATTTAAACAAATTGTCAAATGTTGTGAATGTCTGTGTAAGTTAAACTCCCCGCTGTTACAGAGTATGAGTTAATAACCGTTCCTTCAGATGTCTCTTTGCAATTAGCGAATTTCAGACAGATTGTATGATGTTTAAATAGAACCTTTTCTAGATTTTTGTGCCTATGCGTATTAGGTCTCTGGTAGATACAGCTATGTGAACAGTTTGTATTTATATTAATTAATTTTTTGACTTTAAATTGTCTGGCACAAAGGGCCAGCAAAAATTTCCATATCATGCAATGTATCCTTACTTTTGCATGGTCCGGGAAAAAAATTGCCGGCCCTTTGGGCCGGAATATTTTTTTCAGCATTTTTCAGAGCCGGGATTTTTTTTTTTTTTTTTTGCAAATTCTTCCTGCCCCCTTCCCAGGGCTCGAAATTCGCGGTCGTCCGATCGTCAAAAACAACCTACATAACTGTGGGACGACCTAGAATTGAGACCAATTCGTCCGACTGACGACCTATTTTCAGACATTCAATGTATGCTTACCTCAATGAAATAATGAATAAAAATTTTAAATCATCTTTACTTTAAGTCAAAATCAGAAAAACTAGGAATTTTCAGATAGCAGACTTCACGATAGGTTTAAAGTTTTCGTACGACGGTCCGTTATCAGCCCTAATTTTATAGTCCGGTTGTTAATTTCCTGCATGATAAATCAATATTTTTACAGTGATGTAGAAATTTATTCAAGGTGTTGAACCACCTAAAAAGAAAACAAAAAGGTCCATTCTCAGAGTAACTTCCCCGGAATATTTGGCAATATTTGATTTGGTTTCTGTATTGGCACATCGCACATTACGGGAGTGAGACGGGTTTTGCTGGGAAGCAGGAGATGCTTACTGTCTCCGGTCACCTGATCTCATCTCCAAATGAATTTAGCTTTTTCTTTTACGCAAGGAGAGAATGTGTAAACAGAGCAAGAGGAAGACTTAGAAACAGATGCATCTGTATATGACTCTGATGATTTAAATGAGGAATTTGTTGAAAAAGAAATTGAATTTATGTAAAATGTTCAAATTAGTGGAAATAAAGAATGACAGCTTAGTTTTTCAGTTCAATGATTTCGGGCAAGTAAAAATGGTTTCGGGCAACCTGATATTCAAAGCAGGTTGCCCGAATGACAACCAAAGATTTTCACGAGTTTCAAGGCCTGCCTTCCCCCATAAAAAAGGCGAGCTCGTAGCTGTAGAACCAATTTTCTTGAGAAGAGAAATGGTAATAACAAGTTACGTTCAATATATATATAAAATACCATGAGGTTCTCGCTGTGCAGGTTCAAATTTGGACCCCCCCTTCCCTTTTTTCAAAGTTTATTTTGAATTTCCATCATGGCGACATCGTTCAATATAAACAGAACTGTTTTCGAAAAACGAGGGGAGGGAAGAATGTTGGAGAAATTGTTCATCAATTTGTAAATAAACCAACCGAAAATTATGTTCGAACGTTTGCTAGAATTAGAAATTAAACTTGATGTTCAAAATATAGTTATTGAAGTTTAGAAACAGGTTTGTAGGTTAGAAATCGGAATCAAACTACCACTTTTTGTGTGTAAATTCTGGTTTGTAGCTGATCTCTTCTAAATTAATCAACTGTTTTAAAATCAAATTGTGTATATCGAAATGTATTTATGAAATGCATATTCATCATTGCCGTGAAATCGGAATTTGAAAATCTCAACACTGCTTTTCTCGAGTCGGACTCGGACTACCAATTTTAGTGTGCGCCCGATCTGTTGGCGTGAAGGTGTATCGAAATACCCAACTCAAAATTTCGATGCTCATATCTTTTCAACAGTAAGAGATAGGAAAAATCAGAAAGACTAAATAAGACAGATATATGGATAAAAAATAATAATATTGAAATTTTTAGGAAACTTCATAAGCTTAATTTTTGTTTACTATTATAAGCAAAAAAGTGTCTTCCTCCTGTGAACTTCTGAATTTGGAAATATGAAGGACGGTGAAGGACGTCATCGTAATAAATCGTTACAGTGTGCATCTAGCATTTCATATCTTGCATGGCTGTCGACTTTCAAAAAGAATGGAAATTGTAGATAGCAAAATACGAGATATTTAAGCTTACAAATAGCAAAACATGAAATTTTCGGTCCTTTTGAGTAATTCGACGCTCCCGTCAAATATTTGAATCTACTAAAAAACATGATAAAAAAAATAACAGAGACCAAAAATAAAAAAGACCAATCTAGCTTTTACTCCAAACGTAACGTTGGAGAACTTTCATAATTGTCCTAGCTTACAGGGTTCTTGAGAAATCGCTGATCCAATTTTCCACGGTTACGAAAACAATAGGTCTTCCGACGGAAGTCGGAAGACCTAATTAGAAAAAATCCAAAATCCAAGGTCCTTTGATCAAAGGTTGTTTCAAATGTGAAAGGTCGATTAACCAGACTTGTCAGAATGACAACATAGCTCGCCGGTGGCAACCATATGTAAATTGCAACAACAACAAAAAGTAGGTAAAATTTCAAGGTCAAGGTCACTAGGTCAAAATTTATGGTACGGCATGAAAGGTCTTATCACAAGGAATGCACATGTGAAATATCAAAGCCCTATCACTTACCATTCAAAAAATATGGCCCAAGTTAAAGTTTTTGAAAAGTAGGTAAAATTTCAAGGTCAAGGTCACTAGGTCAAAATTTATGGTACGACATGAAAGGTCTTATCACAAGGAATGCACATGTGAAATATCAAAGCCCTATCACTTACCATTCAAAAAATATGGCCAAGGTTAAAGTTTTTCAAAAGTAGGTCAATCTCCAAGGTCAAGGTCACAAGGTCATAAATTTTGGTATCCATGGAAAGGTCTTGTCACAAGGAATACACATGTGGAATATCAAAGCCCTATCACTTACCATTCAAAAAATATGGCCAAGGTTAAAGTTTTTCAAAAGTAGGTCAATCTCCAAGGTCAAGGTCACAAGGTCAAAAAATTTGGTATCCATGGAAAGGTCTTGTCACAAGGAATACACATGTGAAATATCAAAGCCCTATCACTTACCATTCAAAAAATATGGCCAAGGTTAAAGTTTTTCAAAAGTAGGTCAATCTCCAAGGTCAAGGTCACAAGGTCAAAAATTTTGGTATCCATGGAAAGGTCTTGTCACAAGGAATGCACATGTGAAATATGAAAGCCCAATCTGTATTGGTTTAAAAGTTATAAGCAAGGTTAAAGTTTTTGTGCACGCGCACGCAGACGCAGACGCAGACGCAGACGCCGACACCAGGGGTATGACAATAGCTCTCCGGACATTCGTCCCGGCGAGCTAAAAAGGGATAGATATGCATATGATGCAATATCAAATCCCTGTTCCTTATAAAGGAAGAATCATATGGCCCAGCTTAAACTTTTCTTAAAGTCAAAGTTTAAGGTCACTAGGTAAAAGTGTAAAGTATCAACATACACCAATAAATGGTGGGCATAAATGAACATCAAATTATTATCATAATTAATAAGAACTACAAATACATGAAATATGAGTACCTTTTGTACATATAAGGCTCGTCTATTTTTAAAGATGGCAAATTTTTTTCTTCTTGAAGATGGCACACTTTTTTTCTTCTTGAAAATGGCACACTATTTTTTTCTTGATTGTACACTTTTTTTTTTCTTAAAGATGGCACATTTTTTTCTTCTTAGACATGTTAGAGATGGCACACTTTTTTCTTCTTAAAGATGACACACTTTTCTTCTTAAAGATGACAATTTTTTTTCTTCTTGAAGATGACACACTTTTTTCTTCTTAAAGATGGCACACTCTTTCTTCTTGAAGAGGACACACTATTTTCTTCTTAAAGATGGCAAACTATTTTCTTCTTTATAATGACACACTTATTTCTTCTTAAAGATGGCACACTTTTTTCTTCTTAAAGATGGTACACTTTATTCTTCTTAAAGATGACACACTTTTTTCTTCTTAAAGATGACACACTTAATTCTTTTTGATTGTTCTCTTTTCTTCTTAATAATGACACACTTTTTTCTTCTTAAAGATGGCACACTTTTTTCATCTTAAAGATGGCACACTTTTTTCTTCATGAAGATGGCACACTATCTTCTTCTCCATTGTTCACTTTTTTCTTCTTGAAGATGACACACTATTTTCTTCTTGATTGTTCATTTTCTTCTTGAAGATGACACACTATTTTCTTCTTAAAGATTGCACACTATTTTCTTCTTGAAGATGACACACTTTTTTCTTCTTGAAGATGGCACACTTTTTTCTTCTTAAATATTGCACACTTTATTCTTCTTAAAGATGGTACACTATTTTTTTCTTGCAGATGGCACACTTTTTATTCTTGATTGTTCACTTTTCTTCTTAATGATGACACACTTTTTTCTTCATGAAGATGGCACACTATCTTCTTCTCCATTGTTCACTTTTTTCTTCTTGAAGATGACACACTATTTTCTTCTTGATTGTAAACTTTTTCTTTTTAAAGATGGCACACTTTTTTCTTCTTAAAGATGACACACTTTTTTCTTCTTAAAGAAGACACACTTTTTTCTTCTTAAAGATTACATACTTTTTTCTTCTTGATTGTTCACTTTTTTCTTCTTAAAGATGGCATACCATTTTCTTCTTGATTGTTCACTTTTTTCTTCTTAAAGATGGCACACTTTTTCTTCTGAATAATGACACACTTTTTTCTTCTTAAAGATGGCACTTTTTTCTTCTTGAAGATGGCACATTATTTTCTTCTTGATTGTAAACTTTTTTTTCTCTTTAAAGATGGCACACTTTTTTCTTCTTAAAGATGACACACTTTTTTCTTCTTAAAGATGACACACTTTTTTCTTCTTAAAGATGGCACACCATTTTCTTCTTGATTGTTTACTTTTTTCTTCTTTAAAATAGCACACTTTTTCCTTCTTAAAGATGGCACACTTTTTTCTTCTTAAAGATGGCACACTATTTTCTTCTTAAAAATGGCACACTTTTATCTTCATGATTGCACACTATTTTCTTCAAGGCTGCATCTGTAATCTGTAATACAAATTTTATGTAAATTATTTGCATATGAAATAAATATTATTTGCAGCTCAAGATGAAACTATCAAATCCATTTTTCCAATTCAATGCCTTTCATCATAGAGCATAAACAAAATAAACAAAATCTGTGTTTGTGAAACATGAATCCCCCCTATTGGCTGATCTTTGTTAATTATCAACATTATTTTCTGTTCTGTAGGTGAAAGGTAAAGTTCAAAAATGTTGGTATAAATGAAAAGGTCTTTTCACAAAGAATATACATGTGAAATATCAAAACCCTATCGCTTACGATTCAAGAGTTATGCCCAATATTAAAGTTTTTTAAAAGTAGGTCAAAGATCAAGGTAACGGGTAAAAAAAATGTTGGCATCAATGGAAAGGTCTCGTCATACAGGCCTCAAAATTAACTTTTGGAGATGGAGATTGTAAGATATAATAAAGCCACTCACAATTTTTTTTTCGGGTTCCTAAATTTCCAATTCGCAAATCTAAATTTCACTCGTATTTCGCAAGTATAATCCCCATAAATTTTTAGGCCTAGTCATAATGTTAAACGTCTTCAAATTCAATAGCATCATTTAAGAACAAAAAAATTTGCAGCATGGACCAGACACGCACCTTTCGGGTACCTAACCCTCATCACTGATCCTCAGTCTAAACAATGTAATATGGCCAAAAAGTGTGAAAGTTATTATGTCAAAAATATACCGAAAGAGGTAGCAGGATGGGTGGGGTATGATGCTACAGTACATGGTGACAGGAATGCACATGTGAAATATCAAAACCCTACCTCTCAATAGTTTAAGCATAGGTCAAAGGTCAATGTCAAGGTCACTTGGTCAAAAGTCATGATATCAAATGAAAGTTCTGGTCATGAGGAATCTATATCTGAAATATCAAACCCTAAACTCTTATAGTTTAAAAGAAGGTCAAAGGTCAATGTCAAGGTCTTTTGGTCAAAAATCATGATATCAAATGAAAGGTCTGGTCATGAGGATTTTACATGTGAAATATCGAAACCCTATCTCTTATAGTTTAAAAGTAGGTCAAAGGTCAATGTCAAGATTACTAGGTCAAAAGTCATGATATCAAATGAAAGTTCTGGTCATGAGGAATCTATAATGAAATAGCAAAACCCTACCTCTTATAGTTTAAAAGAAGGTCAAAGGTCAATGTCAAGGTCACTAGGTAAAAAGTCATGATATCAAATGAAAGTTCTGGTCATGAGGAATCTATAATGAAATAGCAAAACCCTACCTCTTATAGTTTAAAAGTAGGTCAAAGGTCAATGTCAAGGTCACTAGGTAAAAAGTCATGATATCAAATGAAATGTCTGGCCATGAGGATTCTGCATGTGAAATATCAAAGCCATAGCCTCTATAGTTCATGAAAAATAGTCCAGGTTTATCATTTTTAAAAGTAGGTCAAACTCCAAGGCCAAGGTCACAAGGTCAAAAATTTTGGTATCCATGGAAAGGTCTTGTCACAAGGAATACATCTGGGAAATATTGTCATTTACCATTCAAAAGTTATGGCCAAGGTTAAAATTTTTCAAAAGTAGGTCAAGGTCACAAGGTAAAAAAAAAATGGTATCCATGAAAGGTCTTGTCACAAGGAGTACCCAAGTGAAATACGAATGCTCTATCACTTACCATTCAAAAGTTATGGCCAAGATCAAAGTTTTTTTCAAAATTAGGTCGAACTCCAAGGTCAAAGTCACTAGGTCAAATTTTGTTGCTGTGTTTGATTTGTCTCATCATATTGGTCTATCACCATGTCAATTTAGTTTGCTCCAAGTTGCTGCTCCTAGCAGTTTTCTCTCAACAGACTTAAAACACAACACTTTTAAATAAAATGTTGATGCACTGACGGATAGATGGACAGACTTAACCATTTCATAGACCAGATTTTGCTTTGCAATCTAGCCAATAAAATACCTAATAGTGATAGCTAACGGAGAGATTGACTGACTTTGACATTTTATGGACTAATTTTGCATTGAAGTCCAGCCAATGAAACTCGTTATTTCAAATTTTCTTACCATTTTATGGGAGTTATCCCTCTTGTACATTAAATTTTTCCTCTTTGATGAAGTAGCAAATGAATTATCAGAATCTCCAACCAACTCCTCAGCTTCTTTGAACTCTACTTCTTTCTTTAATTCTACAACAATTAAAACATATATAGATAGTATCAAATTTAAGCGATAACCATTCCAATGAAATAATTAGATTCTTCTTATATGTCAAACAGTTCTTCATCATGGGGATTTCTTTCAAGAATTCCTAAATGTCTGACAAACAATACGTAAGATCGCAACTATAGCGCGTGCAGCATGTCCGTTCTGATTTGCATTTAGTCTCATACATAAACAATTGTTCAAAACTTTGGCACCTTTCCTGCCCTAGTAAATTGATGATGTCAAGACAATGGAGAACAATCAGAAAGTAAGCAGAAACATCCGTATAACTTTTGATGCATGTATTTGCAATCTTCCGTATTAATGAACTGCTTTTATATTATGACATCTAAATCAATAGCAATGTTTCGACGGACCATTAATTGTTACAAGTCAAATAATTCTCTATTAGTCAGCCAAAAGCTGTGAATTGTTGTCATTGTAAATGGCAAATAAGTCCTGCAAATTCAACAGGTCTTTATTAACTGTACTTGTACATTTTAGTATCATGATTCATTATTATAATTTAGTGGAGTTAATGCAGCGTCACAACTGTACTACTTTATTTAGGCTCACACACCCTCTGTCCCAAAAAGTAATTCTGTGAAACTTTACTGGAATTAATACAAGGGCATGGAGTATATACATGTATTATGGTCCAAACATGAAGAAAACTGTGACCTTAAGGTCTGACCTTCGTTTAAAGTAATTGCGACCTTGGGTCTGTACTTTTTATCAACAATTCTGTGAAAGATTTACGAAATCTTTGCAGAGGGAAAGAAATTATGGACAAGATAAGATTTTAGCAATTGTACCAGAATCTTGACCACATGTTGGTATAACGTTTGTATAACAATACTGAAACATAGGTAATCACAGATTACGAAGCTCACCTCGTGACAGCAAAATTCAATTCAAACATATTTCTTAGTACATGTATATTGGCTTTTAAAGGCAAAACCACTCAAGCAGAAAAAGTAGGTCAAGGTCATTTTATGAAAGATTGATCATAGATACATCCAATATGCAAGTTTGGTACATGTATCACTTATACTTTGCTCAATATTGGCTTTTAAAGGCAAAATCACTCAAGCGGAAAAAGTAGGTCGAGGTCATTTTATGAAAGTTTGATCAAAGATACATCTAATATGCAAGTTTGGAACATCTAGCACTTATACTTTGCTCAATATTGGCTTTTAAAGGCAAAATCACTCAAGCGGAAAAAGTAGGTCAAGGTCATTTTATGAAAGTTTGATCAAAGATACATCCAATATGCAAGTTTGGTACATATAGCAGTTATACTTTGCTCAATATTGGCTTTATAGAGCAAAATCACTCAAGCGGAAAAAGTAGGTCAAGGTCATTTTATGAAAGATTGATCATAGATACATCCAATATGCAAGTTTGGTACATGTATCACTTATACTTTGCTCAATATTGGCTTTTAAAGGCAAAATCACTCAAGCGGAAAAAGTAGGTCGAGGTCATTTTATGAAAGTTTGATCAAAGATACATCTAATATGCAAGTTTGGAACATCTAGCACTTATACTTTGCTCAATATTGGCTTTTAAAGGCAAAATCACTCAAGCGGAAAAAGTAGGTCAAGGTCATTTTATGAAAGTTTGATCAAAGATACATCCAATATGCAAGTTTGGTACATGTAGCACTTATACTTTGCTCAATATTGGCTTTTAAAAGCGAAATCACTCAAGTGGAAAAAGTAGGTCAGATGCTGCATCCGATGCATGGATCCATCTCGGCATCCAAAGATGAATCACTTGTGCAAGTTTGGTTACTGTAGCATTAGTACTTTGTCAGATACTGAGCTACCCCAAACTTCTTATCAAAATCACTCAAGCGGAAAATGTAGGTCAGATGCTGCATCCGATGCATGGGTTCACCTCAGCATCCAAAGATGAATCACTTGTGCAAGTTTGGTTACTGTAGCATCAGTACTTTGTCAGATACTGAGCTACCCCAAACTTCTTAACCAAGTCACTCAAGCGGAAAATGTAGGTCAGATGCTGCATACGATGCATGGGTTCACCTCAGCATCCAAAGATGAATCACTTGTGCCAGTTTGGTAACTGTAGCATTAGCACTTTGTCAGATACTGAGCTACCCCAAGCTTCTTAACCAAGTCACTCAAGCGGAAAATGTAGGTCAGATGCTGCATCCGATGCATGGGTTCACCTCAGCATCCAAAGATGAATCACTTGTGCAAGTTTGGTTACTGTAGCATCAGTACTTTGTCAGATACTGAGCTACCCCAAACTTCTTAACCAAGTCACTCAAGCGGAAAATGTAGGTCAGATGCTGAATACGATGCATGGGTTCACCTCAGCATCCAAAGATGAATCACTTGTGCCAGTTTGGTAACTGTAGCATTAGCACTTTGTCAGATACTGAGCTACCCCAAACTTCTTAACCAAGTCACTCAAGCGGAAAATGTAGGTCAGATGCTGCATCCAATGCATGGGTTCACCTCAGCATCCAAAGATGAATCACTTGTGCAAGTTTGGTTACTGTAGCATTAGTACTTTGTCAGATACTGAGCTACCCCAAACTTCTTAACCGGACGCGGACACGGACGCGGACACGGACGCGGACGCGGACGCGGACGCGTGGGGTTATAGCATAAGCTCACTCAACTTCGTCGAGGTGAGCTAAAAACAACAGTTTTGATACCAGAAATTATATTTTCCTAGAGGCCTTGGTCTCAGAAACAAGTGTGAAATGGCAATGCCTCTATAAGTCTATTGTCCACAATAATAAACTTGACCCTAAAATGACCATAAATGACCTTGAAAACCTTTGTCTTAAACCACATTCTGCAAAATAGTTTTTGAAGTTTGATTTAAATTCTGTTGAAATCACTTGAGGAAGCACAAGAGGCTATGTCTATATCCTAATTATGTATCAAATGACCTTGACCTTTTATAAATAACTGATTCTAATTAACATCTTTTTTACTTCTAATGTTGAAGTGTGATGATAAATTATGATAAATTGAGCATTAACCATCAACCTTTATCCTCCTCTGAAATGTAATTCCTCTATGAAATAAAATAATCACAATACCAGTGACCTTGGGGAGAAGCTTTTTCCTTTGAACCTAATTACATTTGAGTGAAATATGAGCATATTCTTACATGTATATGCAGCCTTTACCTATTCATTTCCAAAAAATTAAGTGCAACACCCCCCCCCCCCCCACCACCAACAAATAACATCAAAATCCTGTAACCTTGACCTTTGGTCTGTGATCTTTAATCCACTTATCAATGAAAGAAATGAGATCATATTCTTATAATCCACCATAGCTATACATCCCTGAGTGAGGAGAAGTGTAAGTACCCACCCACCCACCTTTCCCATTAGGTACAAAATTTCTTGTTAATGCATTGCATGACCTTATTCTTTCAGTAGTGTTTCACAGTTTGTGTAAATGTTGTACTAACCTTGTAGGTGATAAAACATCTTTGAGGTCGAATTTTCTTCATCACAAATACTGTTGTCTTTGTCTCTAACTCCTTTAGTACAGACGCCTTTCTGAAAAAGGGTGTGGCACATTGTAATGATGAATTTGATGAAAAAGAAATGAATGATGCTTCGAGCAAAATTAATTTCAAAGACAATTGACCCTTCCAAACGCGAGAAAAATTTGAGAAATTCCATGACTTCACAATGCAATTTTGGCATTTGACCCAGGTTCGAAGCTTGTTTGTCCGAGGTACAAGCATTGTGACGTCACAAAATTCTGCATTTTTTTCTCGCAATCGGAAGGGTCAATTGGTAAGCACAGTAAACGAATTGATCATACACAGCAATGAAAATTATTTTAAATGAAAACTTAATAATTCCTTGGAGAACAGACAAAGCATAACCAAACTTGACCTTGAATATGTAATTTGTCCTTGAAAACATAAAGTTTGACCTTGAACATCAAATTTCAACTAACATGATAGTTAAAACCTCTGTACAGATCCATTATATAAGTCATAATCAATGTACCTGTTGGCAGACTTAAATTTACAATTACTTTAATTTCTTTGCCAAGGCTTGGGATGAATATTAGATCACACATCCGGTTTTAAAATACTATATGAAATTGAAAATCACTTGAGATCAACTATTTAATTGATACGACAAATTATTCAATCATGCAGTACCTTAACATGATGTGTTGAATGCATTTGGTCTTATATGATTCCTTAAATTCCTTAAAAGCCAGTCTTCAAGCCTTGTAATTTTCAGTGTTCTCCACTACTTATACATTGCTGGACTTCTTGCTGTTCAGTGCTTGAACTTTCTCAATTGACTTGAGAACAAGGGTCCTTCGTTCAGTGCTTTTCTCCATAGTGAAAAAATCCTCTCTCATCCTCTGTCAGACAGACTCTCATTGGGCTGGAGTACTCGTCAAGGTCCACAGGTGGCAGTTAGTGCATGCATGCATGCGGTGCACAAAACTCAATGCATTAGTGCTAAGCAAGCTCAAGATTGTCTTACTTTTCTCCCATTGTCGTTCCATCTATCATTCTGGGCAGCAAGGATTGGTGGTGTAACTCTTCATGCCGACTGTCATACAAGGGCCCCTGCTTCATCCTGTTGATATGTCTGTCCATCTGTCTGTCCATGCCAATCTCCAAATAACTTGCAACATCTGCAACTGAAAAACATTTAAAATACACACAATTTATAATGAGTTATTCTACTTGATCAACATCAATTTTCCTTTAGACATTGTCAAGTAAATTGAAGGGAATACATTTTAACAATAATTCAAAGTAGCCACCTATCTTGCTGGATCAGGGCAAAGAAATCTCCTCAAAAAGTCATTAATTACTGAAATCCTCAACTGATGAGAGTTGGGCTTGCCGAATAGGGGATCATTAATCTTTGATCGATACAAAGAAAAGACATCCTGGAGGTTTCACTTGCAAGGTGATGATAAATATTTTTCTAGCTCTTTCTTTACGTAAACAGAAAATCATACTAAAATAGAACTGTTCAAGAACAGGAATGTCACCTGCCGCATGTTTGACTCTATAAATATATGACTTTGACCTTGCAAGTGACCTTCACCTTCATTAAGAGTTGAGTCTTATCATGCTCGACTATCCCTGCAAGTTTGGTGGAAGTTTAAAGCATTATCTATCAAAATATAGCCGTTTATGTGAAATTGTGACTACCTGAGACAGACGATCAGACAAACAGACTGGGTACAAAGTTATCCCTACATATACATGATGTATATGCATCTTTTGTGTTGAACGCACAACATCACTAAACATGCACCTTAAAATTAATATAAATGCACAGCTATTGCTTTCCCTAAGATGAAACTATTGAAACCAATGTGTAGCATATTTGCATGCAAACACTCGTGACGTCACAATGCATATTATTAACCTCTCCAGTTACATGCCGCGGTTGCTGTTGTAATCTGCAAACTGAACCCGCAGTGACCTAAATTTTAACATCACCTTTTTGCACGGGAACAATTAAGAATCAAACTGACAAGTGTGGTGCATATATATAGCATTTAAATGTCGCAATTTGTGTTTGTTATGAGTATGCAACACACAGCGTGTCCTTTTATCACTTGAAATATGCAAACATGTATTACACGAATGATATTATATATAAAATGCACTTGCTGTGTGTTGCATACCCTAATAAGAAAACACAAATTAAGACAATTATTTTCTATTTGCTTTATAATTAATTCCTACCTCTTCAAATAATCTCTGACCAACTCTAAATATAATCTCTAAATGTGTCTGTTAATTGTGTAGTGCTCAGTGTCATAGGCTGAAATGGGGTCCCTCATGGTATAAGCATGTCTTCAGAAATCTTCAAATCTTCTTTTCACAAACTGGTATACTGTAGGAAAAGAGGATCTAAAGGAGGGCATTTTCAGGAGAAAAGAGGATCTCAAGGAGGGCATTTTCAGGAGAAAAGAGGATCTAAAAGAAGGCATTTTCAGAGGGAAAGAGGATCTAAAGGAGGGCATTTTCAGAGGGAAAGAATATCTCAAGGAGGGCATTTTCAGGGGGAAAGAGGATTTCAAGGAGGGCATTTTCAGGAGAAAAGAGGATCTCAAGGAGGCATTTTCAGGAGAAAAGAGGATCTCAAAGAGGGCATTTTCAGGAGAAAAGAGGATCTCAAAGAGGGCATTTGCAGAGGGAAAAAGGATCTCGAGGAGGGCATTTGCAGAAGGAAAGATGATCTCGAGAAGGGCATTTTCAGAGGGAAAGAGGATCTCAAGGGCATTTTCGTATCTCTTATGTCTGTTGTGTTGTGCTCAGTATCATAGGCTGAAATGGGATCCCTCGTGGTAAGCATCTTCAGGAATCTTCGAAATCTTCTTTTTACGACGTGAATTGATATACTGGAGGAAAAGGGGATCTCAAGGAGGGCATTTTCAGAGGGAAAGAGGATCTCTCAATGAGAGCATTTTCAGGGGGAAAGAGGATCTCTCAATGCGAGCATTTTCAGGGGAAAAGAGAATCTCAAGGAGGGAAATTTCAGGAAATCTCCATACTTTTCTTTTTTTTAAAGTTGCTACAATCGAAGAATAGAGGGTCCCATGGAAGGCATCTTCAGGAAATCGTAAAAATCTTCTTATGAGTTGGTACACTGGAGGAATGGTCAGTACTTACGAAATTTTAAAGAATCTTTGGGAAATCTTCACAATCGTTCTGGTAAATTGAAGGAATGAAAAATCTCATGCAAGGAATCTACAGAAAATTTCAAAATCTTCTTTTAACAAGTTGGTTATACACAGGCGGTTTGGAGGAAATCTTCAGAAAATCTTCAAAATTATCATTTTATGAGTTGGTACACTGAAAAAATTGAGGAGTTGATATCTTCAAATACATGATGGCACACTGGAGGAACTGTTGCCCTCATGGAAGGATTTTTATAAATCTTCAAAATCTTCTTTTATGAGCTGGTACACAGGCAAAATGGAGGACCTCATGGAAGCTGGCATCTTCAGGAAATCTTCAAGGTACACTGGAACACTGAAGGAACTCATGGCAGGCATCTTCAAAATCTTTGTGGTAAGGATAGCGAGACAAGTTAATGGGCAGCAGAAGGAATTAGAACGACCTTCACATTTGACCTTGATCAACAGGAGACATTTTCCTCTCATTGTGGAATGATAGAATGTCAAGTTCAGCCATTTCAGTATTCACGGCTCAAACCGTATCTTACATGGAACATTCTCTGCCACAGTTACCCCTTGATCCTGACTTTAATTGGTCTATGATGGGTTTAGTGAAACAGGAAAGTTTGTCAAGTGTTATAATCACCCAGCAGCAGAACTTCAAAGGAGGAATCTAGATTGGACAGACAGTGAGACAACACAGACAGAGTGAATCTACTACTTGATTCAAGAATTCCAATGGCTGTACTTATCTACATAAGTCTACCTCAAGCACACCAAAACCTAAAAATCCTAAACCAAAATACACCAACCGGGGGAAAAAACTCGCCTTAAAATGACCCACCTGTAAAACAAAAAGAATAAATAAATAATAAGTGGGCCTAACAATGTAGGCAAGTACAGTCATTTCTGAATTCTTGGATCAAACATTTGTAGATGCACCCTGTCTGTGCTATCTCATTGTCTGCCCAACCTGGATTCTTCCTTCAAAGTTCTGTTGCTGAGTGATTGTAACATTTGCTTCCCTTTCCCATTCCACTACTCACCACAGATCAACCTACTAACACGACCAAGGGGTAACTCAGAGAATGTTCCATGCAAGATACAATTTGAGCTGCAAATGCTGGAATACCCAAATATGACATCCAACATTCCATGGTGAAAGGAAGATGCTTCCTGTAGGTCAAGGTCAAGTGTGAAAGTCATTCTGATTCCATCTCTGGTATCATTCCCAGGTCTCTGTCACACCAAATCACACAAAGACTCTGTACATGCTGAAGGAAAAGTCATTCAATGGCCAACTTGACTTTAGTCTGGCAATCATCATTTCCTCATGAATCTGAATTGGCTGGTCCTTTGTGTTTGTTCCTTCCACAACTTTTGTTCTTATGTTTCCTCCTTCAACCATGCATCTGTCTATTCCTTCCACCATTTATGATCTTCTACCTTCATTCATTATTTCCACAATTTTAAATTTGTTCCGTCAATCTATTCATTCCTTCCATCAATTTTGGTCTTTCTTTCTATTCATTCCTTCCACCAGTTTTGTTCTTTCCCTCTATTCATTCCTTCCACCAGTTTTGTTCCTTCTATCTATTCATTCCTTCCATCAATATTGGTCTTTCTATTCATTCCTTCCACCAATTTTGTTCCTTCTATCCATTCATTCCTTCCACCATTTTTGTTCCTTCTATCTAATTATTCCTTCCGCCAGTTTTGTTCCTTCTATCTATTCATTCCTTCCACCAGTTTTGTTCCTTCCCTCTATTCATTCCTTCCACCAGTTTTGTTCCTTCTATCCATTCATCTCCCCACCATTTTGTTCCCCCTTCCAATTTATTTTTGTTCTATCTATTCATTACTTCCACCATTTTCTTCCTTCTATCTATCCATTTCTTCCACCAGTTTTGTTCCTTCCCTCCATTCATTCCTTCCACCAGTTTTGTTCCTTCTATCTATTCATTCCTTCCACCACTTTGTTCCCCCTTCCCATTTATTTTTGTTCTATCTATTCATTCCTTCCACTTTTTTTGTTCCTTCTATCTATTCATTCCTTCCACCATTTTTGTTCCTTCTATCTATTCATTCCTTCCACCATTTTGTTCCTTCTATCTATTCATTCCTTCCACCATTTTTGTTTCTTCTATCTATCCATCCATTCCTTCCACCATTTTTGTTCCTTCTATCTATTCATTCCTTCCACGATTTTTTTTCCTTCTATCGATTCATTCCTTCAACCATTTTCGTTCCTTCTATATATTCATTCCTTCAACCAAATTTGTTCTTATATCTATCTATTTCTTCCATCATTTTTGTTCCTTCTATCTATCCATTTCTACCACCATTTTTGTTCCTTCTATCTATTCATTCCTTCCAACATTTTTGTTCCTTCCCTCTATTCCATCCTTCCACCAGTTTTGTTCGTCTATCCATTCATTCCTTCCCAAATTCCCCCTTCCCATTTATTTTTGTTCTTTCTATTCATTACTTCCACCATTTTTGTTCCTTCTATCTATTCATTCATTCCACCAGTTTTGATCCTCCCCTCTATTCATTCCTTCCACCATTTTTTTTCCTTTTATCTATTCATTCCTTCCACCATTTCTGTTCCTTCTATCTATTCATTCCTTCAACCAATTTAGTTCTTATATCTATTCATTCCTTCCACCATTTTTGTTCCTTCTATCTATTCATTTCTTCCATCATTTTTGTTCCTTCCCTCTATTCATTCCTTCCACCAGTTTTGTTCCTTCTATCCATTCATTCATTCCACAATTTTCCCCCTTCCCATTTATTTTTTTCTATCTATTCATTACTTCCACCATTTTTGTTCCTTCTATCTATTCATTCCTTCCACCAGTTTTGATCCTTCACTCTATTCATTCCTTCCACCATTTTTTTTTCCTTTTATCTATTCATTCCTTCCACCATTTTGTTCCTTCTATCTATTCATTCCTTCAACCAATTCTTATATCTATTCATTCCTTCCACCATTTTTATTCCTTCTATCTATCTATTTCTTCCATAATTTTTGTTCCTTCTATCTTTTTAATTTTTCCACTATTTTTGTTCCTTCTATCTATTCATTCCTTCTACCATTTTGTTTCCCACTATTTATTCATCTTCTTTCTATCCATTCCTTCCACCATTTTTGTTCCTTCTATCTATTTTATTTTTCCACCATTTTTGTTCCTTTTATCCATTCATTCCTTCCACCATTTTTGTTCCTTCCATTTAATCATTCCTTCCACCATTGTTCCTCCTTCTATCTATCACCATTTTTGTTTTTCTATCTATTCATTCTTTCCACCATTTTTATTCCTTCTATCTATTCCTTCCTTCCACAACTTTTGATTCTTCTATTTCTTTAATCCTTCAAACATTTTCTTCCTTATATCTATTTATTCCTTTCATCACTTTGCCCCCCCCCCTCCCATTCTTTCCATTTTTGTTCTATCTATTCATTCCTTCCAGAATTGTTGCTCCTTCTATCTATTCATTCCTTCAACTATTTTTGTTCCCACAAGTTTGTCCCCCCACACCCTATCTACACATTTTGTTCTATCTATTCATTCCTTCCACCATTTTTGTTCCTTTTATGTATTCATTCCTTCCACCATTTTTGTTCCTTTTATGTATTCATTCCTTCCACCATTTTTGTTCCTTTTATGTATTCATTCCTTCCACTATTTTTGTTCCTTTTAATGTATTCATTCCTTCCACCATTTTTGTTCCTTTTAATGTATTCATTCCTTCCACCATTTTTGTTCCTTTTATGTATTCATTCCTTCTACCAATTTTGTTCCATCTATCCATTCATTCCAACATTTTGTTCACCCAATCTGTTCATGTTTGTTCCATCTATTCATTCCTTCAACCATTTTTGTTCCTTCTATCTATTCATTCCTTCTACCAGTTTTGCTTTCTGTCTATTCATTCCTTTCACAAATTTGTCCCCTCCCCGTCTATATTTTTTTGTTCTGTCTATTCATTCCTTCCACCATATTTGTCTTTCTATTTATTTCTTACACCATTTTTGTTCCTTCTATCTATTCATTCCTTCCACCATTTTTTTCCTTCTATTCATTCCTTCCTTCCACCATTTTTTCAATCTATACCTTTTTACCTATTACCATTTTTTCCTCCATTTCTGCTCCTTCTATCTATTCATTCCTTTGACAATTTCCCCCCCCCCCCATTTATTGATCTTCTTTCGATTCGTTCCTTCCACCATTTTTGTTCCTTCCCACTATTCATTCCTTCAACCATTTTGTTCCATCTAATAATTCCTTCCACCATTTTTGTTCCTTCTCACTATTCTTTCTTTCCACCATTTTTGTTCTATCTGTTCATTACTTCCACCATTTTTATTCCTTCTATCTATTCATTCCTTCCACCGTTTTGTTCCCCCTTCCCATTTATTCCACCATTTTTATTCCTTCTATCTATTCATTCCTTCCATTGTTTTTATTCCTTCTACCTATTCATACCTTCAACCATTTTTGTTCCTTCTATCTATTCATTACTTCCACCATTTTTGTTCCTTCTATCTATTCATTCCTTCCACCATCTTTGTTTCTTCTATCTATCACCATTTTTGTTTCTTCCCTCTATCCATTCTTTCCGCCATTTTTGTTCCTTCTATCTATTCATTCCTTCCACCATTTTTATTCCTATCTATTCATTCCTTCCACCATTTTTGTTCCTTCCCTCTATCCATTCTTTCCACCATTTTTGTTCCTTCAATTTATTTATTCCTTCCACAATTTCTGTTTCTTCTATCAATTTAATCCTTCAACTATTTTGTTCCTTCTATCTATTCATCACTTTGTCCTACCCCCAACTTTTCATTATTGTAAAACAAAGGAGGTGATCTCCAACAACACCAGGTTGCAGCACCCACAGCACAACCCCAAACACCCAATGCAAAAACACAAAGCAGACAAGCAAAGAAAGAGATGCATAAGGGACAAGGAACGTCAACGCACAACAAAGAAACATCAAACACAAAGGACTACTCATATATTCATTTGATCCATAATTCTTTCTCCTTCCATCTAATCATTCCTTCCAGAGTTTTGTCCCCCCTATCTATTCCTTTTCTTCTATTTACTCATTCCTTCCACCATATTTTGCTCCTTCTTTGTCTTCATTCCTTCCATCATATTTTGTTCCTTCTATGAATTCATTCCTTCCACCATTTTTGTTCCTTCTATGAATTCATTCCTTCCACCACTTTTGTTCCTTCTATGTATTCATTCCTTCCACCAATTTTTGTTCCATCTATCCGTTCATTTTTCCACCATTTTTGTTCCTTCTATGTATTCATTCCTTCCATCATATTTTGTTCCTTCTATTCATTCATTCCTTCCACCATTTTTGTTCCTTCTATTCATTCATTCCTTCCACCATTTTTGTTCCTTCTATGTATTCATTCCTTCCAACATTTTTGTTGCTTCTGTTCATTCATTCCTTCCACCATTTTTGTTCCTTCTATGTATTCATTCCTTCCACCAATTTTTGTTCCATCTATTCGTTCATTTTTCCACCATTTTTGTTCCTTTTATGTATTCATTCCTTCCATCATATTTTGTTCCTTCTATGAATTCATTCCTTCAACCATTTTTGTTCCTTCTATTCATTCATTCCTTCCACCATTTTTGTTCCTTCTATGTATTCATTCCTTCCACCATTTTTGTTCCTTCTATGTATTCATTCCTTCCATCATATTTTGTTCCTTCTATGAATTCATTCGTTCCACCATTTTTTTTTCATCCAATCTATTCATGTTTGTTCTATCTATTCATTCCTTCCACCATTTTTAATCCTTCTATGTATTCATTCCTTCCACCAATTTTGTTCCATCTATCCATTCATTCTTTCCACCATTTTATTCATCTAATCTATTCATGTTGCTTCTATCTATTCATTCCTCCAACCATTTTTTATCCTTCTATGTATTCATTCCTTTCACCACTTTTGTTCCTTCTATCTATTCATTCCTTCCAACATTTTTGTTCCTTCTATGTATTCGTTCTATCCATTCATTCTTTCCACAATTTTGTTCATCAAATCCATTAATGTTTGTTCTATCTATTCATTACTTCCACCATTTTTGTTCCTTCTATGTATTCATTCCTTCCACCATTTTGATCACCCAATCTATTCATGTTTGTTCTATCTATTCATTCCTTCTATCATTTTTGTTTCTTCTGTCTATTCATTCCTTCCACCAGTTTTGTCTTTCTATCTAATCCTTCCTTCACACTTTTGTTCTTTCTATCTATTCATTACTTCCACCATTTTTGTTCTTTCTATCTATTCATTCATTCCACCGTTTTTGTTCCTTAGATCTATTCATTCCTTCCACAGATTGTGTTCCTTCTATCTATTCATTCCTTCCACCATTTTTGTTCCTTCTATCGATTAATACCTTCCACAATTTTCTTCCCCCCATTTATTCATCTTCTCTCTATTCATTCCTTCAACCATTTTGTTCCCCCTTCTTATTCAATTTTCTTCTATCTATTCATTCCTTCCACCATTTTTATTCCATCTATCCATTCCTTCAACCATTTTTGTTCCTTTCCTCTATTAATTCCTTCCACTATTTTTGTTCCTTCCCTCTATTCATTCTTTCCATCATTTTTGTTCCTTCTATCTATCCATTCCTTCCACCATTTTCATTCCATCTATTCATTCTTTCCACCATTTTTGTTCCTTCCTTTCCACCATTTTTGTTCCTTCTATCTATCCATTCCTTCTACCATTTTCATTCCATCTATTCATTCCTTCCTCCATTTTTGTTCCTTCCCTCTATTAATTCCTTCCACCATTTTCGTTCCTTCCCTCTATTCATTCTTTCCACCATTTTGTTTCTTCTATCTATTTACAGTCCAGGAGAATACTAAAAATAGTAATATTACTTAAAACTGTAATATTACTGTTAACAATAATCCCTGAAATTATTGAAAACAGTAATGTTGCCAGCCTATATTACATATTTCTGTAATATAGACAAAGGAAAGTTTTAAAGCCACTGGCACAGTTTATATCATACAATTCTTTCACTCAACAACAAATTTATTAAATATGAAAAAAAAATCTACTGAAAAGTGAAAATAATGTCCATTTGGAACCTATTTTTCACTTTTTCTTCTTTCTGAAATCACATTTTCTTCAAGTATATTGAGGAAAAAATTTTCCTGATGTTCTGAATAATTTTTCAGTGTACATTTGAATGAGATACAACTCCTAATCATCCTCATTTCTCCCCGAATCCACTGGTATAAGAGCGAACTGACCATCTAAATAGTATTACTACTTACAGTAATATAAAGAGATAAATTTCAAAGAAAGATAACTCCAATTTAATTTATATTATTGTTTATAGTAATATTACTGTTTCCAGTATTCTCTTGGACTGATTTATTCCTTCAACCATTTTTGTTCCTTAATTCCTTTCCACCATTTTTGTTCCTTCGATCTATCCATTCCTTCTACCATTTTCATTCCATCTATTCATTCCTACCACCAATTGTGTTCCTTCGCTCTATTAATTCCTTCCACCATTTTTGTTCCTTCCCTCTATTCATTCTTTCCACCATTTTGTTTCTTCGATCTATCCATTCCTTCTACCATTTTCATTCCATCTATTCATTTCTTCCACCATTTTTGTTCCTTCCCTCTATTAATTCTTTCCACCATTTATGTTCCTTCCCTCTTTTCATTGCTTCCACCATTTTTGTTCCTTCCTTTCCATCATTTTTGTTCCTTCTATCTATCCATTCCTTCTACCATTTTCATTCCATCTATTCATTCCTTCCATTTTTGTTCATTCCCTCTATTAATTCCTTCCACATTTTTACCCCCTTTCCATTTATTTTTGTTCTATCTATTCATTTCTTCCACCATTTTTACTCCTTCCCTCTATTCATTCTTTCTGCCATTTTTGTTCCTTCAATCTATTCCTTCCTTCCACAATTTTTGTTCCTTCTATCTATTCATTCCTTACATCACTATGTTGCCACCCATCTTTTCATTTTTGTAGTATCTATTCATTTCTTCTACAATTTTTGTTCCTTCTATCTATTCATTCCTTCAAAAGTTCTGTCCCCCCTATCTAAACATTATCTTCCACCATTGTATTCATCACCATATTCATTACTTCCACCATTGTATTCATCCATCCACCATATTTTGTTCCTTCCATCTATTCACTCCTTCCTCCATTTTGTTCCCCCAATCTATTCCTTTTTGTTCTATCTATTCATCCCTTCCACCATTTTTGTTGCTTCTATCTATTCGTTCCTTCCACCATTTTGTTCTATCCAATCATTCCGCCATTTTTATTCTTTCTATCTATTCATTCCTTCTACAATTTTTGTTGCTTCTATCTATTCATTCCTCCAACCATTTTTTATCCTTCTACCTTATTCATTCCTTCCACCATTTTGTTCCTCCCTATCTATTCTTTTTTGTTTTATCTCTTCATTACTTCCACCATTTTCGTTCCTTATGTTTTTTACTTCTCTCCAACATTTACATTCTAGCTGTTTGTTCCTTCCATCAATTTTGATCCTTCTGCCTGTTTCTTCCTCCATTTTCGATATCTTCATCTGTTCATTCGTTCCATTATTTTTCCTCCTCTGTGGGTATTTCTTCATCTTCTAGCTTTTCATGTCTTCCTCCATAATGAGAGAGAGATTGAGAGATCTAGAGAGAGAGAACAAGAAAGAGAGATGGAGAGAGAGATTGAAAGAGAGAAGAGAGATCGAGATAGAGATCAAATGAGAGAGAGATTGAGAGAGAGATCATGAGAGAGGGATTAAGGGAGAGATTGAGAGAGTGAGATTAAGAGAGATTGAGAGAGAGATTGAGAGAGAGAGAAGAGAGATCGAAATAGAGATCGAATGAGAGAGGGAGGAGGGGGCTGTATTTTAATTAGATTTCATTATCTACATTCTGTTTGTGGCTCTAAGCCTTCCTTCCTGAATATCTATTTGCAACACTGCATCTTCTTAGGTCCTCCAAAGATTTTGCTCTCTGCCCTTCATCATGTATCATGTTTTCAATAGTTGTCCATGTCTTTGCCATTCTCTCTTCTGAAAAAAAAACATAGGTAATCACAGATTATGAAGCTCACCTTGCAACAGCAAAGTTCAACTTAAACATATTTCTAAGTATGTGTATATTGGCTTTAAAAAGAAACATAGGGTCATCAGAGATGACAGCACTCACCTCGACGGCATCATTGTCCCATGACCAGCATCTGTACCTTCATTGCACAAAGTATTTCCAGATGCATCATTTACATAAGTTTGGTTGATAAAAAATTCAAAGAAGGCTTGAAATGAAGGTTCTAATTTTACTATACCTGGTCAATCAAGTGTGAAATGTAGGTCAAATGCAGCATCTGTACAATGCATTGCAGTAAGCATCCTCAGATACATCACCCACACAAGTTTTTTTTTTATTGATCTAGGACTTAAAAACTTTGTCAGCTACTAAACTACACCAAAGTCTTTAACCGGACGGGGACGTGGACGCAGGTGCAGGGGGTATATCATAAGCTCATCTCAACTTCGTCGAGGTGATCTTAAAATTATGTAAAATTAATTATCTTCATTTGATTTTATTTGACTTGTACAGTTAATAAAGCCTACGCTCACGCAGCAAGATACGCCCGTTGGGATTTTTTTCACAACACCAAAATATCTAAGTTCCATAACTCCATAAGGACAAATTGGATGAACCTAGCTTAAAATCGAAAGGCGGCTTCCTCTTCAAAGTCTGATCAAAATGTACAAATATCATGAAAATCTGTTGACACATATTCAAGTTATTGCGTTCCATGCACCTATATTTTGCCCTTAGCTTAACATGTATGTGCATATAACCCCCCCCCCCCCATTACACATAATTTCTGGATAATGTGACAAAAAATTCAAGAACCCCTTATATATGTGAAAGAACATCCTTTCTACTTGAAGTATACAAAATTTCAAAACATTTCAACCAGAAATAGATTTTTAAATAATTTTTAACTATTTTAGTATATTTTCACTGTATTTTAAAATATCTAAGTCCCATAACTCTGTAACGACATATCGAATAAACCTGAAAATCGAAAGGCAGCTTCCTCTCCACAGTCCAATCAAAATGTATGAATATCATGAAAATCTGTTGACGCATATTCAAGTTATTGCGTTCCATGCGCCTATATTTTGCCCATAGCTTAACATGTATGTGCATATAACCCCCCCCCCCTTCCTATTACACACAATATCTCGCTTATGCGACCAAAAAATTAAAAACCCGTTATATATGTCAAAGAGCATCCTTTCTACCTTAAGTATACAAAATTTCAAAACATTTCGACCAGAAATAGATTTTTAAATAATTTTTAACTATTTTAGTATATTTTCACTGTATTTTAAAATGTCTAAGTCCCATAACTCTGTAACGACATATCGAATGAACCTGAAAATCGAAAGGCGGCTTCCTCTCCACAGTCCAATCAAAATGTATGACTATCATGAAAATCCATTGACGCATATTCAAGTTATTGCGTTCCATGCGCCTATATTTTGCCCTTAGCTTAACATGTATGTGCATATAACCCACCCCTCCCCCCTTCCTATTACACACAATATCTCCGTTATGCGACAAAAAAATTAAAAACCTGTTACATATGTCAAAGAACATCCTTCCTACATGAAGTATACAAAATTTCAAAACATTTCGACCAGAAATAGATTTTTAAATAATTTTTAAATATTTTAGTATATTTTCACTGTATTTTAAAAATCTAAGTCCCATAACTCTGTAACGACATATCGAATAAACCTGAAAATCGAAAGGCGGCTTCCTCTCCACAGTCCAATCATAATGTATGAATATCATGAAAATCCGTTGACGCATATTCAAGTTATCGCGTTCCATGCGCCTATATTTTGCCCTTAGCTTAAAATGTATGTGCATATAACCCACCCCCCCTTCCCATTACACACAATATCTCGGTTATGCGACAAAAAAATTAAAAACCCGTTACATATGTCAAAGAACATCCTTTCTACTTGAAGTATACCAAATTTCAAAACATTTCGACCAGAAATAGATTTTTAAATAATTTTTAAATATTTTAGTATATTTTCACTGTATTTTAAAAATCTAAGTCCCATAACTCTGTAACGACAAATCGGATGAACCTGAAAATCGAAAGGCGGCTTCCTCTCTACAGTCTGATCACTATGTATAAATTTCATAAAAATCCGTTGACGCGTATTCAAGTTATTGCGTTCCATAGGCGGACGGACAGACGGACGGACGGACAGACGGACAGACGGACGGACTTCGCCATACCATAATACGTCCCGTCAAATGACGGGCGTATAATAAAATGATAGTGTAAATCAAAATGTCTTCCATGCATGTACATTTACAGTTTGACCTTGACATTTGGCATTTTGACACCAAAATCAATCGGGATCCACCTTTCCTCATGGTCAATCTATGTGTAACGTATATGACATCACTCTAGGTAAAAATTTTTTTGGTTTCCCTAAAAATTACTTTCATAAAATTTGGACTATTATGTATGATAAGAATCCTAATTCTGAATTAGCAAACGAATTTATTTAGTTTTAAAATCGCGATAATTAATAAAAAAAATAATAAAATATAATTGTCATATTTTCATGTATTGAATTCAGATATCACATCTCAATTAACTTTATGTTCAAGTTTTTCAGAGATGTGACTTAAAAACATTGCATAAAAAGTCAGTGATTCTAAGATACCATGATTCCTGAGCGACAAAAACAAATGAAATGTAATTTTATTTTTATATTCTATTTTATCCTCCTTCATTTTTTAAAACAAATAGCATCCCGAAAACTGCTGAAATTTTCATTATCATGATGTTTTCAAGAACTAGTTGACCATGACCTTTAGTCTTTCGACCCTGAAGTTACAAAGCTGAAATATGCTGCTGAATTATGTTTTCCTTACATGTCAAGGTTGTCAACCATTGATCATCTCAAGGTTGACCTTTGACCTTTTTACCCAAAAATCTATGGGATCGTCTATTCCTCAATGACAATCTATATGATTGTCAAGTTTTCATCACTCTAGGTCAAGATGTTAGGGTGCAGAAACACTGTTTTCCATAATTCTTATTGTGACCTTGACCTTCTGACCCCTAAATCAAAAAGGCTTCTTCTTGGGTTGTTAGCACTACATGTATATGTAAAGAATTAGTTGATTTAGGGTGTGGAATGCTTTTAAACTATATTTTCCATACATACCAAGTGTGACCTTGACCTTTTGACACAAAAAGCAATAGGGATCCTTCTCAACGCATGGACAATCTATGTGTAAAGTTTCATAACTCTAACCATCTAAGCTCAGAATTCCATGAATTATGATGCAGATACAAATTTTTTGTGCACGACAGACAGACAGACAGACATTCAAATGCAATTTTCATTGCCTAAGCTATCAGACTAGTATGTATGTTGAAAATAAACAGACAATTTATTTCATAAGCAATACTAACTTTTTCTTCCCTCTGAATTTTGCTAGCTTTTCATTTGCTGTTGTTCCTCCATTAGTGATCTTCATGATCTGTTGCTCTGTCTCCTTTCTGACTTTCTCAATCCATCTGCCACCAAGTCAGACCACATCTTCTCATGTCCTATAATACAAAAAGCAAACTTAGATTAACATCTATTTTTCTTTCTTTCATTCTAGTATAACATTGTATAATGGATATTGAAAACTTACTGTAAACGGGTTTAATTTCGCAGTGTCAAAACTTTGCATTTTTCTGCATGTAGCCAATTGCGGTGGTTTTAATTTAATTGCAGTGAAGGTTGCAGAAAAAATAACAAGAGCCCCAGGGGGCACAACGCTCACCTGATACCCATGCACGCTCTAATTGACATACTGACATTGAATACTGATAGTGCCAGTACCAGGATTTTAGCCCACAACCTTTCTAAAAAGATTTTTGCCGGATGCAGAGAAGTTTTTTTTTCAGACAACCTTTGAAAGTACAAAAAAGAAAAAATAGCCACATTTCAAAACAATAACTTTTTTACTGATTTGAAAAGACGGATAAAGTGGTCCAACGTCATATGCCCAGCTAGTATAGTTCAATTATGCAACATCAAAAATAAAATCATATTGTACATTAATGTGCAGCAGAAAAAGAATAAAACAATGAAACGATTTCATAAATTAAGTTTATTTAAAATTGAACACAAAACCTTTCATTATTGATAGCTAGCATGCCAGAAATTATAAAGCCTGTGTTTGTGAAACGAGAATGCCCCCGGCGGCATCTTTGTTAGTATAAAGGCCATTTTCTGTTAAGTATGTGAGAGGTCAGGGTCAGCGCAATATTGGTATCAATGGAAAGATCTTGTCACAAGGAATACACATGTAAAAATTGAAACCTCTATCACTAACCATTCAAAAGTTATGCCCAATGTTAAAGTTTTTGAGAAGTACGTCAAAGGTCAAGGTTATGGTCACGAGGTCAAAAATTTTGGTATCAATGGAAAGGTATTGTCACAAGGAATACACATGTGAAATATGAAACCTCTATCACCAGCTTCCATTTAAAAGTTATGCCCAATGTTAAAGTTTTTCGGAAAACAGACAGACAAACAGACAGACGAATAGGCCAAAAACTATATGCTCCCGAATCTTTTATTCCAGGGGCATAAAAAACAAAGATTTTTCGGTTTTGCCTTTATTCATATTAAAGTATACTGAAATCTATGAATGCTTTTGAATAGTATTGATTTCATCTCAAATACATGAAACGTACAGTTAAAATCGTTTTAATCCAATATTTATCAATATTCAAGTGAGTTGTGCTGCTTGTGCAGAAATTGGGCCAGTTAGTTTTTCAAAAAGCAGTGTATGGTGTATCCCTCATGACCCAGTGAAGCCACTTGAACAAATAATTTTCAGTGAATATGCTGAAATGCGGCGCTTCTTGCCTATGCATATTTCAACAGGCGAGAAGGAGCGTTGCATTTCAGCATACGCTGTTCAACAACTCAAGTGATTTCTCTAGGTTTCGTAGTTTGAAACAAATTAAAAGGCCCATGAAATTGTTAAGGTTGTCCAACTAGCAGACCTACAACATCGTTATTTACTGTTAAAAAATTGTTTTACCTCATCAAAGGTCTGTTACACGGACAAGTTGTTAGCGGAGAGAGTTCATGAAATGTATCGGTTGCATAGGATTTGCCGACAAAAAGTTATTTGGTCTGATAAAATCTCATCATGTATCTATTATTTGAGCAGATAAAAATTCCCAAATGTCTTATCACAGGAACCTGTCATTTTATGAGAGAAAATGTTTTATTATTCACAACCTCAGGCCTCTGTGTTCCTCTTAGAAATATTATACATACAAGATGTTGAACACAGTGGCTTATGGTTGTAAATAATAATTTATTTACTCTATTTAAACAACAGCTTTCTGTGGTCCAACATTTCATAGGAAGATTTCAGGAACTCTGAACTGAATTATTTATTTCAAGAATTTCAGATATTAAATGTCCTATGCATTCTCAAAATCCGGAGGAAGAGATTACTCATTAGACGTTTCTTCAAGAAATCAGTCCGTAAATTACTTCATCTAAGAGAGTCTAAGACAGAGGAAATTCGAGCAAACTTTATGCATGATAACAAGTTGCAAGTGTTCCAAGTACATGAATGATAACCATTATGAAAGTGTTCCAAGTATAATGCACATTTCATTAAATAAAAATCTATTCCGTTTGCACTGTATCTCCTGAAATGTATCGCAGTACTAAGGGTATCACATTTCTACATGGGGAATCCCCTTCAGGTGTAATCCAAGGAAATCGTTTTAGCGGGGAATCCCCTCAGTTTTGACTGGTGAACAGGGCAGAATAAAAGGTGTCACACCATTGGTCAAAACTATTGAAAATTTAAAAATAGCACATGAAATCAATGTACCATTCCCTGTAGTCGGGATAAATTGAGTTTTGAACCTGTTTTTGTCTTTTATGCAATCTATTGATCGATTTAAAAATAGATGAAATTTGTAAAATTTTCGAAATGGATAGAGGGGTGATGTAAAAAAGTGGAATTTGTGAGAAAACGGTATGCATGACCCCCCTTTTTTCTATTATTTCTATGTGTGTCAAAGGTGTCCAAATCCAACGAGACCAAATTCATAATTATTGAATGAAGGATTGGAAGTCACTCAAATTGAGCTAAATGATTGATCATACAAAGAAGGTTTTTATTTCTTTGGATGACACCTTCAGGTACACGGCAAAACATGGCCGCTTTTGAAATCTTGTTCCCGACTTTAAAAATAAAATTCTAAATAAGTATAAAGAATTTAAATAATTGAATCATATCACATAAAAGGTCAATCAATAAGACATTGAAGTATGTGTCACTTGTTGAATTATCAGCTGTAACTATGGATGAAAGGTTGATCAAAAAATGATTAATCATACAAAGAAGGTTTTTTTCCTGTAGTTGCACCTGAAGCATTGGGCATGGAAAACATACATTATACCTATGTACAATCTTAAAAAATATTCCTTAAAAATCCAAAAGTGGATATCTTGACAAAATTCTTTCACTTGTAGGGTACCATGCATGAGTACCTCATACCTACAAATTGTCATGACAATCTGAAGAGTGGTTATAGAAAAGAAGCAGAAAATGTATGAAAATCACCCCCCCCCCCCCTTCCTTTTTACATAAGAAAAAAATTCATAAAAAATCAAAAAAATAAAATTTAAGCATAAAATACATATCAAAGCATTAAGTAAGTTAAATATGATAAATATGTAGTAAATGAGTGTGTAAAATCATACACTTATTGAGTTATTTAAAGAAATAGTGCAAAAATGTGCATTTCTGACTAAGTCCGAAAAGACGTCAAAAACGCGTCAAAAATTTGACTTCGAAGTGGAACCAAAAATAACAACACTTCTTAAGACATCTCTCTAGATCATTCTGATGCTTTCGGTTTGTCGATACATGCTTCGGTTCTGAAGAAGAAGTTTGTCAAAGGAGGGTACCCCCCATGACCTACTTTTGGCTGTGGTGGCGCCACCTGTTGACAGATCCGGACGAAAAACAACAACACTTGTAGGGGACCATGAGTACTTCAAACCTACCAAGTTTCATCAAAATCCCTTCAGCCGTTCTGAAGAAGAAGTTGAAAATGTGAAAAGTTTACGACGGACGACGACGGACGACGACGACGGACGACGACGGACGCCACGCTATGACAATAGCTCACTTTGAGCCTATGGCTCAGGTGAGCTAAAAAGGGGAAAAAAATTTTTGTTGGGGTCCCGCCGGGGTTTGAAGCCACTCCCCATGGGTCCATTGGGCATGGAAAACATACATTATACCTATGTACAATCTTAAAAAAATATTCCTTAAAAATCCAAAAGTGGATATCTTGACAAAATTCTTTCACTTGTAGGGTACCATGCATGAGTACCTCATACCTACAAATTGTCATGACAATCTGAAGAGTGGTTATAGAAAAGAAGCAGAAAATGTATGAAAATCACCCCCCCCCCCCTTCCTTTTTACATAAGAAAAAAATTCATAAAAAATCAAAAAAATAAAATTTAAGCATAAAATACATATCAAAGCATTAAGTAAGTTAAATATGATAAATATGTAGTAAATGAGTGTGTAAAATCATACACTTATTGAGTTATTTAAAGAAATAGTGCAAAAATGTGCATTTCTGACTAAGTCCGAAAAGACGTCAAAAACGCGTCAAAAATTTGACTTCGAAGTGGAACCAAAAATAACAACACTTCTTAAGACATCTCTCTAGATCATCCTGATGCTTTCGGTTTGTCGATAGATGCTTCGGTTCTGAAGAAGAAGTTTGTCAAAGGAGGGTACCCCCCGTGACCTACTTTTGGCTGTGGTGGCGCCACCTGTTGACAGATCCGGACGAAAAACAACAACACTTGTAGGGGACCATGAGTACTTCATACCTACCAAGTTTCATCAAAATCCCTTCAGCCATTCTGGAGAAGAAGTTTAAAATGTGAAAAGTTTACGACGACGGACGACGACGGACGACGACGACGACGGACGACGGACGACAGACGCAACACTGTGACAATAGCTCACTTGAGCCTATGGCTCAGGTGAGCTAAAAAGGGGAAAAAATTTTTGTTGGGGTCCCGCCGGGGTTTGAAGCCACTCCCCATGGGTCCATTGGGCATGGAAAACATACATTATACCTATGTACAATCTTAAAAAAATATTCCTTAAAAATCCAAAAGTGGATATCTTGACAAAATTCTTTCACTTGTAGGGTACCATGCATGAGTACCTCATACCTACAAATTGTCATGACAATCTGAAGAGTGGTTATAGAAAAGAAGCAGAAAATGTATGAAAATCACCCCCCCCCCCCCCCTTCCTTTTTACATAAGAAAACCAGAAGTCTCTGATGAGACTGAAGCTCTCCTGGTTGATTTGTACATATACACTAAAGAGAATGAATGCTTGGCTTCACCTCGCCTAATACCACTTTTTTCATCGACCCAATATATTTCTGTATCCCCCCTGAAAACACTGTATAACAAATTTATCCCGCTGAATTGCTTTTGGTTTGTGTATCTTACGTCAACATATTTTAAAGCATTTTGGTGACGTCAAAAGCATAAAGGGTCTTAGTAGAAGCAGGATATCAAAATAATATCCTGTTAGTAAAATAATACAACATAATATTTGGTTCTTCTCGACCAATCAGATTGCAAGAAATTTGCCAGAGGCTGGATAAATGTATATATCAAGTTTTTTTTATGAGAACCAACAAGCACATGCCAATGCATATCCATCAATTTCTAATTAATTTTTTTCATCAAAATTCAGAGCAAAAATTTTTTTTTTCCAAAAAAAAAAAACGGTGTCTTCCCCCCCCCCCCCCCCCCAAGAATATCAAATGGACCGTGCCTTAGATTTCTCTAGAATGTGAGAGAATTTCTAAAAATGTGTATATACATGTATAACATACCATATGTATCAAAACTAAAATCACAGATGTTTTTATTTTTCGAAAAATGTGGGTCAAAGGTCAGGGATGGGGTCAAAGGTTAAAAATTTGGCTCCAAAAGATGAGCATTCTCAAGGTACATAGACATGCAATACATGTATATGACAGCTATATTATCTTTAATACCCTTTCATCAGAATTTAGTTGAATGGAATATATACTGACAGTCGGATGGATAGACGAACAGATGAACAGACAGACCTACCACTATATGCCCTTTGATAAAATTAAGACTAAAGGCATAAATAACCTCTCATTTGAGCTGAAATAGTATTGCATTGGATACTCTATAAAGATATTTCCTTCTTTCTTATACTGACCAGTGAAAATACTTAGATCAAGTAATCAGACAGTTTCAGATTGAAATTAAATATAATAGGACATGTGGCCTACCGAGTGAAAAAAGTATCGGCCATTTTGTTCTAAAACCTAAAACGGTTTTAGGCTATTCTTTTAGTAAATGTAAAACAATGTAAATAGAATATTGAACGAAGAACATGAACTTTTAGGGTGAATGTGGTATTAATGTAGACAGAAGCTAATTATTAAAATATAATACAAACTATTTTTACATATTTAATCCTCTATAGAAAACATTTTTACCATATATCCCAGTTCAGAATAAGGGTGTTCCATAAATATTTTAAAATCTGCATGAGGTTAAAATGATATTTTTGATTGGTCAAATTGTAAAAGGACAAAATGACTCGAGGTCCAATTGACAAAAAGGCCTGAAACATTTGTTTATAACCAGTAATTTATGGCAGGAACAGGTATCGTACCCAGATAGCTCAGTTGGTAATAGCGTCTGCCAAGATAGCAGAAGGTCTCGGGTTCGATTCACGGTCCAGTCACATCTTTTCCTCTCCTGTTACAGAATTGGCGCCAAACTAAATGACTCAAGGTGAAGTGGAGTTTTGTGTGAGGTTTCCAGTGCATGGAAACCTGAAAAATTGGTTGAGAGGAATGTGGCAGGAACCGGCATCGTGCCCAGATAGCTCAGTTGGTAAGAGCATCTGCCCTGATAGCAGAAGATCTCGGGTTCGATTCCCGGTCGAGTCACATCTCTCCCTCTCCTGTTACAAATTTAACTTCTATAAATACTAAATTTGGAATTTTGTAAAATAAAACTTACACAAGCACCTTTCATTTGGCAATGTGAAGGATGCATTATTGCTATTTTATTTGATAAAATGATCAATCTTTGTGATTCTGGTGTTTCCATTTATCAGAAAGCACAGCTCAAGTCCGTGATCACTTAGGACATTCTACTCTTGCAACAAAAAGTCTCACTACTCTCTCCAAAAATCTTACACCTTAAACAATTAAAAAATAAGTAAGAAATACATGAATTTTGATTGTTTGTTATCTTTCTTGCACTGTATAAACATAATAGAAAAGATTTTCAAGTTGATTGATGATCAGAGGAAATTCCGAAACTATCCCCTAGCGTTTCTATAGAATTGAAGATAAAATCCTGGGTCAGATCCCAAATAAAATAAGAGAATAACTAAATTTCAGAGTCATCTATGATAATATTGTAAAATGGCACTAAGGAAGATATTGGTAGAAGTTTTCCTGGGTTGAAATATTTTTGTATGAGTTGGCTTTTACAAATGAATTTTTTAGTATTTTCTTTTTTTTTTTCCTTTTTTTTAATTTGATTAACACATAGTAGATATGCCTATAAGGCATCTCTTGTTATAATTTCTACTATTAAAACATGTGTCACTTGCTTTAATGTAAACATTATGAAAATTTCATCAAACCACACAGTTTTACATCCCATTGGGGGTGGTACTCCAAGCAGTGGAGGAATTTATAAGAAGAAAGATGTAAGAGTTACCTCCCCCCTCTTCCCCCCCCCCCCCCCCAAAAAAACCATAAAAAAAACTTACACAAGCACAATATTCCTTTCATTTGGCAATGTGAAGGATGCATTATTGCTATTTTATTTGATAAATTGATCAATCTTTGTGATTCTGGTGTTCCCATTTAACAGAAAGCACAGCTCAAGTCTGTGATCACTTAGGAAATTCTACTCTAGCAACAAAAATTCTCACTACTCTCCCCAAAAATCTTACACCTTAAACATGTTAAAAAAATAAAAAATTAGTGAGAAATACATGCATTTTGATAATTTGATATCTTTCTTGCACTATATAAACACTATAGAAAAGATTTTCATGTTGATTGATTGATCAGAGGAAATTCTGGAACTTTCCCCTAGCGTTTCTATAGAACTGAAGATAAAATCCTGGGTCAGATCCCAAATAAAATATGAGAAAAACTAAATTACAGACTCATCTATGATAATATTGTAAAATGGCAATATCTTTGTTTATTTATAGTTTCTGTCACTTATGTACTCTAAATGCATGTAGAAAGGGTAAGAGAAAATAGCCATATACCCATTTTCCATAATCCTAGGGAACAGGGACTCAAGTAAAATAATGTAATGACATCTAAACTGCAAACCGATAACATTTTGGAATAAATCAATTAATTATTATCCATAAATTCTGGGAAATTAGCTATCATGAGATCACATGTAGTTTAATAGAGAGAAAACAACCACACCCATTTTCTAAGACCCTTGGGTTCAGAGACTCAAACAAAATATCAGGTGAACAACGAGATTACAGACCCATCATATTGCATAAAGAATTTAGTCTCCATTATTTATAGTGTCAGCGCTGTAAGCATAAGATTATATGGAATAATATAAAAGAAAATGGCCACACCCTTTTCTAAGACCCTGAGGGTCATTGGCTCAAACAAAATATCAGGTGCACAACTAGACTACAGACCCATCATATTGCAAAAAGAATTATGTCTCTATCATTTATAGTGATAGAAGAGCTGTCCGGACAAAATTACATAGAATTTAATGACCACGCCCATTTTCTAAGACCCTGGGGGTCAGGGACTGAAACTAAATGTCAGGTGCACAACTAGACCATGGACCAAGTAAAATACAAAAAGAATTAAGTTTCTATCTGTAACAGTTTCAGAGGAGTTGTCCGGACAAGAATTGTTTACGGACAGACGGACAGACAGACAGACGGACAGACGGACAGACGGACAGACGGACAGACGGACGGACGCCGGACAAAGGGTGATCGCATAAGCTCGACTGGTCTGAGACCAGTAGAGCTAAAAATTCATAAAAAATCAAAAAAATAAAATTTAAGCATAAAATACATATCAAAGCATTAAGTAAGTTAAATATGATAAATATGTAGTAAATGAGTGTGTAAAATCATACACTTATTGAGTTATTTAAAGAAATAGTGCAAAAATGTGCATTTCTGACTAAGTCCGAAAAGACGTCAAAAACGCGTCAAAAATTTGACTTCGAAGTGGAACCAAAAATAACAACACTTCTTAAGACATCTCTCTAGATCATCCTGATGCTTTCGGTTTGTCGATAGATGCTTCGGTTCTGAAGAAGAAGTTTGTCAAAGGAGGGTACCCCACGTGACCTACTTTTGGCTGTGGTGGCACCACCTGTTGACAGATCCGGACGAAAAACAACAACACTTGTAGGGGACCATGAGTACTTCATACCTACCAAGTTTCATCAAAATCCCTTCAGCCATTCTGGAGAAGAAGTTTAAAATGTGAAAAGTTTACGACGACGGACGACGACGGACGACGACGGACGACGACGACGACGACGACGGACGACAGACGCAACACTATGACAATAGCTCACTTGAGCCTATGGCTCAGGTGAGCTAAAAACTATGTTTGTGAAATATAAATGCCCCTGTGGCAGCTTTGAGAATATGGCAAATAAAATAAAAATGCAATGATCGCTGTGCGATATAAGTCCCCTACCGGCGGCATAAATTTATGACTTGCATCTCTGTTCATCAGTTCATCTTCTGCAACAACAGCCAAGAAAAGTCTGGGAAACTGAATTCACGAAATTTGCTAAGTCCAAGGGCCATATCTCTTGTGAAAATTAGTCAATCTAAATTAAACTCAAATCTGCATCACACTATAATGTATTCACATACAAAAAAATCAGCTCATTTTCTGCAATAACAGGCATGAAAAAGTCCGGGAAACTAAAAATTTCATGAAATTTGCTAAGTCCAAGGGCCATAACTCTTGTAAAAATAGGCCAATGGAAACCAAACTCAAACTTGGTTTGTATCACACTAAGATGTATTCATTTACCAAAAATCAGTGCATTATTTGCAATAGAACCAAAGAAAAGTCCGGAAACTGAAATTTTCATAAAATTTGCTAAGTCCAAGGGCCATAACTCTTGTAAAAATAGGTGAATCTAAAGCAAACTCAAACTTGATCTGTATCCCATTAATATATATCCACATACCAAAAATGAGTTCAATTTATCCAACAACAGCAGAAAAAAGTCCGGAAAACTGAAATTTTCATAAAATTTGCTAAGTCCAAGGGCCATAACTCTTGTAAAATTAGTTCAATCGAAAGCAAACTCGAACTTGATCTGTATCACATTGAGATATATCCACATAGCAAAAATGAGTTCAATATATGCAACAACAGCGGAAAAAAGTCCGGAAAACTGAAATTTTCATAAAATTTGCTAAGTCCAAGGGTCATAACTCTTGTAAAATTAGGTCAATCAAAAGCAAACTCAAACTTGATCTGTATCACATTGAGATATATCTACATACCAAAAATGAGTTCAATATATGCAACAACAGCGAAAAAAAAGTCCGGAAAACTGAAAATGGGACAGACGGACAGACAGACAGACAGACAGACGGACAGACAGACGGACGAACAGACCGAGAGGAAACTAAGAGTCCCCTTCAGCGTTGCCGGTAGGGGACTAATAAATGCCAAGGTCATTAAGTCAAAAGTCATAATATCAAATGCAAGCTCTAGTCATGAGGAATCTATATGTGAAATATTAAAGCCCTACCCTTATAGTTTAAAAGAAGGTCAAAGGTAAAGGTCATTAGGTAAAAAGTCATGGTATCAAAGAAAGCTCTGGTCATGAGGAATCTATATATGAAATATCAAAACCCTTCCCTAATAGTTCAAAAGTAGGTCAAAGGTTATGATATCAAATGAAAGATGAAGTCATGAGGAATCTACATATGAAATGTCAAAACCCTTTTAAAAGTAGGTCAAAAGTCAAGGTCACTTGGTCAAAAGTCAGGATATCAAATGATGAATCTATATGTGAAGTATCAAAAGTATTTAAAAGTAGGTTAAAGGTCAAGGCCAAGGTCACTAGGACAAAAGTCATGATATCAAATGAAATCTCTGGTCATGAGGAATCTATATGTGAAGTACCAAAGCCTTTTTCCTTTTAGTTTAAATGTAGGTTAAGGTTAATGCCAAGGTTACTAGGCCAAAAGTCAAGCACTGGTCATGAGAAATCTATATGCGAAATATCAAAGCCCTATCACTTAAAGTTCAAAAGTAGGTCAACTGTCAACAGCAAGGTCAGTAGGCCAAAAGTCATTGTATCAAATGAAAGCTCTTGTCATAAGGAATCTATATGTGAAATATCAAACCCCTACCCCTTATAGCTCAAAAGTAGGTCAAAGGTCAAGGCCAAGGTAAGGTCACTAGGTGAAAAGTCAAGATCTCAAAGGGAAGGTCTGGTCATGAGGTATCCACATGTGAAATATCAAAGCCATACCCTTTGAAGTACATGAGATATAGCCCAGGTTTAACTTATTCAAAAGTAGGTCAAAGGTCAATGTCAATGGTGCTAGGTCAAAAGTCCAGGTCTCAAATGAATGGCCTTCTCATGTGGTATCCACATGTGAAATATCAAAACTCATGGTCCCGAATGAAAGGTCTGGTCATGAGGTATTAACATGTGAAATATAAAAGCCCTACCATTTATGGTTCAAAAGATATAACCAAATTTTTCACTTATTAGTTTGCACCCCCCCCCCTTTCCATTTGACAAGGTATCTCAAAAACATGATAAAATTTTAAAAACTTGTAATATATATGACATAGCAAATGCATCGCTTGAACTATACAAAATTTAAGGTGTTTCAGGGAGAAATAGATTTAACAAGGGCACCACTGAAATGAATTTTGGTGGCTCCGCTGGAAGCATCACTGATGAGAATCTTATATTAGAAACACGTGTCTGGTGCAGAAAAATTGGTTTGAAATTTTCTTCATGAAGGTATAAAATTGAACACTTACGTATTATCACACTTAAACGATTAAAATTAATATCAATTAAAAAGCACGGATAAGTAGATTGAAACCAATTATTTGGGAAAAGATTACTACTTAGTACAAGCAATTGCATACTTTTTACAAAATTAAGAAATCTTATGTGCGCTAAAGGCTTTGTCTTTATTCTTTTTATTAATAATACAGGTATGGTAAAAGAAACTGTGTTAAGTAAATGATCCAGCTGTACATGTGTAATGGCTTTCAAAGGTCTGAAAGATTTCAAAATCTTATACTTCATGTCTTTTTGTCTATTCTATTAAATCATTGCGGTAGTTGAATGTTCGCAGAAAATTTTGAAAACCGCAAACATCGCGAAATTAAAACCTATGTTACTACAATCATTTATTTCCCCCTTTACAGTACATAGGGCTCATGGGTTTGAAACCATTATTTCAAGTTTTCCAGTCAGTGACCTTGACATTTGATCTGTTGTTGACCCAAAAATCAATACTAGCAAGGTTACCTTTTCTCAGACAGGTGACCATGAAGGATCCGGTCATGAGGAATTTATATATGTGTGAAATATCAAAACCCTACCTCTTATTGTTGAAAAGTAAGTCAAAGGTCAATGTCAAGGTCACTATGTCAAAAGTCATGTCAGATATCAAATGAAAGTTCTGGTCATTACATGAGGAATCTCTTTGTGAAATATGAAAACCCTACCTCTTATTGTTTAAAAGTAGGTCTAAGTCAAGGTCACTTGCTCAAAAGTCATGATAACAAATGAAAGATATGGTCATTGGGAATCAACATGTGAAATATCAAAGCCCTACCCCTTTAAGTACATGAGATATAGCCCTAGTAAAAGTTTTTTTAAAGTTGGTCAAAGTCATGATACCAAACGAAAGATCTAGTCATGAGGAATCTACATGTGATATATCATAGCCCTACCCCTTATACATGTTATAGTACATGAGATAAAGCCTAGGTTAAAGTGTTTTTAAAGTAGGTCATACTCCATGGTCAAGGTATCTAAGTCAAAAGTCATGATATCAAATGAAAGGTCTGGTCATGAGGATTCTGCATGTGAAATATCAATGCCATATCCTTTATAGTTCATGAGATATAGCCAAGGTTTAACTTTTTTCAAAGTATGTCAAACTCCCAAGTTATGACAAAGATTAAAATTGCTAAAGAAAAATAGGTCAAATCCAAGGTCAAGGTCACAAGCTTCAAAATTTTGGTATCCATGGAAAGGTATTGTCACAAGGAATACACATGTGAAATATAGAAAGCTATAGCACCAACCAAAAGTTATGGCCATGATTTACTGATAAACATGATAAATAGTTGACAAATAGAATTTCAAATTCTGCCACAATCTTTTTAATGGGATCGGCCTTTTATAACTTACATGTATCAGTCATCATGATCGTACCTCTTGGAATTACCATCTCGTCCTATGAAAAATCAAACATTTTAAACCTTGACGATTGGCTTTATCTATTAAATTTACATTTTGAATAATTAAGACATGACTAAAGAAGGTATTAATGGCGGATTGCCGGCAGCAGATCGTGTTATGAAACACTATATATGACTATGTCCATTGAACATGTTGAAAGCAACAGAGTGCAATATTAAAATCTCCATTCAAAGTTTCAATGAGATTCTAAAACGTTTTGACATACTGTAGTCTACAGGGTTTTTTTAACCTTGTTTTAGGGCCAAATTTTGTCCCCTTACCAATACAAAATTTCCTCTATTTTTCCCAAAAAATCACTTTTAAATTCCCATAGAGGAATTATGAAAAAAATCACCAAAGAAAATAAGACTGAAAACCTGGAAGTCAGCATAAAATATCCTATTTCTAAATGCATCTTTAAGTTTTTCATTCATCCCTTGTTCAGTTCAAGCAAATCAATGGATTAGCAGTGTTAATAAATGATACTGTGGTGCAATTTGTATAAAAAAATTCCAAATTTCAGCAAAATGTCGCAAATTATCCCAAATGGGCTGGCACAGGCACCTTCCCCAAAATGAAAAAAAACCTGGTAGACTAATTCAAAATCAAAATCATCAAGGTCAAGGTCAATCTTCAAGGTTTAACTTCGATCTGTACCAGAAACCAGTTCCACTAACCTGTCCTACCTCTATCAGTCTAAGGCAAGTTTAATTCTGTCATATTTTGCGATATCAAAAAATCGATTTTTTGTTATCACAAATTCAATTTTGTGATATCACAAAATTGAATTTGTGATATCACAAATTCAAAGGACCAGAGCCACGAACGGCGATATCGGCCTAAAGTTTTCGTATATTTTCAAACACAGACAATGTTTCTAAATTATCAACAAAAGGAAAGGAGAACATTTTGTCTTTCGAAAACGTGCGAAGTTGTGAGATTCAGGACATGTCTTAAGAAGATATAGAGCCCAAAACCAAGCTAGGATTGGCATTTCCGGTATTTTTGTGAGATATCATGAAATTTGATCGATAATTTCGCATAGGGCCGGACATTCTACCAAAAAAATAATTATATTTAAATGTTCTTTGATTATACCTGTAATTTTTTCGATGAAGATTTTTTTGGTAGAAGGTCCGGTCGTAGTCGAAAATTAAACTTTTATGAGTTCTCTGTTGGCACATTTCTTGACAAATTGTTCAGTAAAGATGGTTAGAACGTCATGAAAAAGACTTCCCAGACGATGAAAATGAGAAGTTGTATTTCAAGATAGGTAGTAGATAATCTGAAAGCTTTTAAAATTATGTAAAATTTTATAAATTTGGCGGTTGATTACTTTTACACCTATTTCAAACTATTCCAATTCTTCAGAAAACTGCGTCTTAGTAGATAATATTTGTGACGTCATTTATACCAATGACGTCATCAAAATTGATGTTTATGAATTTCCTGAAATGTCAAGTTGTGCACTCGAGTAGTTACGATACATATTTTCTTTTGAACCACTCTATGTCTTCCCTGTATATATCGGCATGTAGAGCAAGGAACCATATTTCGCCGGTGACCATATTTCGCCGTTTCATAATTAATTGCTTCTCTGTAGCTATCGGAATTGTTTGTAAAGTTTATTTTCTATATCCCATCAAATATGACCGTGGCAGTCATGTTTTGATATATTGTGACATCTCCTGCACTCAATTGTGATGAAAATACCATAAGATGAGGAAAAATTAATGAAAACACCATATTTTAGATGTAAACATGCGAAAATTTTACGAAAACAAAACAAATAAAACATTTTATCGGGGATAATTTCTTAGAAGTAGTAGTGAGAAAAGATTTCCAGAGAACAAAATCATAATTTTGTCCGTTTTGTGTGCAAATAGGATACTTATCAAAAAAACGGCGAAATATGGTCACCCCTGAAAACATGGAAACGAAATATTTTGACGTTTTATAAGGAAACAGTAAACTGGGTAAAATAAATTATTCTTGTAGTATTTCGATCGAAAATGGAGTTAAATTATATTTTAGCAATACCAATCATTGAATTCGCCTCCAAATATCGAAATTTTCTTGGAAATATACGAAAAATGCGGCGAAATATGGTCACTTGCTCTATACACGTGATGCTACGAGGAAAAAATAAGAGAATAATTTTAAAATCTTTTAAAGAAGGCATATATAATGTATGTGGGATTTTTGGGGTTTCGGTTCATTTGTTTGTTATATATATGTATGTTAAATTTCCTAAAATGTTCCTAATACGGGAATAAAATATGTAAACAAAAATGCATTGGCTTTCTACATTTATCCTATACGATAGAGAAATTGGAAGATAAGGGGTAGAAAACGTGATTGAAATAATGAGAATTCGAAACATAAAAGAAAGACGTAATATGAATGCAGCATAAAGAAGCAAAATAGATCGACGCCCAAGAAGAAATATTTATGATCTAATTCTTTTAAAGAGGAGGTGGGGATTTTTTAAGACAAAAAAAAAAAAAAGATGGAAAACTTGAAATCAAATGATTAATTTGAAATAGATGATTGACGAACGATATCAAACCAGCGAATTTTGATTGAGGTTCAGACTATGCTGGATCAATTTTCTGTCCGTTTATTTTGATGTAATATAAAGTCCAGCGCCCAATAAAATGGATAACAGGGGATAAGAGACCGTGGTATAATGATTTATTCAAAGATACTATTTCCCTGAAAATAAATTTGATTGAAAACGTAAAATTTATTCCGACGGGTCTGGGTAAAAAAGAGACATAAAAAGTTTTATTTGAAAATATGCAGTAACGAGCATAATATTGTCGAATTTGTAAAATTAAATCTCCATATACCTCTATTATTAAAACATAATACATTGTAGGTGGCGCCAGCGAATTGAATTAGGCACGGTCCATTTGATATTCTGGGGGGGGGGGGCTTGGGTTTTTTTCGAAAAAAATAATTTTGCTCTGAATTTTTATGAAAAAAATTAATTTGCTTGTGGTGTGACAGAAAAAAATAATCTTGCTCTTACAAATAATCTGAATTTGAAGAATAACCATAAAATTCGCTTAACTTCCTATTGCCCAACACTTATACTAGTACTAGCACATACATGTGAGAAGAGTCACACGTATTTCTCCAATCAATAGAGGTTTAGAAACCGTTACGTGTACGGCTACGTGTAGACGCAATAACTGTGTATGACGTCATTATTTATTGCGTACGGGAAATCGCTACAAGTTGTCAATTACGTGTAAATCGCGATCTACACGTACGTATAAACGTGTAGACATTTATATGTTTATATAGTAGATGTATTGCACGAATACTTGTACCGAGAATATCTTATAAGTTTTAATTTTACATTTTATCTATATATCAGTCTCGTATATGTTTGAATATATATATTTTACGTCATCACTAAGGGCACCAGTACACGTACACGTACTCGTCAATTTTCTAAACCTCTGCTATTTTTTACGTGTAGATGTACTTGTAGATTACACGTACGCGTACCCGTACACGTTAGCCTCCTAAACCTCTCTAATAATTACATATGTCATGATAAGAACAGGAGCATGAAAAGTAATTTAAAATACGAAATATTCAAAATGCAACCATCGTTTTTTCTCTATGTTCAAAGTCCGCTACCATTGACCCGAATGGGACCCTTCGCTTTTAAGTTAGAAATATCCAGTCCCCTTATTCCTGTATCCGCCACAACCTCTGAAAATGGGTATTACACACTGATTTTAGAAGGAATATCATGCAATGAATTAAGACATTTTTTTTTTCTCATTTTTCAACTCGAGTTTTGGCTGTACTTATTTATATTGAGTCATTGACTCATATGCACCGAAGTGAACGGAAGGGGTTTTCAATTTAGCCGATGTATTATCTGTCTAGTCCAGCAACTGACCGCGAAATTAGATTAAAAACTGATACGTGTAATTTGAGCCTACTAGTTTATAGGAACAAATTTGAAGTACTTATAGATGTCAAATTGAGTCACATCAATGTTCATCTTCATACATCGCTGACAGTGGTGTATCTACGGCAAAATTAAGTGGATGCTTCAATTATCTAGATCTGCAGCAGATATAGAACCGTATTTTGATGTTGTACAGGGGTATTCACTTTTGATTGGAGATGTTCTGACAACTTTATTACGAGAAAATCTTTGAATTTAACGGTATTTCAGAAATTTTCGGAAAAAAATGAAGAAGCATACATGGTATTCCTATGTCTGATCTGATACAGCCTAACACTCTGGTTCCAATATACAGTTTTCGCGCACTGTTCCGAAAGCGCAAAAAGTATGCGCGTCATGCTAAAGTTGAAGTCATTAGACTTTTAAAGTATTCTACATAACTTTATGAACCAGACCTTAGTACAATCAATACATCTAGACCTACAAAACATGTGAAAATCATTGCATCCAGATTTACTGTTTAATCGTTAATCAGTATCGAACGATGTGAAAATGGCAGTCGAGCGCATGCGTTCAACGGATGCGGTAGCCCAAATAGTGAGGTCAATACAGCATTGTTCTCAAAACATTATCTACATCATTTAATACTGAATTGAAAAAGAACATCAGTAGCTTTTATCATGAAAAATTATTTGAATTTTCAACATCTGGATTTTCAGATATATCCGGAAGAGTGCGAAACACCCCTCTGGCACTACCGGCATCAGGAGCCCAGGACGCGCGGTACTCGCTTCGCCTTTGTCTCCTATCGCTGTTTACTATATGGACCAATGGCTAAAATTGATGTCCAGTTCTCTTCTTTACATCCTTCCAAACTCATATAAACCCCAAAATTCCAAGTTTTTTCATTAACTGTGCCTACTACAAAAATTCAAGTCTCAACACTTAGAAATAAAACAAGAGCCCCAGGGGGCACAACGCTCACCTGATACCCATGCACGCTCTAATTGACATACTGACATTGAATACTGATAGTGCCAGTACCAGGATTTTAGCCCACAACCTTTCTAAAAAGATTTTTGCCGGATGCAGAGAAGTTTTTTTTTTCAGACAACCTTTGAAAGTACAAAAAAGAAAAAATAGCCACATTTCAAAACAATAACTTTTTTACTGATTTGAAAAGACGGATAAAGTGGTCCAACGTCATATACCCAGCTAGTATAGTTCAATTATGCAACATCAAAAATAAAATCATATTGTACATTAATGTGCAGCAGAAAAAGAATAAAACAATGAAACGATTTCATAAATTAAGTTTATTTAAAATTGAACACAAAACCTTTCATTATTGATAGCTAGCATGCCAGAAATTATAAAGCCTGTGTTTGTGAAACGAGAATGCCCCCGGCGGCATCTTTGTTAGTATAAAGGCCATTTTCTGTTAAGTATGTGAGAGGTCAGGGTCAGCGCAATATTGGTATCTGGGAAAGATCTTGTCACAAGGAATACACATGTAAAAATTGAAACCTCTATCACTAACCATTCAAAAGTTATGCCCAATGTTAAAGTTTTTGAGAAGTACGTCAAAGGTCAAGGTTATGGTCACGAGGTCAAAAATTTTGGTATCAATGGAAAGGTATTGTCACAAGGAATACACATGTGAAATATGAAACCTCTATCACCAGCTTCCATTTAAAAGTTATGCCCAATGTTAAAGTTTTTCGGAAAACAGACAGGCAAACAGACAGACCAATAGGCCAAAAACTATATGCTCCCGAATCTTTTATTCCAGGGGCATAAAAAACAAAGATTTTTCGGTTTTGCCTTTATTCATATTAAAGTATACTGAAATCTATGAATGCTTTTGAATAGTATTGATTTCATCTCAAATACATGAAACGTACAGTTAAAATCGTTTTAATCCAATATTTATCAATATTCAAGTGAGTTGTGCTGCTTGTGCAGAAATTGGGCCAGTTTGTTTTTCAAAAAGCAGTGTATGGTGTATCAAACCTCATGACCCAGTGAAGCAACTTGAACAAATAATTTTCAGTGAATATGCTGAAATGCGGCGCTTCTTGCCTATGCATATTTCAACAGGCGAGAAGGAGCGTTGCATTTCAGCATACGCTGTTCAACAACTCAAGTGATTTCTCTAGGTTTCGTAGTTTGAAACAAATTAAAAGGCCCATGAAATTGTTAAGGTTGTCCAACTAGCAGACCTACAACATCGTTATTTACTGTTAAAAATTGTTTTACCTCACCAAAGGTCTGTTACACGGACAAGTTGTTAGCGGAGAGAGTTCATGAAATGTATCGCTTGCATAGGATTTGCCGACAAAAAGTTATTTGGTCCGATAAAAACTCATCATGTATCTATTATTTGAACAGATAAATATTCCCAAATGTCTTATCACAGGAACCTGTCATTTTATGAGAGAAAATGTTTTATTATTCACAACCTCAGGCCTCTGTGTTCCTCTTAGAAATATTATACATACAAGATGTTGAACACAGTGGCTTATGGTTGTAAATAATAATTTATTTACTCTATTTAAACAACAGCTTTCTGTGGTCCAACATTTCATAGGAAGATTTCAGGAACTCTGAACTGAATTATTTATTTCAAGAATTTCAGATATTAAATGTCCTATGCATTCTCAAAATCCGGAGGAAGAGATTACTCATTAGACGTTTCTTCAAGAAATCAGTCCGTAAATTACTTCATCTAAGAGAGTCTAAGACAGAGGAAATTCGAGCAAACTTTATGCATGATAACAAGTTGCAAGTGTTCCAAGTATAATGCACATTTCATTAAATAAAAATCTATTCCGTTTGCACTGTATCTCCTGAAATGTATCGCAGTACTAAAGGTATCACATTTCTACATGGGGAATCCCCTTCAGGTGTAATCCAAGGAAATCGTTTTAGCGGGGAATCCCCTCAGTTTTGACTGGTGAACAGGGCAGAATAAAAGGTGTCACACCATTGGTCAAAACTATTGAAAATTTAAAAATAGCACATGAAATCAATGTACCATTCCCTGTAGTCGGGATAAATTGAGTTTTGAACCTGTTTTTGTCTTTTATGCAATCTATTGATCGATTTAAAAATAGATGAAATTTGTAAAATTTTCGAAATGGATAGAGGGGTGATGTAAAAAAGTGGAATTTGTGAGAAAACGGTATGCATGACCCCCCTTTTTTCTATTATTTTTATATGTGTCAAAGGTGTCCAAATCCAACGAGACCAAATTCATAATTATTGAATGAAGGATTGGAAGTCACTCAAATTGAGCTAAATGATTGATCATACAAAGAAGGTTTTTATTTCTTTGGATGACACCTTCAGGTAAACGGCAAAACATGGCCGCTTTTGAAATCTTGTTCCCGACTTTAAAAATAAAATTCTAAATAAGTATAAAGAATTTAAATAATTGAATCATATCACATAAAAGGTCAATCAATAAGACATTGAAGCATGTGTCACTTGTTGAATTATCAGCTGTAACTATGGATGAAAGGTCGATCAAAAAATGATTAATCATACAAAGAAGGTTTTTTCCTGTAGTTGCACCTGAAGCATTGGGCATGGAAAACATACATTATACCTATGTACAATCTTAAAAAATATTCCTTAAAAATCCAAAAGTGGATATCTTGACAAAATTCTTTCACTTGTAGGGTACCATGCATGAGTACCTCATACCTACAAATTGTCATGACAATCTGAAGAGTGGTTATAGAAAAGAAGCAGAAAATGTATGAAAATCACCCCCCCCCCCTTCCTTTTTACATAAGAAAAAAATTCATAAAAAATCAAAAAAATAAAATTTAAGCATAAAATACATATCAAAGCATTAAGTAAGTTAAATATGATAAATATGTAGTAAATGAGTGTGTAAAATCATACACTTATTGAGTTATTTAAAGAAATAGTGCAAAAATGTGCATTTTTGACTAAGTCCGAAAAGACGTCAAAAACGCGTCAAAAATTTGACTTCGAAGTGGAACCAAAAATAACAACACTTCTTAAGACATCTCTCTAGATCATCCTGATGCTTTCGGTTTGTCGATACATGCTTCGGTTCTGAAGAAGAAGTTTGTCAAAGGAGGGTACCCCCCGTGACCTACTTTTGGCTGTGGTGGCGCCACCTGTTGACAGATCCGGACGAAAAACAACAACACTTGTAGGGGACCATGAGTACTTCAAACCTACCAAGTTTCATCAAAATCCCTTCAGCCGTTCTGAAGAAGAAGTTGAAAATGTGAAAAGTTTACGACGGACGACGACGGACGACGACGGACGACGGACGACGGACACCACGCTAAGACAATAGCTCACTTTGAGCCTATGGCTCAGGTGAGCTAAAAAGGGGAAAAAAATTTTGTTGGGGTCCCGCCGGGGTTTGAAGCCACTCCCCATGGGTCCATTGGGCATGGAAAACATACATTATACCTATGTACAATCTTAAAAAATATTCCTTAAAAATCCAAAAGTGGATATCTTGACAAAATTCTTTCACTTGTAGGGTACCATGCATGAGTACCTCATACCTACAAATTGTCATGACAATCTGAAGAGTGGTTATAGAAAAGAAGCAGAAAATGTATGAAAATCACCCCCCCCCCCCTTCCTTTTTACATAAGAAAAAAATTCATAAAAAATCAAAAAAATAAAATTTAAGCATAAAATACATATCAAAGCATTAAGTAAGTTAAATATGATAAATATGTAGTAAATGAGTGTGTAAAATCATACACTTATTGAGTTATTTAAAGAAATAGTGCAAAAATGTGCATTTTTGACTAAGTCCGAAAAGACGTCAAAAACGCGTCAAAAATTTGACTTCGAAGTGGAACCAAAAATAACAACACTTCTTAAGACATCTCTCTAGATCATCCTGATGCTTTCGGTTTGTCGATACATGCTTCGGTTCTGAAGAAGAAGTTTGTCAAAGGAGGGTACCCCCCGTGACCTACTTTTGGCTGTGGTGGCGCCACCTGTTGACAGATCCGGACGAAAAACAACAACACTTGTAGGGGACCATGAGTACTTCAAACCTACCAAGTTTCATCAAAATCCCTTCAGCCGTTCTGAAGAAGAAGTTGAAAATGTGAAAAGTTTACGACGGACGACGACGGACGACGGACGCCACGCTATGACAATAGCTCACTTTGAGCCTATGGCTCAGGTGAGCTAAAAAGGGGAAAAAAATTTTGTTGGGGTCCCGCCGGGGTTTGAAGCCACTCCCCATGGGTCCATTGGGCATGGAAAACATACATTATACCTATGTACAATCTTAAAAAATATTCCTTAAAAATTCAAAAGTGGATATCTTGACAAAATTCTTTCACTTGTAGGGTACCATGCATGAGTACCTCATACCTACAAATTGTCATGACAATCTGAAGAGTGGTTATAGAAAAGAAGCAGAAAATGTATGAAAATCACCCCCCCCCCCCCCTTCCTTTTTACATAAGAAAAAAATTCATAAAAAATCAAAAAAATAAAATTTAAGCATAAAATACATATCAAAGCATTAAGTAAGTTAAATATGATAAATATGTAGTAAATGAGTGTGTAAAATCATACACTTATTGAGTTATTTAAAGAAATAGTGCAAAAATGTGCATTTTTGACTAAGTCCGAAAAGACGTCAAAAACGCGTCAAAAATTTGACTTCGAAGTGGAACCAAAAATAACAACACTTCTTAAGACATCTCTCTAGATCATCCTGATGCTTTCGGTTTGTCGATACATGCTTCGGTTCTGAAGAAGAAGTTTGTCAAAGGAGGGTACCCCCCGTGACCTACTTTTGGCTGTGGTGGCGCCACCTGTTGACAGATCCGGACGAAAAACAACAACACTTGTAGGGGACCATGAGTACTTCAAACCTACCAAGTTTCATCAAAATCCCTTCAGCCGTTCTGAAGAAGAAGTTGAAAATGTGAAAAAATTACGACGGACGACGACGGACGACGACGGACGACGGACGCCACGCTATGACAATAGCTCACTTTGAGCCTATGGCTCAGGTGAGCTAAAAAGGGGAAAAAAATTTTGTTGGGGTCCCGCCGGGGTTTGAAGCCACTCCCCATGGGTCCATTGGGCATGGAAAACATACATTATACCTATGTACAATCTTAAAAAATATTCCTTAAAAATCCAAAAGTGGATATCTTGACAAAATTCTTTCACTTGTAGGGTACCATGCATGAGTACCTCATACCTACAAATTGTCATGACAATCTGAAGAGTGGTTATAGAAAAGAAGCAGAAAATGTATGAAAATCACCCCCCCCCCCTTCCTTTTTACATAAGAAAAAAATTCATAAAAAATCAAAAAAATAAAATTTAAGCATAAAATACATATCAAAGCATTAAGTAAGTTAAATATGATAAATATGTAGTAAATGAGTGTGTAAAATCATACACTTATTGAGTTATTTAAAGAAATAGTGCAAAAATGTGCATTTTTGACTAAGTCCGAAAAGACGTCAAAAACGCGTCAAAAATTTGACTTCGAAGTGGAACCAAAAATAACAACACTTCTTAAGACATCTCTCTAGATCATCCTGATGCTTTCGGTTTGTCGATACATGCTTCGGTTCTGAAGAAGAAGTTTGTCAAAGGAGGGTACCCCCCGTGACCTACTTTTGGCTGTGGTGGCGCCACCTGTTGACAGATCCGGACGAAAAACAACAACACTTGTAGGGGACCATGAGTACTTCAAACCTACCAAGTTTCATCAAAATCCCTTCAGCCGTTCTGAAGAAGAAGTTGAAAATGTGAAAAGTTTACGACGGACGACGACGGACGATGACGGACGACGACGGACGACGGACGACGGACGCCACGCTATGACAATAGCTCACTTTGAGCCTATGGCTCAGGTGAGCTAAAAATCATCCCTGGCCATTTCTTCCAATACGAAACTAAAACTGTATATTGGAACCTAAAGGATAAATTTTTTTTCTTATCCGATAAAAGTTTTGTGTTCATATGAATGTTTACGCTCTTTCGCATCTTGCGATACCACATATTTTGCGTTACGCACTATACTTTTGTCGCGACACTCCGTCAAAGGTCCCATGATACCGTCAAGCATTATCCCCTATGTAACACTATATGGCTATAATATGAAGCATATATGTGATCAATAGGTGCTATTTGTGATGCTGAAGCACTCAAATGGTACATTAAAAGATAGAATAAAGGCTAAATGTCATTCTTATAAGACTGTTGACATGGTTACAACAAACTTTTTTTGTCGTAACGACATAATTTTGTCACTCGGAAGCTCAGTATATACAATAACGCTTTACTGCAAACAATTGAAATGTCCATGTAAGCTTTGATATTATGATTGGATATTGGTTGCTATGGTAACCATATTTTGGTAAATTTAAAACAAATGATATACTTTAACATTTTCAGAATATTTTGATACCTCTCAAGTAGAGCTGCAACGAGTCGGGAACTTCTCGATTCGGTTCGATTTCGATTTTTATGTCTCGATTCGGTTTTTTTCGGTTCGAGTTTTTTTGCAATATAATTTTCCAAGGATATTTTTTTCCCTTTTATTTGAAAAATTTAATCTAAATCTAAAAAAAACATGTGCATCACTATATACAACCACCATTTTAAAAATAAATAAAATACCCAGTTCATGTGAAAGCACTGTATGATATATATGTTTATGTATCATGTGGAAATATTATTCAAGCCAACCCCCCCCCCCTTTTTCCACAGAACGGCCTTCTGGGGATATAAATTCGATACTGTGTACAAAAGATATATGATAACTAACCAGTTTGCACAAACAAGTGCATAGGCAATTTTCAATTTGGGGTAGCACTCGCGCTCTCGTTGAATGCGGTAAAAGTCGCCGTTTCGAATTTCCTCTGACCCTGTATTTTCTTACGAATTGCTAGGCAAATGCACTTGGAAGGTTCACTTTTTATTCTAAATCATCACCTTTAATCATTCTTATTGGGAATCCTGCGATTTGTGCGATTAGTGAATACTTTAAAGTTGAATTAGAACGTTTTTCTGCATTATTTAGACTATTCGACTCGAATCGTTTCTGACCACTACGACTCGCGATTCGAGTCAGAGCTAAGAATCGCGATTCTCGGTGCACCGCGGTGAATCGTTGCAGCTCTACTCTCAAGTCTATGTAAACCTTTTACCTGTATTGTAAAGATGTACCATATCCACAATGGTGTCACAGACTCAACAGTCTTTTTTCTGCATAAATGCACTATAACTGGAGCAGCATCAATTTTCATAACAATCAAATTTTTTTTATTTTTCAAATATACATGCCTATATTTATGTTTTAAGAAACAGCAGAGTCAAGACCTTTTTATGATATAGATGGTTACCATAGCAACCAAACATGAAAGTTTGAGCTGACGAGCATATGTGCGTATATGGTTCCAATATACAGTTTTCGCGCACTGTTCCGAAAGCGCAAAAAGTATGCGCGTCATGCTAAAGTTGAAGTCATTAGACTTTTAAAGTATTCTACATAACTTTATGAACCAGACCTTAGTACAATCAATACATCTAGACCTACAAAACATGTGAAAATCATTGCATCCAGATTTACTGTTTAATCGTTAATCAGTATCGAACGATGTGAAAATGGCAGTCGAGCGCATGCGTTCAACGGATGCGGTAGCCCAAATAGTGAGGTCAATACAGCATTGTTCTCAAAACATTATCTACATCATTTAATACTGAATTGAAAAAGAACATCAGTAGCTTTTATCATGAAAAATTATTTGAATTTTCAACATCTGGATTTTCAGATATATCCGGAAGAGTGCGAAACACCCCTCTGGCACTACCGGCATCAGGAGCCCAGGACGCGCGGTACTCGCTTCGCCTTTGTCTCCTATCGCTGTTTACTATATGGACCAATGGCTAAAATTGATGTCCAGTTCTCTTCTTTACATCCTTCCAAACTCATATAAACCCCAAAATTCCAAGTTTTTTCATTAACTGTGCCTACTACAAAAAATTCAAGTCTCAACACTTAGAAATAAAAAAATCATCCCTGGCCATTTCTTCCAATACGAAACTAAAACTGTATATTGGAACCTCTTCTAGGACAGTTTGAACGTATCGGAACCGTGATTCATGAAGATGGTAAACATGAAGTCTTTTTTTGATTTTTTTTCATATAATCATAAATAATGACATCGATTTCTTGTGGATCGATGCAGCTTACATCTTACGCGATTTAAACGAATACAAAAAGTAAAAGTATTACATTGAAGACATGCATACTGTAGTTCCAGGACGAACATTTTCAGCCTGTGATTTCGAGCAAAGGCAAAATAAACACGGATTGTACATGATAAATTGTACACATATTGTATTTATAGAAATTTTTAAATATGTTTTCTTTGAATTAATATTTCACACATTTTCTCAATGTAGAAATATCTCTTATCATGTCTAATACTTAGTAATTCATGGTACTTGTCCTGACATTATGCGACGTAATATGTGAGAATGACGTCAAATGACGTCGCAAACAATAAACCATACCCTCAATTCACATTAAAATATTTTGCTTCAACAAGGCCGTAAATCACAAAGTTGGCCAGTTCTGAATTGCTGAAATATGGTATTATCAAAATATAAAAGATGAATGTTGTGGCAAATTAGGCCGATTTTGCCGTTCGTGGCTCTGTTCCTTTGTGATATCAAATATTCGATTATTAATTCAATTGATATCACAAAATATAATTTGTGATATCAAAAAATCAATTTTTTGATATCACAAAATATGACGGAATTTTTTATATATAAAAAATTGAATTTGTGATATCAAAAAATAGGGAATAAATAGTAAAATGGCGCCTCATAAGATTGGCCCATGAAACTGAGGCATTTGGTAATTATATATTTAAGTGATAATTTGAATTTCAATTTTGTATATAACTGTTTACGATATATGTATCCATTCAAACATGATCACGAAGAAAGTTGAAGGCAAAGTGATGACGAAAAAATTCATGAAAAATGAAGAGCGGCAAGCAAAGCAAGCCAAAAATTTTCCCAAAAGTATAAATTAAGAGATTTAGCGTGAAAAAAAGAGTATTCTGAATCAATAACTTTTGGTGAAAAAGGGAGGCCAAGGCACCCTAGTTCCCCCCCTCTAAATCCACCACTGACTTTTCACAGACATTTCCTAATTCACCAGGACACTTGGAACAAGGACTTTGATAATACGAACATCTCTGGGGAGCTGGCTTCACAGGGGGCTTGTTTCATGCAAGCTCAACCCCTCCAACATACACACGTCGATTACACATCAACGGCATAGCTAACCTGCTTGAAAAAGTGGAAGGGCACAACATCCCAAAATTTCTAATAAGCAAAAAAAAAGGGGGGGGGGGGGAGAGGAAGCGATTAAAAAATAATGTTTCATGTTCTGTATGCACAAATTTTAACATTTCTGGAGCAATCCTAAATTTTAAGTACCGGTACATGAATAAATGTCTGGCGAGCGGTTAAGCAAGCCAGGAATTTTTTTAGCAAAATTAATTTTGACTTGCATCAGAAATATACTTTCTATACCCTCTATCATTAACAAGTATACATGTAATAATGTATAAAGGATGGATCAGAATAGCTAAATTATTCAGAAAGTCTATATAACGAACTGGCGAGCATTTAGGCTTTAGCGAGCAAAAGAAAAATTTTGAAAATTGACCGAAAAATTGTACATGTAGATGTATGGTAAAAAATGTTGCTATTTTATAAAACAAATAAAATTTTGTGATTGACAAGTGGGGGGCACAAACATGATTGTGCCCCCCCCCCCCACTTTGAAAATGTGCCTCCGCTGCCCTCCCCCCCCCCCCCTCCCCTCGAGCCCTTCTCCTACGCCCTTGCACATACATGCATTGTATCCGAGAAATATGCATCAGAATAGCTGATTCATAAAGGTGGTTGATTGTCGCTAACAAGAGAAACTTGAAATTCTGACACCTGTTTTTACCATGCTCGTGAATGAACCGATTTTGCTAAATACAATGGCGTAAGGTCCCCTATGCAAAAAAATAGATTTATCGGTTATAATACAATACTGAGGGGACCTTACGCCATTGACTTTCGTGTTAACCATAGTAAAGAGCGAACCTTACGACATTGAATTTAATAAAATTTTTTAAAAGGGATCCTTACGCTTTTGACTTTTCATAATTGGAGGAGGGGGCGACAAAACTGGGCGAATGATATCAGAAAGGGATGAGGGAGGGGAAGGAAAGGGGCGGAGAAGGGAGAAAAGGGTGGGAGGTGGTAGGAAGAGAGGAGGTGACCTTACGCCATTGACTTTCTACATCAACCATAATAATGAGGGGACCTTACGCCACTGACTTTCTATATGGACCATAATATAGCGGGGACCTTACGCCATTTACTTACTCTATGTATCATAATACAGAGGGGAACCTTACGTCATTGACTTTCTATATGGACCATAATAAAGAGGGGACCTTACGCCATTGACTTTCTCTATGTATTATAATACAGAGGGGACCTTACGCCATTGACTTTCTATATGGACCATGATAAAGAGGGGACCTTACGCCATTGACTTTCTCTATGTATTATAATACAGAGGGGACCTTACGCCATTGACTTTCTATATGGACCATAATAAAGAGGGGACCTTACACCATTGACTTTCTTTATGGATTATAATAAAGAAGGGACCTTACGCCATTTACTTTCTATATGGATTATAATACAGAGGGGACCTTACGCCATTGTTTTCCTATATGGACAATTATAACAGAGGGGACCTTACTCCATTGACTTCCTATATGGACAATTATATACAGAGGGAACCTTACGCTTTTGTCTTTCTATATGGACAATTATAAACAGAGGGGACCTTACGCCATTGACTTTCTATATGGACAATTATATACAGAGGGGACCTTACACCATTGACTTTCTTTATGGACAATAATATACAGAGGGGACCTAACATCATTGACTTTCTTTATGGACAATTATATACAGAGGGGACCTTACAACATTGACTTTTTTATGGACAATAATATACAGAGGGGACCTTACACCATTGACTTTCTTTATGGACAATAATATACAGCGGGGACCTTACACCATTGACTTTCTTTATGGACAATAATATACAGAGGGGCCCTTACACCATTGACTTTCTCTATGGATTATAATACAGAGGGGAACTTACGTCATTGACTTTTTATACGGACAATTTTACGAGAGGAACTTTACGCCATTGACTTCCTAAGGTCGAAAAGGAACGAGAAAGGGGAGAAGTGGTACCTCCTTGTCTCTCTCTCCCCACCCCCATAACAGAGGGACCTTCCGACCTTGTCTGGACAATAAGTTAAGTTGGTAAAGCGTTAAGTACGTCGTGGTCAGTGAAGCATGAGACTGACAGGTTCGAATCCGACGAGCGCCAGGTGAAGGGACGATTACCAACTTAGAGCCTCGCCAGGTGATGTGGGCTTACGCCTTGTATATAGACAAGTAACCCCAGCCTAGTCTTTCTGAAGGGACTATAAAACGGGGGTCCCCTGTCTCGGATAGGCGTAGGAACGTAAAAGAACCCTCACTGCTTCGGTGGGTCCGTTGCATAGGTCAAAATTCCAACATACAGCTTATTTCTGACGGTACGCCTATCAAACTGAACTGAGCAGAGGGGACCTAACGCCATTGACTTCTGTTTCGATATGCAGTAATACGGAGGGGACCTTACGCCATTGAAAAAATTCACAGAGGGACATTACGTCATCGACTTCCAATAATCTTAAATAGATAGGGGACCTTACGCCATTGACTTCTTATATGGACACTTATATTGACTTTCTAGAAGGACAGTAATATAGAGGGGGCTTATGGCATTGACTTTTTATATGGACGATTATTGTTCAGAGGATACATTTTGACATTTCCTTTCCATATTGACTGTAATACTGAGGGTACCCTTATACTCCAAATTCTTTCTATATTGACTAAATACATTTGTTACTTCACGCAACAAAAGAAATGATTGGGTATTCAAGAAGACTCGGTATCAGCATCCATATGAAAGGAGGGAGGGGATCTCCAACATGACTCTGTTGCAGTACCAACAGGAAAACGCCAAACATCCCATGCAAAAACACAAAGACGAGCACCCGACACAGAAACATGAAACACAAAATCTACACATAAACCAAAGAGACCAACAGGTAACCGGTGCCGACTTAGGACGGCCATTTAATACGCAAGTAGCAGAAATGGTGTGGTTATCAAGATTACGTGCGCACAACCTTCCCACGTTTGCAGTTACCAAAATATCTCGAAGAACGCAAAATTGTGGTGTAAAACGAGACCAATGGGTAACCGGTGCCGACTTAGGACGGTCATTTGTTACGCAAGTTGCAGAAATGGTGTGGTTATCCAGATTACGTGCGCACAACCCTCCCACGTTTGCATTTGCCAAAATATCTCGAAGAACGCAAAATTGTAGTGTAAAACAACCTCCTCACTGTTTGATGACCACACAAACAAGACAGTTATATGCAGAGGCCAGAGCAACGCAGATTAATACTAGTATATAAATGGATGGGGTTAGGGGCCCGTACGTAATACCGGTACAGTCCGTGCTCTGCCGGCTGCAGCTAGCTCATGCTTTTTTTTACACGAGGAGTCCGACTGACATTCAGAGGAGCTATCGGGCCCAGTCTTCTCTAAAGAAGTTTGGAAAGGACCCGGCTTGGATTCCCATCGTCACATTTAATCAGAGCGCAATTCTTACAAATGTGCTGACACAAGGCTGTAGATTGGTCAAGTACCATGTCGAGTGTCCGTTCACTGACAGCGGGATCATATCCACGATACAAATGACAAATATGGACAATGACCATATCCCAAAATACAGTAATAAAAGGATGATTCAGAAAATCATAAACCGGGCCATACAAATCAGGATAAAACAGGAACCAAAGCAAACAAACAAAAATAGCAATCCAAGAGATGCTTGTGTCTCCTGCGAAGCGGCCTATTTTTAAAAAGTTGATAAAATATGTAGGTCTAGGTCACTTGGTTCAATATTTGTACATTTATCAGTGGGAAAGTCTTGTCAAATGAAGTCGCATGTGAAATATAAAACCTCTTACTTATCAATTAAAAGCTATGGTCAATCTGTTACTCTCAGAAAAGGTCAATCATCTAGGTGAAGTCACTGGGTACAAATTTTTGGGAATAAAAGAAAGGACTCATCATAAGAAATACATGTTTGAAATATCAAAGCCGTGTCACTTATAAAATAAAACATATAGCCATTCTTAATTTTTTTTCAAATATAAGTCAAATACCTAGGTCAAGGTCACTAGGTAAAAAAAATTGGTATCTGTAATAAGGTCTTATGAAAAGGAATACACATGTTAATTATAAAATTCATATCACTTACCAATCAAAAGTTATAGCCAATGTTAACTGTTTGGAAAAGTAGGTCAAATATCTAGGTCAAGGTCACTAGGTCAAAATTTATGGTACATGTTGTAAGGTTATGTCACAGGAAATACATGTGAATTATAAAATCCCTATCACTTACCAATCAAAAGATATAGCAAATGTTTTTTTTTGGAAAAGTAGGTCAAATATCTAGGTCAAGGTCACTAGGTAAAAAGAATTTGGTATCTGTACAAAGGTCTTATGAAAAGGAATACACATGTGAATTATAAAATCCCTATCACTTACCAATCAAATGATATAGCCAATGTTAATTTTTTGAAAAGTAGGACAAATATCTAGGTCAAGGTAACTAGGTCAAAAATTATGGTATGTTTAAAAAGGTCTCATCACAGGAAATACACATGTGAAATATCAAAGCCCTATCACTTACCGATGAAAAGTTATGGGGTGTGACACCCAAAGTGTGACAGACAGACGGACGGACGGACTGACTGACAGACGGACAACGGACAAAGTGATCCCTGCGCTTCCACTACATGGAAAGAAGCGAACTCCCATTACATGAGAGTGAGACCAGGTGCCCAGAAAGAGTCAGCATCTCCTGCTTGCATCTATCAAAATCTATATATTTTGTACTTTATCTGGCATATTAACACGCCATAAGCAGGCGCTGAAAGAATGTTGCTACTCAGAAAAGGAAAGTTTGTGATGCTGAAACTTAAGTCGTCACGTTTGTCATAGAGTGAGGTGTTCATGTGACCATCAGAGTCGTGGGACAGCATAGAGTGTAACTTTTAATGTCTCAGTAGAAAGTGATAGAATCTATTTCTTCTTCCATGAAACATAATGGTGTAAGGTCCCCTCTTTATTATGGTCCATATAGAAAGTCAATGGCGTAAGGTACGTCCCCTCTGTATTATAGTACATAGAGAAAGTCAATGGCGTAAGGTCCCCTCTTTATTATGGTCCATGTAGAAAGTCAATGGCGTAAGGTCCCCTCTGTATTATAATACATAGAGAAAGTCAATGGTTTAAGGTCCCCTCTTTATTATGGTCCATATAGAAAGTCAATGACGTAAGGTCCCCTCTGTGTTATAATACATAGAGAAAGTCAATGGCGTAAGGTCCCCTCTTTATTATGGTCCATATAGAAAGTCAATGGTGTAAGGTACCCTCTTTATTATGGTCCATGTAGAAAGTCAATGGTGTAAGGTCCCCTCTTTATTATGGTCCATATAGAAAGTCAATGGCGTCAGGTCCCCTCTGTATTATAATACATAGAGAAAGTCAATGGCGTAAGGTCCCCTCTTTATTATGGTCCATGTAGAAAGTCAATGGCGTAAGGTCCCCTCTGTATTATAATCCATATAGAGTGTCAATGGCGAAAGGTCCCCTCTGTATTATAATACATAGAGAAAGTCAATGGCGTAAGGTCCCCTCTTTATTATGGTCCATATAGACAGTCAATGGCGTAAGGTCCCTTCTGTATCATAATACATAGAGAAAGTCAATGGTGTAAGGTCCCCTCTTTATTATGGTCCATGTAGAAAGTCAATGGCGTAAGGTCCCCTCTGTATTATAATACATAGAGAAAGTCAATGGCGTAAGGTCCCCTCTTTATTATGGTCCATATAGAAAGTCAATGGCGTAAGGTACCCTCTTTATTATGGTCCATGTAGAAAGTCAATGGTGTAAGGTCCCCTCTGTATTATAATCCATATAGAAAGTCAATGGCGTAAGGTCCCCTCTGTATTATAATCCATACAGACAGTCAATGGCGTAAGGTCCCCTCCTGTATTATAAGCCATATAAAATGTCAATGGCGTAAGGTCCCCTCTGTATTATAATACATAGAGAAAGTCAATGGCGTAAGGTCCCCTCTTTATTATGGTCCATATAGACAGTCAATGGCGTAAGGTCCCCTCTGTATTATAATACATAGAGAAAGTCAATGGCGTAAGGTCCCCTCTTTATTATGGTCCATATAGAAAGTCAATGGCGTAAGGTCCCCTCTGTATTATAATACATAGAGAAAGTCAATGGCGTAAGGTCCCCTCTTTATTATGGTCCATGTAGAAAGTCAATGGCGTAAAGTCCCCTCTGTATTATAATCCATATAGAATGTCAAAGTCGTAAGGTCCCCTCTGTATTATAATACATAGAGAAAGTCAATGGCGTAAGGTCCCTTCTTTATTATGGTCCATATAGAAAGTCAATGGCGTAAGGTCCCCTCTGTATTATAATACATAGAGAAAGTCAATGGCGTAAGGTCCCCTCTTTATTATGGTCCATATAGAAAGTCAATGGCGTAAGGTACCCTCTTTATTATGGTCCATGTAGAAAGTCAATGGTGTAAGGTCCCCTCTGTATTATAATCCATATAGAAAGTCAATGGCGTAAGGTCCCCTCTGTATTATAATCCATACAGACAGTCAATGGCGTAAGGTCCCCTCCTGTATTATAAGCCATATAGAATGTCAATGGCGTAAGGTCCCCTCTGTATTATAATACATAGAGAAAGTCAATGGCGTAAGGTCCCCTCTTTATTATGGTCCATATAGAAAGTCAATGGCGTAAGGTCCCCTCTGTATTATAATACATAGAGAAAGTCAATGGCGTAAGGTCCCCTCTTCATTATGGTCCATATAGAAAGTCAATGACGTAAGGTTCCCCTCATTATTATGGTCCATGTAGAAAGTCAATGGCGTAAGGTCCCCTCCTCTCCTCCTACCACCTCCCACCCTTTTCTCCCTTTTCCGCCCCTTTCCTCTCCCCCCCCCCCCCCCCCCTCATCCCTTTCTGATATTCTTCGCCCAGTTCTGTCGCCCCCTCCTCCAATTATGAAAAGTCAAAAGCGTAAGGATCCCTTTTTATTAAATTCAATGTCGTAAGGTTCCCTCTTTACTATGGTCAACACGAAAGTCAATGGCGTAAGGTCCCCTCAGTATTGTATTATAACCGATAAATCTATTTTTTTGCATAGGGGACCTTACGCCATTGCAAATAGCGACATTCGTGAATGAACGCGCGAATTTTTCGAAGGTCTCAAATATCGTACATGTCGAGCCCATTATTTCATGAGATATACATGTACGTACTGTATGAAGCGAACGTGCAATAAAACATCAGTTTGCGTGTTGTTTCAGATAAATAAAGCTAAATAATATTGAAATATGTTTTACCATAATCCTTGGTCTTTTTCTTCATCTTGTTGGTCTTTGTTCTCTGGCCGCGCGGTCACGTTGAAGGAACTTCCTGAATTCTAATCACTACCAGGGAACAATGCAAAATGTCACGTGACTCTGAGCCCAGCCAGGTGAGGTCGAAAGAAATCACAACATTCTCACTTGAACGTGTTGATTGGGGATGATTACCAATTATAAGCCTAATCATGGATGCAATCTATATATGTTAGAAGCGAATTGAAATTAATTTTTAACTTGGGAAAAAAACGCCGTTTATTTATTCTTGTTTAAAAAAAATAGCAAGAATTTTAATTTTCAAAACGAAAAAAATAAAAATGTTAAAAAGTTTGAAAATAATCATTTCAATATATAGTGGCAACCCTCGTCAACATTTCTACGATGCGCCGTTTTACTATTTATTCCCTATATTTTATTTTTTGATAGCAAAAAAAAAAAAAGAATTTTTGATATAAAAAAAATAATTAATGATGTCAAGTTAAAAACTCTTTATATATAAATAAGACCTTGGTGATATCAAAAATTATCTTTTTGATATAAAATAATAAGGAATAAATAGTAAAACGGCTCATACATTTCCTCATATGATATTACTACTTTGTTTTCAAAGCTTTATTGCATTCAGGCGGGTGTAGATTTTTTTCCCGCGGGCGGAAGGGGGTTCGGCATGCCTTTCTTCGTATCCTGCAACATCTAATCTTTAAATATATCGCGGCTTTGAAAAAAACTTAAAGTAGAGAAGGTACATTCCAAGAGGGTTCTGACCCACTCTCCATCCCCGACAGGTCCGCCCTAGCTTGTATTTTGACGGCGTAATCGTTGCTACTTAAAATAATAATAATACAGGGGGGGGGGGCAGGCCGGTGTGCCCCCTCTAAAATTATCGGAGAAAAACTCCTGCCTTTTCATGTCCTGAAAATTTCTGTAGAAATCGTCATTATCCTCCCAAAGTTCCTTTTACGAAAATAATGAATTTCACAGTCATTTTCCAAGAACTGATATGGGCAGTCATCCAAAAATCTCTCTCTCTCTCTCTCTCCCTCTCCCTCTCTCTGTGAGGGTGTGTGTGTATGTGTACTGAATGCAAACATGACCATTTTGACAAGAAAAAGAAAAGATACATCTGGTTGCCATGGAAACTAGATAACTGTAGCTCGTTGAACATTGTGAAATAAGCCTTATTTGAATATTGTGTTGTCATCAAAACTTTTTTCAAAGCTAATAGTCTCCTTTACCGGCTCGCTGAATGGGACTTACTGTTTCCATCCCGTCCGTCTGTCCGTCCGTTAAACATATCTTGTGGATGCGAACCTTCAGAGTCCATCAGTAATACACGTAATCTTGAATGTAATTTTAGTTCCACTGATCAGGGAACAGTCGAGCTTTTAAATTCGATCTACCTGTGTATGGCGTCCGTCCGTCTATCTATCCGTCCGTTCGTCCGTTATTTTAAATGTTCTTGTGAATTCGAATTGATCAATGACAAGGGCAATGACATTTAGTTTATATCTCTTTCATATGTGTTCATATACCTGCTTGATAAAATATTTTACACATAATTTTACATGCTAATTTAATGTTTTGTTTTACATCCAGAACTTTATGATAACTACCCTCCCACTATTAAAGCATAAAAACACAAACACATGATCAATTTGACTGAATTTTAAGAAGATTGAAAATCAAAACAATAAGTTCTTTGATTTTCTGACTTAATTTCTAGAAAAATCACTTGTAAAATTATCTCTTGATTTTAGTGTTGAAACATGCAGGCATTTCATGGTATTCAAGATCATTTACTGAATACGAAGTTTTGTAATGGAAGTTATTGAAATTTTAGTGGAAAAATTGTATGCTTATGCATGCGTGTTTTTTTTTTTTTTTTTTTTTTTCTGAGCAATTTTGCTAAAAGGTACCTGTCTGCGGACATAAAACAAAATATTCTTAAATACCATATGGCCTTATGTATATTTACTGTATTTTTAAAATGCATGCGTGGAATATGCGCTTTGTATCTATATAGAGCGCATGCAATGAGTGGCGCCACCTGTTGTAAATTCCGCATTTTCTCTTCACGTGAGAATACATTCCGCTGTTTTCACTATTAGGGTTCTCCTTATTATCTTTTATTTATATCATCTACCTCAGATTAGCTAAACCGCACAATCGTCTTATTCATAACTTCAAATGCGGAGATTGTTCATTATGTTGTCCATCGTATTTCTATGGTAAATTGTGCCAGTATCTTCGTCATGCAGTTTGTTCGTGTTTCTCTTTTAAACTTGAAAATGTGTACCATTGTTTTCACTGTCGGTCGCCGAATATTTACTCAATATATTTGTTTCATTAGCTCACCTGAGCCGGGGCTATTGTCATATCGGGTTGTCCGTCGTCCGTCAGATAACTTTTCATTTTCGACTTCTCCGTCACCGCTTGGAGGATTTTGATGAAACTTGGTATGCGTGAAGTACTAAGGGTCCTCTGCCAACTTTGTTCATTTATTTCAATGCAAAAATTGAGATTTCTTTTATTCTTTTCACTCTTGGCTCGTTTGCTACCCCCAATTTAGTCCACTTTAGCCATGATAAACTAGAGGAATGCTTATGTGAAAGAAATTCGCTGAATTTTTTTTTTAGATTATATTTCTATGAATTTTTTAACTGCAAAAAAGGGAAGGGAAGATGGTAATTTTTAACATTTTCAACTTCTCCCCAGATATTGCACATATACTTTTTGATATTTATAGTAAAAAAAGCAAGTGTGAAATAATTTTGTCAAAATATCAACTTTTTAATTTTTAACGAATTTTATTTATAAGATTGTACTTATAGGTATGTTTTCCATGCCCACTGGACCCAAGGTTAGTGGGTTTCAACCCCGGCGGGACGATTTCCTTTTTTTTTCTGAGCTTCTTATTATGCATTAAAATTATCTTAATTTTGATACATGTCGTTGCACTTCACCATTTTTATTCAAGTCAGTGTTTTCCACATGCTTTTTCCCCTAAGATAATATTAAAATACTTTTAGTGGTATTCAAGTAAAATTTTATATCAATGCTTATGAGTATGAATTTTTATTTTAAAAACTGAATTTTTTAATTTACTATAATTCTATTACTCTTTTTAGCTGGAAAATTTGAAATCGAACCGCAGATTTTGAACCGTGGTTAACCGACATTCGGTTTTAAAATCGTTACAGCCCTACTGGCGAGCTATGTAATGTTTGATTACCCTATGTTTTCATAAGGCTCATGATAAGCATCATATATAAAAATCAAATTCGCTGTAAGATTTCCAGTGTTCTCAGGTGAGGGATGTGGCCCTGGGCCTCTTGTATGTTTTAAAAAAGAATATGTATGCCATGTAGGTTCTGATTTTGAGTTTAGCTTATAACTGTCTTTCGCTGATTTATTTTCACGTATAATGTGATATCATAAAACTCTCGGGCCTTTTTTTTATATTGGGTTTTATGTTTGACTGTCATTCACTAATGTATATATATAAATATCTATTGGCGGCTTCCAGAAACCACACGAGCATAGGCGGATCAAGGAATTTTTTAAAGAGGGGGTTGAAGATTTTGAAAAGGTGGGGGGCTGTTGAATGCATCCTATCAAAAGCTTCTGTTTCGCAATAATAACTTAAAGGGTGCATTATTGACTACACAAAGATAATCTATATCTGTTTTATTAAATTTTAAAGTAAACGCAATTTTCTATCAACGGCGTAGCTCTGCCTGAAAAAGTGGAGGGGCACAACATCCCAAATGTCTTACATGTAAGCAAAAAAAAAAAGTGTGTGGGGGGGGGGGGAGGAAGAGATTAATTTTTTTAACATTTCTGGTGCAATTCTGAATTTTAAGTAAATGAATGTCTGGCGAGCGGGTGCGAGCCAGCAATTTTTTTAGCAAAATATTGACTTATAAGAAAATAGTTTCTATACCCTCTATCATTAACAAGTACATGTAATAATATTCTATATACTTTGAGTTAAATGACTTCATGTATATTGATAAAGTAATATGTATTAAGGATGGATCAGAATATCTAAATTATTCAGAAAACTATAAAGAACTGGCGAGCGGTAGCGAGCCAAAGAAAATTTTTGAAAGTTGACCGGAAATTGTAGATTTATGGTACAAAATGTTGCTATTTTAAACAATGTCAATGCATCATAAAATTTTGTGATTTAAAAGTGGGGGGGGGGGGGGGGGGTACAAACATGGTTGGCCTACGCCCTTGCCTATTGATAACTAAACACGCATCGAAGCAAAGATTATTTGATAAGCCTCAAATCTATCGGATATGTTCGATTTGAATATATACATGTAGTAGAACCAGTGATGTGCAACGGAATACGATATTAAAAACTTTTGTAAGTAAGAAGGACAGAGATTAAGTTTTTTAATATAAGCTCTCTCTCTCTCTCTCTCTCTCTCTCTCTCTCTCTCTCTCTTCGTTATTCTTTGGTCGGACCAAAGGGGGGGGGGGGGGGGTTGCAACCCCCTATCAACCTCGCTAGATCCGCCAATAACGAGTATGAGTTAGGGATATAAAACACAACGAACATTATGGCAAAATGGTACTATATGACCTTCAAGCAAAAAAATAAAACAAAGGACAAAAACTCAGGAGAACTATAATAAAAAAAAAAACTTAACAGGAAGCAACTATAGGTCATTTGTACAGAGAACTTAGTAAGTATTAAGTAGAGCTTTTGGAAGAATGAGAGCAGGTGCCCGAGGTATGTGAATATGCTCAATGAATGAAGCCATTTTGGGATTTCAAATGTGGTATTTTGCAGTTTATGGTGAAATAAGAAAAAGGAGAGCCCCAATTCCGCTGGCAGAAACAGCTCACCGCGAAACACCAAAAGACCTCTATAGATGGGAAATATAGAGAAGAGACGCAAAGTGAAGAAGGAAACCATGAGGGGGTGGACAGAGTGAAAGGGAGTGGGGAAGGGGGCGGGGGAGGAAGAGAGGGGGAGGGAGTAGGGAGGGGGAAAAGGGGAGGAAGGGGCGGAGGAAAGGGGATGGGAGGAGGGAGGAAGGGGGTGGGGGACGTAAGTGAAGAATGAAAAGGAGGGGGAGGAAGGAGGGGGCGGGAGGGGGAGGTAAGGGGATGGAAGGGGGGAGAGGTACCCCCTGTCCGCCCCAACCATGCAAGACAAGAAGCAAAAGTGAATCCCCAATGGAGATTAAATCAGGTGCCCGTGGAGAGTAAGCATCTCCTGTTTGCTAGAAACACCCGTCATTAAGGCCGTGTAGCAAAAAGGTAATATCCGGTCAATTGCTAACCTCGGTATTTTTATATCATAATCACAGCCAATTATAGCTCACATGAAATGAGCAAAGTTAATGTGAAATTCATGAAAATTTCATTTAGAATTTATCTGAAAAATATTTATGTTTGATTCACATATATTTTTCTCAACATGAATATCACATGATTTTTTTCTATGTGTTGTTCATATGAAACTGAATTTAGATGAAAGTCATGTCAGAACCTTCATGTTCGTGCTCATTTCACATAAATTCCATGTGAATTTTTATGTGAAATTCTCGTAAATATCACACGAATGTCATGTGAGGCACAGTTGGCTGTGATATATGATGTGAGTATCTACAGTCAAAAATCATGCACATGTATCTTTAAACAAGTTTAGACAATAGGCTACGTACAGTTGTACATTTTCGTATTTTCATGATTTTTGTGTAATATTATCATCATCATTGTCATGTTATAATGATTAGAGGTGAAGAAATAAGGAACACAAGATTGATTCATTCTCCATCTTGTTTGATAGTTACAACTTTTCAGACATTTGAATATCAGTAAATTCGTTTTCATCTACTCTGTTGTTGCATGGACATACACTTTCCTTATGAAATGTTGGTGATATCGGAAAGTACGAACAACACTTCACTCGTTCTAGAAGTCTCGTCACCAATGGTATGTCATAGTTCACCTCCACACGATCTTCAGCGTCATCTTCTTCGGTGTTGCCTAACCACTTCAAAATACCCCTCTCCTCTTGTGTGCCTTACGAAGAGAATACATTAAATTCAACTTTATTATCCAGGTACGACTTGAAAGAGAGGAAAGAAGAAATGAGGGGATCTCCAACAACACCCGGTTGTAGTACAAACAGCAAAACCCCAAAACACACACTGCAAAAACGCAAAGCAGACAAGTACAGAAAGAGACGCAAATAGTACAAGGAACGCCAAATCACATAGAAACATCAAACACAAATGACTACACATAAACCAACGGGAACAATGGGCAATCGGTGCCGACTTAGGACTACCATCTACCACGTCAGTGGCAGACGGTGTATTCATGCGGATTACGCGCGCAAAACCATCTCAATTTCCCGATAACCAAGAGGTCTCGAAGAACGTACAACTGTGGTGTAAAATAACCTCCTCACTGTAAGATGACCATACAAACAGACAGCATGACGCAGGGGCCCAGGAAACACACAGATGGATATTTAAATGGATATAAAAACATAAGGCGTACGAAATACAGTCCGTGCTCTGCCGCTTGTAGCGAGCTCATACATGTGAGCACCCGAGTAGTCCGACTGAGATTCAGAGAGGACAAGCGGTCGGACCCTGTCTTCTCTAAAGAGGTTTGGACAGGGTCCATCACGGAGAAAGCATTTGATTGTAATTGATATTTGCGAAACGCGAAACAAGAGAGCAACATGAAAGTGAAAAAAAAACAACCAAAAAGATGGCACCTAGATAAAGGGTTCTCATGTCTTTTTGTCATTATAGAAATGACCTCAAAATTGTAATTAAAACTTACGTATGAAATCACGACCTGCTCACCCTAGAATATAACTATAATATGTTGTGTAGTTGATTAAATAAGGAAGCATATTTGAACTTTGCAATGTATAAAAATATGAGTAAAAGTGTACGGTCAAAAGGACCGTTTTCACATTTGTGCATAAATAAGTTTGTACTCTTTATAAATGAGTTTACGAAAACAAAAGAACACCAACCTGGTAAAGTATTATCCAGTATGAATGCTATGATGCCTCCAATCAAAATAGCAGTACCCATAAGTACCTGTAATACTTGATCAAGTTCATCTATTCCTACAATTGATAAATATATGATTCATCAAAGCGAGATTGATGTTTTATTTGAAACATAAATTGATACAAGCAACATCATCTTGTCGCATGTCAAGCACTCAAATTATCTACTCGCCGCATCGCATGCACAGAAAATGGATAAGTAAAGCGAATTTCTATTTGTTCGAGATCTCTGTATTTAACATGCCAGAATAAAAGAGGTACCTACCATCTAAAAGTCGAGAAGGCGAGACAAAGCCATAGAATTTTCATTGAAACGGTTCCGAATCTCAGAATGAATAACATTCCGAAGTGAGACCAGGTGCCTGGGGAGAGTCAGCGGCTCCTGATTGCATGCAACACCCGTCGCAATAGCTCCATTAAATGTTGTCACATTCTGTGATTGTCTCTGATTATCTGCAATATAAAGTTTAATTCTTGTATCTACCTGTGTCTATCCTATTCTCAGGTTTGGACACCCAAGCAGGGATCATTAGTCCCATTATCAAAGAAGTCGCTAGAACTGCAGCATTTCTAGACGATGTCATGTCTACAAATCTCAGGGTTGAAATTCCCGCCGCGGTCACCATTCCAAATAAAACAGTAAGAGTTCCCCCAATAATAGGGTCGGGAATTGTTGAAAGAACAGCCCCGAACTTTCCGATCAATCCACATATAACCATTATAGCACCTGCAGTTTGAAATACGACTCGACTTGCTATCTGAAATAAGTGAAGCAAATTAAGATTGAAACAAAGATGCATATAGAATGACATAAACAAGGAGGAGGTAAAACCTTTCAAATTAAAATATGGTCCGAACCAAGATCAAATTAACTTATATGCGCATGTTAGCTAAGTAAACAGTTACATCACAAATGAATTAAAGAAGATCCTGACCAAAATTTCCACAGCACTCACAATAGAGCACCAAATTGAGCATCGACGGACCCCTAGCAAGCCAGAGGTGGGACCAGGCGCCCGGGAGGTGTACGCATCCCCTGTTGGCTAGCCGCACCCACTGTCGATGTTCATGCACGAAAATGAAAACTATATATAAAGAATACATGCACTGTCTGTGGTTCCATCTATGTAGAAAGTACTAAGGCGACCATGACAAGGACCATGTCAAGGAAAATATTCAAAACACTTACTGTCAAACCCCTCGCGGGGAACTTTTTTACCAGCTCCACACGGCAATGGGCATAAGTGTGACACAAAAAAGATTATCCATTTTAACTTGAAAGATATAGGAATATAAAGTGATTCTAATCCTTTAGCTTGCCTGGACGAGTAAGATATACCTCTGCCTAGGAAGTGAGATTTTTCGAACACTCTGACATTCAATTCGGGATGTATTTACCATTTCAATTTTAGACACCATAAGGCAAAATGGAATACAATACTGTGAAAAAAAAGATCATCACGGTAAAAAATCAAAAGCTACCGAAATAAACAAACGTGCAGGACATGCCCGACTTTTGCCCGGTCACTCATAAGAGTTTCCATTGAATATGTACCCATAGATAAATCAGATATAACCTTTGTTATTCCTATTTCTCCAATGTTTCCACTGTATGATATGGTGCCGTGACCAGCGCCGACAAGGCCGCTTATAAAACTAGCAAACCCTTCGGTAGCATGGCCTCTATTAACTGCATGGGGAGGCGGTGGCTTGGCGTTCGATATCCTTGCGCATAAGAAATAGTCCCCCGTTGACTCTATGACAGCAGACAGGGTAGCACCTAACATTCCAACAAAACCTGCAACGGATACTGTGGGGGTACCGAAATTGACTGAAATAAATAACATATGCGAGTCATTAATTGAGACGACTGTAGAAGGATTTCAAGTCAGGATTTTAAAACTAAATTATTAATCGTGGACATAACAAAAATTAAGTAGATAGGTAAGATCTGGCTATTTATCGCATTAATAGAGTCGATCTTGCGCCATTACTAATATTTATCTAATGACACTTCAGAATCGTCAGAATCATCAAACGCCTAATATACCGTGGATAAGATCTTACTGTCACGAGACAGACATTCGGAATGGTATTTGACCAATCTAAAGCCTTTGTACCAAAGCATTCTTAAGATTTGCACACTGACTGACTGGGACGATGGGACTTCTCACGTAATCCGGATAACCACACCATTTGCTACTGTCGTGAGCAGGCGAAGCGGGAATGTTGCCGCACATGAAGGGGAAGTTTATGATGGTGAAACTGAAATTGTCATGTTTATCATAAAAAGAGGTTTTCAAATGACCGTTGTCACTGATTGATAGTTGTATGTACTCGAGAATGTCCTTTATTATCCTTGATAGGAAAATGTCGAAATGTGCAATACGTTATTTGTAGCGGCCATAGAATTTCCTCGATGACGTCTTAAGCCATTCCCATTAATAGCCTTGCGTAAGCAGCTTACTGTCGAGCCTCTTAGCCCTCAACATGAAGTTTTCGTACTAATAACATTCTCTTACATAGCTCATTATTTGTGAAATGGATGCCACAAAAGCAGGCGAAGAGGGAATGTTGCTGCAAATGAAGGGGAAGTTTGTGATAGTGAAATTAAAATTGTCATGTTTATCATAAAGAGGGGTTTTCAAACCGTTGTCATTTATTGATAGTTGTATGTCTTATTAGGAGGCTGAAGTTCTGTTCCTAGTTGTTTATTTGATTTCCAATTCTCTAGGATAGATGGCGCCAAGGTAATCCTGAATGGTTGGCTTATTGATGGAGAGTACATTATCAATGTATCTGTAATAGAAGTTTAACTGCCATGGTACCTGTAGCATGGCGGATGCATTACAGTTGCCCAGACGGTTGTTATGAAGCAGCTATAAACGTCATTTCACGTTTTATTACCTTGCATGTTTTGAAAGAGAGAAGACGTTTGCTTACACGGAAGAGGAAAGTAGAACCAAGGCATACTGCTTATAATATCCTGCTTTGAATCCGTTCTTGTATGGAAGTGTTTGTTGTTTTTATCGAATGGAATAGCATCCGTGACGGTGAGTATATAGCAAAGTATGCAAGCTATAATCACGCTTAGTAAAACCTGAAATGTTAAGTATAATGTTAAACAATTTGAGAATAAAATCATATTTTGCACTTTGCGAATTTGATGGAATAATGTATATCCTTTTCTGGAAAATGAACGATTTCCAAAACGAGTGCAAACATAACGAGAAAAGTCAATTAAGCGTCCATTTACAACTATATATGTTAAGTGTTTAAGGTTTTTATTATCACAATTTTTGACAGTCTCTAAGCAACGAATTGCCCCCCCCCCCCCCCCGAAACTCAAATCTAGGGTATACCGGTAGACTCACTGTCGCGCGTCCGCGTGTTTTTGTGTGTGTTCGGATCTTTGAGAACAGCATAGAAGACAAAGATATTATAACTTATAGGCTGAGTTAACTTTACAAATGTTTCCCTGCAGAGTAGTTTAGGGTCAAAGTACAGTGCCGCAGTTGATTTTGGCTTAAATCCTTGTGAAAATTAAGCATAGAAGACAAAGAAATCAGCAGCAAAACATCAAACAAATGTTACCCATGAAAAGATTATTAACCCTACTGATTTTCAAGGTCACTGTAGACTTAAGCCTATAATCCTTTGGAACAGCATAGAGGACAAACTAATCACCATGGGATAAAAAAAACTATCCACAAATGTTACACATGGGGAGAGGATGAACACTACTGATTTTCAAGGTCAAAGATCAAGGTCACTGTAGACATAAGGTTACAATCCTTGCGAACAGCATAGAAGACAAACCAATCAGTATGGGGTAACAAAACTTTCCAAAAACTTTTCCTCTTGGGAGATGATTGATTATCAAGAACAACGATCAAAGACTGAGGTCAATTTGGACTAAGGATTAAAATCCTTTTGCTGCTAGCATAGAACATCTCCCTCATTGCATAGCTCTGTCCTTAACTGAGTTTCAGCATTTTTTTTTTTTCGGTCATCTTTAGAATTAAGCTCCTTGCGCCTACCCTCCAACGATTTTTGGCCATATTTTGAACTTTAATGCGCTTCTGGATAAACCCTACACAAAATTTGGAGCCGCTCATTTTGGCAAGAGGAGATTAAAGCAACTTTGTATTGTAGAAGGCGCCAGGAAAATTAACTTTAGCTTTATTTATGTTTGACATGAAGTACTAAGTACTGACGAGGATTAAAATATCCGAAACACGTGTCTAGGACAACCAAATTCGTACTATAGAACATATATTTCAATATTGACAATGCAGTTACGAGTGGACGCTACGATTGAGCTTCCTTTATTTATATAAGTGGGTTTGCAATATGACTGCCTGAAATGGAATTCAGATCAACGATTTGTTTCCCTTAAGCTGTGTCTGTTGTATTGAGGTCACTGTAGCATGATGGCTTTGTTGAAGATATATTCATTCAACTCATAATTAATCTGGCTCAACTTTAACACTAGTAAATATCATAATGATGATTGAAATTCTGACGAATGAAGCAGCATCACTTGAACTTTTTATTTCATCCATAAATATCATCGAAAGAAAAGGAGGTAAACATACTAGCACCATCCCTCCAATGCTATTTTGGCCAGAAATTTAATTTAACTATGCCACTGAATTAGGAAATTTGAAGCAGCGCACTCTTTGCAAAACGAATAAATCTAAATTCAAAAAATAAAACTAGAGGGCGCTACAGAAATACAGTTGGCTGTGTCTGAAAATCACCTCGGCTGTCCGAAACACGTGTCTGGTGCATTGAAATTGTTTTAAATTTTTTGTAAAGAAGAGTTGGAACACTTCTGTATGAATGAATTCAGGGCCCGGTACCATAAACTAATGAGATAAAGAAGATCCTGACGACAATTTCTACAGCACTCACAATATAGCACCAAATTGAGAAACGACGGACCCCTAGTAAGCTAGAGGTGGGACCAGGTGCCGGTAGAAGTAAGCATCCCCTGTTTTGATAGCCGCGCCCGCCGTCGATGATCAAAGCACGAAAGTGAAAACATTATCTACAAAACATGCACTGTCTGAGGTTATGTCTATATAGAAGGTGTTATAAGAACCATTTAAATAGAATTCTAAAAATGCCATATATATTCATGTAATAAAGCATTTGAAATTTTAAGATTTTGTCTGAGTTTGTCTAAAGTTTTAATTTGAATTAATATATTGTCTTTCGTTTTACTTATATTTTGAAAATGAATAATTACAATATAATTTAGAACTTACTGGAGTTAGTTGAAATAAAGGTAGCCAAGCAAAATGACATTTCCTTTCTCTATTATAAATTGGCAAAGGGAGTTTTACATTCCGCAGATATGTACTAAATAGAAGCACTAGAAATATGGTACTGAAAAAGAAAGAATATTAGAGGAACTTGACGAAATGCATCAACTTTTAAAATGCTTCATTAGTTAAAGAAGATCCTGACGATAATCTCAAAAGCACTCACAATAGAGCACAAAATTGAGCATCGACGGACCCCCTAGCAAGCTAGAGGTGGGATCGGATGCACGGGAGGAGTAAGCATCCCCTGTTGGCTAGCCGCACCCGCCATTAGTAGATTTTAATGTGCATGATTTTTGTGGTAATTGAACCGTAGTCTCAGTGAGTGGTCACAGGGATTTATCACGCTTCCCGGTTGCTAAATTTTCTATGGATTATCGAATGGGGTCTAACTCGGCGTCTAAGGAAAAAAAAATCGACAAGTCATCGTTTAAGTCCTCAGAAATTGGCTTATTAATATCAAGCCAATTTTCTGTGGTGTATTTCGATAGATTAATGCATACTGAATCTTCATACGAAAATTGAAATCAGTACCTCCCTTACAAGCCGAGATACGACCCATACCGCTCTCTTACGAACGCCGCATTTCTAGGTCGGAAAAAAGTGATAAGAGAGCGGTACGGGGAATATTTCGGTTTGAATACGAGTTACTGATTTCAAATTTCGTATGAAGATTCCGTATGAATTAATCTATCGAAATATACCATAGTAAATGGGTTTGGGCATTGATTTACCTATTTCAGATGACTTACCGATAACTTGTCGATTTTTCGTGAAACGCTGATTATAAAGATATTCTAATTGCAACCATACAAAAATCAGAATGGAGAGGATTATGTCGGTAATCAAAGAAAGATGTACGTTTTTGGTGAAAAGAATTAAAGATATATCTTCAAAGAAAGGAAACGATCTCCTACAGGACTTGATTTCAGTAATGACAGCAAAACACTGGAAACACCCAATCATTAAAACATAGAGTAGTCAGGAATATCAAGAACCACTTATATAACATTGAAGAACAAATAGTTTAAACATGAAAAAATAATAATTTTAAAAATGAAATAATCTTATTATATTCATCTTAGCCACAATATCTATAGACAGAAATTACACTCAATTTGATCACGGGCCTATGGCCTATGCATTACGAGCTTTCATTTTATTCCAGTCTCACATTGATAGTTAAACTAAAACCACATGTTTATTTACCGTAAATCTGATTATTTTTGCTGTTGATTAATTTTTAGCAATTTTACGGGTATGGTGGATTAGCAAAAACATTTTTCTAAAAAATAATTTAACTTGAATAAAACTATACTTCCGATGCATCAATTTTACAGATACGTTGCAAAATGGAAATTTTTGCGTCGATTTATTTTTGCGGTTTTCAGTAAAACGCCTATATATTTATTTTTGTGATTCTAAAAAGAATAAAAAAGTATATAGTGCAATGAGGTGCGACGTGATTTCACTATATTCTTTTTTTAATTTTTTTGGAGGGTGTAATATTTGTTTTATATCTACTGTCTATATTGTTATCATTTGTTGGAGATCTCTGGCAAGACACGTTTGAAGCACCCACACAAAGCAAAACACCAAAATGCGAAAACACTGAGTGTGGACAAGCACAACAAGAGACAACAAGGGAAAGATAGAATAATTACTAGATGCATGTGAATATCATATAAGGAAATGTTTTATGTACGCACAAAATAGAGACTCCCCATTGGACCTCGTTGAATCCTGCAGCTACGTCAGTCAGAGATAAGCCAATCAGAGCAATGGTTGGAGCTATGGTCAGGGGACCAATGAAACGTAAGAAAAAGCCAACCATTCCCGTGCATCCCAGGACCAACTGGACAAGGGATGCCAGCATCAAGTTGCCTTGGATCTGAAATATTGCTAACTACAATTTACAATATTTCGGAACAAACAAACCTGAAGCTTTATTACGTTATTAATCTATCAGATAATCATATAGAGATAAAATTGAGCAGACACTCTGAAATAATCACATTGAAATACACTTTCCGTTTTTATAATTGAGGGCATTTCAGCATAATTATTATCAGTGACACTCGAGGCCGAAAGAGAGGAAAATCAAAAGTGAATATAAGAAGAGAGAAATAAGCTTGCATGCGAAACAAATGGCTGCGTGAGGTTCATACTTCTCTCATTCGAATTTTCCATACATCGTCGATATTTTCGTCGGTGGTAGAAGCTGAAGTTACATTCAACAATCCTTGAGTTGAATTGTCTTGACCTAAATTGAAAATTTTCCGCGAATATTAGAAATTATATGCTCAAATTGACTAAATCATGCAATTACGTAGAGTTTTGAAGGAACGCTGTAGCACATAGGTCGAACTGAAACTGCCAAATGCTGACATTTTGGAATCTGACTTCTGCTTTTGTGTTTGACTTTTATTCACTGATTGTGTAAGCTGATTCAGATGAGTTCTATAAACTTGCCTGTTGTAACTGTTGGGCATTCCCAGACGTCTAATGCCATCATAGCAGCTATTGGTCCAATAAATGTGTGCGATCCACCTTGGATAATCCCTAGTCTGAAAAGCATAAACATGTTATCTATCTTACTATACAACCATGTATACTTATCATTTTTAAGAAGCAGCTTTGTTAATACCGTTATTGGTGCACCGTTGCATCATCATCATCATCATTATCATAATTTTTAGGCAACTTGCTAAAGTGCATGCATTGATTATATTGTTTTGATTTTCGTGCATGACCACTGACGTTGGGTGCGGCTAGCCAACGGGGGATGCTTACTCCTCCCGGGAACCCGGTCCCACCTTTAGCTTGCTAGGGGTCCGTCGATGCTCAATTTGCTGCTCTATTGTGGGTGCTGTTGAGATTATCGACATGATCTTCTTTAACTCATTTGCCTCAAATGTTAAACGTCTTCAAATTCTTTATAATTAAATGTAGATTAATTTGCAACATGGACCAGACATAAATGTTTCGGGTCCCATACACAATTTTTCAAAGATTTTAAATGAATTCATGATTCATTCCACTAAGTTGTTAAAGGTAGTTCGACCTGATACATCTTATCCAGCTGAAACCGAAGCATCAATTCCCACTGACCTGACTCCCGTTGTTGTTTGTAGTAGTGTAGCTACACCGCACATGAACATGGAGATACAAAGCAGCTGAGCAGTGACTTCTTGGTTACCATCAGCACACAGAAGTTTGGTTAGTATAAAGGGAATGGATAGAGTACTTCCAAGGCATAGAATTAGTTGCTGAAAAAGATACAAAAATGTTGGTGCATTTCTTAGATTACATCATTATTATCCTTCATAAGTGTGGTTGTCATTCCTCTCTCTCTCTCTATCTCTCTCTAGTGCTCTCTCTCTCCCTCTCTTTTTTTTTCTCTTGTATCTAAAGTTCTATTAAATGATTTTTTTTTCAATAACATATTTTGTGCTTTAGTCTGGGTTGTATCACTTTTTTTTTTTTTGGTTTGTTTTTTTTTTATCTATTTATTTTTTTTTTTTTTTTTTTTAGAATCGTTAAAAACAAAAATTCAAACAGCACACTTTTCGACTAACATACAATTATTGTAGCATCAAATGCTATACTGAGATTGAATAGGAATTGAAGTCAAAGCATTCGTCAAATTTTCGATATTAACATATTCAATCAATGACATGTCATATCTTATCGATCTTTCCTCCTTTTTGTCCTTACAATGATCAGTTTTGAATTGTATCTCCTTTTGTGATAACTTCTTTTCATAATGCAACTTCTATTCTGATATCATCATATACCCTTAAAATAATCTAGTTATTGAGTTAATAGTATATTGATACTATACCTGGACGGCGAATGCAATACACAAATGAAAGGGCGGCGTATCCTCTACTCTGTATAAGATTCCTCGTGATGTCGATTCTCTCCCAGCTACATTACCATTGGGAACTCCATTTTGTTCTCTCGAGTTCTCGGACATGTCTTAAATTTGTTCAAAAGTCCTGATTTTAGGTTACAGAACTTGCATACAAAAAAAGGATATCAATTTCTTGCGTAACTTAGATAACGGTCGGTAATGGCAAGATAAAGTCTGGTTTGGGATCACATTTAAGTTTCACTTCTATATATAAATGGATGTTTATATTTCGTGATACGCAGTATGCACCCCAACACAAATATTTTATCTGTAGAGAAAATCCAAATACTTAAAAAAAACTTGAAAAAACTGACATATTGGTTCATTTGGTCCGAAAAGGGAGGAGAGGTCGGAATCCTAATTAGTCAACGATTATAGGACGGGACAGTTGCGCAAAAACGTAGCATTTTACTTTTCATACTGTTTAAAAACCTTTTTTCGCAAATTTAATAAGAAAAAAAGACCTTCACAGAAATGATATGAAAGCAATTAATGAACAAGACCATACAGCAACATGTAGCAGCAACATATAGCTCAGAGAGCAATCTACATCTAAACGACAACTTATTTGTGAGCTTATCAATTGTACCTACGCAAAACAAAAAACCTCAAAAGTACATAGATGCCCATATGGACTTGTTGTAAGGTAACGTAGAACAAACAAAGTAAACGTGACATGAATTATAAAATAAGTTTTCAATTCATAATCTGTAATATTTCTTTGTACCCTTTACGGTGAATTCATATCCTGATCAAGCTAAAACAACAAAGACCACGTTCTGAGGCAAAGCGATTTTACGAGAAAATACTTGTGCGTAAGCGACTCACCTTGTCATTGCAGAAAAGTTTTGGACGGTTTGATGTCAAAAACTCCGAATTTGACATATTCATTTTCTACAGAGCTTTTAAAGTGACATGTGATACATCGAAACCATCGAAGAAGAACCAATCATAGTTCAGGAATCGAAGATCCTGGGGAATATGGCAAAATTGTGTAAGGCAATCGCTAACCCCGAACGGCGAATGAAGGTAGGACCAGGTGCCCGGGAGGAGTGAGCGTCCTCTGGATGCAAGCAACACCCACCGAGAATGCCAAAAAGAAACGTATCAAATCCGGTAATGTCTAAATAGATTAAAGACGGTCATTTGGAAAGGTCATACACAAGAATGTCCTGAATCATCGTTGATAGGCAAATGTCGAAATGTGCGATATGTTCTTTGTAGCGACCGTAAAACTTTCTCAGTGATATCTGGAGTCGTTCTCTTAGACAACATTGAGCAAGCAGCTTACCGGTGAGCCTATTTGCCCTCAATATGAAGTTCTCGTACTTAGAACAAAGGAGGGGATCTCCAACAACACCAGCTTGCAGCGCCCACAGTAAAACCCTAAAACACCCCATGCAAAAACACAGAGCAGACAAGCACAGAAAGAGACACAAAAGGGACAAGGAACGTCAACGCACAACAAAGAAACATCAAACACAAATGACTACACATAAACCGACGAGACCAATGGACAACCGGTGCCGACTTAGGACGGCCATATGCAACGAAAATAGCAGAAGGTGTAGTTATCCTAGATTACGTACGCACAACCCTCCCATTTTTTCGAATACCCAGAGGTCTCGAAGAACGTACAATTGTGGCGTAAAACAATCTCCTCATTGTCAGATGACCACACACAAACAAGACCGCAAAACGCAGGGGCCCAAGCAACACAGATGAATATGTTATGGATATAAAACGAGGGCGTATGTACAATCCTTGCTCTGCCGGCTGTGCGAGCTCATATCTGTTATCACCCGAGGAGTCCGACTGACATTCAGAGCGGACAGGTGGTCGGGACCCTGTCTTCTCTAAAGAGGTTTGGACAGGGCCCGTCATGGAGTCCCGTCGTCACAGTCAGAGTCCACGTTTTAAGAATACGCTGGTACAAGACTGTAGATTGGTCAAGTACCAAGCCTAGTGTCCGTCTGGTGATATTATGATCATATCCACGGTATAAAAGGTGTTTGATGATTCTGACGCATTTTCGATGATTATATTGCCTATCTTTGAGCCTTTTTATCTTGTTAATTATGTCACCATAAAATGCAGGTTGTAAAATACCCGAAGTAATATACTCTGTTGTCTGTATTGGTCAAAATTTCAAAAGAAGTTGACAATAATTTTTGTAAAATTTCCAGAAAGTCTTCACTAGTTTGTGAAAGCGAAAACCTTGTCCTAAAAGATTCTTTGTAATTTGTAAATTTCCGAATGAGCTTTGAAATGTAGATCTAGATGTTATCTAGGAACATCACCGTCAAGACAGGGGAAATTTACTATGTTGAATCCAAAATCATCTCTTTTGTCATACACTCTTGTATGAATCTCTCCATTGACAGTTTTGATATTTAGGTCCAAAAAATGGTGTTTCTGTGTTTGTAATGTTTGCCTTGTTTAGAATCAAAATTCTTGTGGATAAATAACATTTCTATACTTTTCAAAATAAGGATTGTCGATAGTAAGAATATCATCCAGGTACCTAGAAGTACCACTGAAACACTTCACATCATCATTTTTCTTTGCTTTAGTACATGCTCTTGCATAGCGTCCTTGTTGTGAAAGAATACGCCATAGGCAGGCAGAGGGAGAATGTCGCTAGACATGAAGGGGAAGGTTGTGATGGTGAAATCAAAATCGTCACGTTTGCAATAAAGAAAGGTGTTCAAATGACCGTTGTCACTGATCGATAGTAGTAGTATGTCTAAGTAGGAGGCATAAGTGTTACTCTCGATTGTTTCTTTGATTTCCAGTTCACTGGGATAGATGGCGCAAATGTAATCCTGAATGGTTGGATTATTGATGGAGAGTACAATTATTAGATAGATGTATGCTCTCCCCGGGCACCTCATCTCATCTCCTTAAGATATTCTTTGTTGCTCCTTTGAAGGGTGTTTAATTGTTTCATTTCTTTCTTGTTTCGAACACTCATCTATTGTTATTTTTAATCATCTTAAGGTGACCTCAGGATCATATCTCTGGTGAAGAAAAGAGTATCTATGAGGCGCCGTTTTACTATTTACTCCCTCTTTTTTATATCAAAAAATAAAATTTGTGATATCACAAACTCGATTTTTTGATTTCACAAACTCCGTCATATTTTGTGTTATCAAATAATCGATTTTTTTTATATATCACAAATTCAATTTTATGATATCACAATATGCAATTTGTGATATTAAAATATCGATTTTTATATCACAAAAATTGAAATTGTGATATCAATGAGTTAAAGAAGATCCTGACGATAATCTCAACAGCACTCACAATAGAGTACAAAATTAAACATCGACGAACCCCTAGCAAGCTAGAGGTGGGACCAGGTGCCCGGGAGGAGTAAGCATCCCCTGTTGGCTAGCCGCACCCGCCGTCGATGTTTACGAAGCATGGAAATGAAAATATATACAAAATTCATGCACTGTCTGACGTTATATCTATATAGAAAGTGCTATGGCGACAATGCCAGGGAAGTATATTCAAAACACTTACTGTCAAACCCCTCGCGGGGAACTTTTTTATGAGCTCCACACGGCAAAGGGCATAAGTGTGACACAAATGAGTTAAAGAAGATCCTGACGATAATCTCAACAGCACTCACAATAGAGCACAAAATTAAACATCGACGAACCCCTAGCAAGCTAGAGGTGGGACCAGGTGCCCGGGAGGAGTAAGCATCCCCTGTTGGCTAGCCGCACCCGCCGTCGATGTTTACGAAGCATGGAAATGAAAATATACAAAATTCATGCACTGTCTAACGTTATGTCTATATAGAAAGTGCTATGGCGACAATGCCAGGGAAGTATATTCAAAACACTTACTGTCAAACCCCTCGCGGGGAACTTTCTTACGAGCTCCACACGGCAAAGGGCATAAGTGTGACACAAATGAGTTAAAGAAGATCCTGACAATAATCTCAACAGCACTCACAATAGAGCACAAAATTAAACATCGACGAACCCCTAGCAAAAAATCGAATTTGCGATAACACCTGTGCATGACTTCTGTTTCAGTTCCGCTTTTACTGTGCTGTTTATTGTCATGTTTAAAAACTGAGACCTCCTGGCTTCGCATGAAGTTGGTGGGTTTTGCCTAGGTCATCATTCGTAGACTTGCCGTTCATAGTTGGAATAGATTGCTTAACTAATGTCTCGACTAACGTTGGTTTTAAAAGTTCAGCAAGACTATATTGGAACAAACCTGTATAACAAATTTCATTGAACAACATCTGCGTTGATTTAAAATGACTTCCTCATAACGAAAATCCGCGTGCATCTCTGAAATCTTTAAGACTTGTCTGTATATCAAATTTCAATTTGATATCTGTATTCATTGCGTAGTTTGCAAAAATCTGTGAAAACAAACTTGACTCTGAACTGACCGAAATCTGACCTTCGCCTTCATTTTGTCTAGATGGGCAATATGTCTGTATTCACCGCTTATTCTAGAACGTAAATCAAAATTATTGGTATCAGTAAAAAAGCCTTGTCAAATGAAATTCATATGTGAAATATCAGACCTCTTAATTACCAAGTAAAAAATATGGTCAAATTCAAATGTTAAAAAAGTGTCAACCATCTAGGTCAAGGTCACTACGTAAAAATTTTGGTAACAAAACAAGAAATTCATGTGGGAAATATTAAAGCCCTATCACTTACCAATCAAAAGATACATACAATCTTAACTTCTCGGAAAAGAAGGTCAAATATCAAGGTCACTATATGTTGGTCAAATATAATGGGATGTTTAGAAAGGTCTTGTTACAAGGAATACACATGTGAAATATCAAAGCCCTATCACCTACCAATCAAAAGATATAGACAATCTTAACTTGTTTGAAAAGTAAGTCAAACATCTAGGTCAAGGTCCTAGGATAAATATTATGGTATGTGTAAAACATGTAGAAAGGTCTTGTCACAAGGAATACACAAGTGAAATAACAAAGTCCTATCACTTACCAATCAAAAGATATATATACAATCTTAATTTTTTTTTTGGAAAGTAGGTCAAATATGTAGGTCAAGGTCAATGGGTAAAAACTTATGTGTAGAAAAGTCACGTTACAAGGAATACACGTGAAATATCAATGTCCTATCACTTACTAACCAAAAGATATAGCAAATCTTATTTTCTTAAGTGGGTCAAATATCTAGGTCAAGGTCACAAGGTAAAAAAATTATGGTATGTGTAGAAAGGTCTTGTCACAAGGAATAAACGTGTGAAATATCAAAGCCCTATCACTTACCAATCAAAAGATATAACCAATCTTAACTTTTTTGAAAAGTAGGTCAAATATGTAGGTCAAGGTCACTAGGTAAAAATATGGTATGTGTAGAAATGTCTTGTCACAAGGAATACACATGTGAAATATCAAAGCCCTTTCACGTACCAATCAAAAGTTATGGGCTGCAACACCCAAAGTGTGACAGACAGATGGACGGACGGATGGACGGACAAAGTGATCCCTAAGTGTTGCTATGCTTTGCAGGCGACACAAAAACAAAAATGTTAATAATCTGAATTTTGGAGGAGCAAACATGTATATCTGTCAGAAATGCATCAGATTATATCAAATGATATCAGGACTTGACCTAGATTTGTTATGACGAGTCTGGATACCAAATTCATGTCAATTTGTGTACGTGTGGAAGAGATAATCAAATTTTAAAAGCTGTTTCTGGTTGTAATCTAACCCAGTTGATGGGACATAACTCTGTCAAAAATTATTCAACTGAACCTGTATATGAAAATTTATATTCTTGTGATGTATTTACATACAAAAAAAATATTTCTACATGCGTATGGTACATGTACATCAAAGATGCAATACGAAAAGTTGCATCTGAGTGAATATTCTCTTGAACACTTTTTAAAGACTGACAAAGTGTTCCCTGCATACAGTAAACCTACATCAATTATCAGTCTACTGTCCATTAGGCTCTGGTTTGATTCAAAAACCATTTTCAATCATCAAAATCTTATGACCTCTAACTTTGACCCCAAAGACTCTGACCACTGAGGAACACATGGAGCAGTTATAGCGAGTTTTATGATGAGAGATGCAATACCCACCCATTATGATCTGGAAATCATCAAAATCCTATGACCTTGACCTTTGACCCTAACATACTGAGGCACATTTGGAAAGTGAGGAAAGTTTTATGTTTCGGTTAATTAAGCACTTAAGCTTGATTGCATAAGAACTATTATATTGGATATATGGATCTATTAACCACTCCTGCCTGCCTGCCTGCCTGCCTTGCGCCAAGTCAAGAGCATGTGTATAAAACAACAGCAGATAGAACCAGACACTACTATTTTAAGGAAAGAATGGTAAATGGAAGATTTGCTCCCATGTGACCGAATGTTTCTAGAAAACTGCTAGTTATCATTGCTCAGGGAATAAGCAAATAAAGAAGTTTAGAAAGCAAAAGAAGGCTTGCTTTAAGCACTGATTTAATGAATACAAAAATAAAGTATAAGATAGTGTAAGTAATGGTATAATTACAGTAAAATTTCTGTACGCTGTCAACAACAAACAAATGATATAAATGTAGACCTTATAATTTATATATTTCACATGCTTCGAGAAATATGACTCAGCAGTGTATAAATCAAGAAAAATAATATATCAAAGTATTATTGATATAAATATCCATACATATCTATGCTGGACATAAATATTGGTTTATTATAGATATACATATATATAAATAAACGTACAATATCAACAGACGTAAACTTTGGAACAACAAAACTTTCCTAGTAAGAACAAAATGCACTATTTTCCGTATTATTTTGCATGCACCAATAGAATTTAAGGCCCTTGTCTTGACTGTAAAATCATACGTACATGACTGTATATGTTATGTACATGCATGAAACACTGAAGACATTTTCATAAAATTCTTGATCAAAGAAAACTAACTCTAGCAAAAAATTAAATAATTGTTCTAAATGCTACAACTATTGGCATTGCATTTTGATGCATTCCGTTTCATAAGCAAAATTACACAAACTTAAATGGTTCTCCTGTTTTTTCTATGAAAAAAGACAAGAAGTTGAAGACAAGAAGTCCACTATGGCTTATTATTCATTAAATTCTACCTTGGACATTATCTTGCTATGATAGGGAACAAAAGAGACAGAGTCTTTGAGTTGGATTTTCTAACAGATAAAGATGCAGATGTATCATTCAGACAGATTCTGATGCAAAAATGTCTTGGATTTTAATTTATGAAAATGAGAATTTTGTCCAAAAAAATATTCAATATAGCAAAAACGGGTGATAACAATGGGGCTACAGGAAAGGTAAGGACATCCAAACATCCTAACCTTAAAATGGTGAAATGGGACAAAATACCGGTACCATAAATGAATTGAAAAATAATTCAAATCCCGCATTCTAAGAAAAACATCCCAGGATACAAAATCATATAAAATAGAGAAATTAGAAAAATCAAAATAGGGTAGAAAATATGATACTGATTGAGAGTTGAAAGTAAAACAAGGGACTACATCTTGTCAGGAAATGTTTTCATATTGGCAATAATGACAATAGAATGAATTGGATGTTACATGCATAATGAATACTATTTGTTCATGTATATAATGTCATAATAATGTTGAATTTTCTTTACGCAGAGAATCTGAAAATCATTCAGATATATTTGGTTTGTAAAATTCAATGTATTATTATACAAAGAGACATTGTCTTTTTGAAACTGTTAAAAGTTGTTCAGTATATGTATTTCAATCATTTTTATCCGAGATGAAGCACAATTTGTCATATGAAATGAGGTTTTTATTTAAGTTTTAGTAAATTATAAACTTCAAGAAAGGCATTTCATGTAAAAGGTCAAATTCTCGGTGTAAATACAGACATAGAATGCACTTGTGGTGAAAAGGATTAACATTAAGTTAAGTGTGTATGTAGACGATACATGTATACTTTCTGAAACAAATGGATACCAGTATTTTACATTGAATATCACAAATTATTAGGATCATCAGTAACAATCAAAGAACACACACAACATATAAGCATCATTTATTAACCTTCTCATATCTATCAAAGTTTCAAATTATGTCAAACTTATTTGCTGAACTTATAACCACAAAAAAGAGATTAGTTTTCGTGAAGTTACTAGTTGAACTCTGTAAAATACTACTAGGTGCATGTACATGCATCTACAAAGCAGCTAAAACTTAAACAAACTTTTCAATTAAATCCCATTGTCCTTTCTTTCTGTTCCTTGTTTTATGATCTATAAATAGCTTTTAAAGCCAAATTACAATATATGTTTATCTACTTCTTATCATTATTCCTTTTTAAAATTTACCTTTTCAAACAATCGCTAATATTTCAATAAGGTAGATCAAAATATTATAAAACAAATATCCTAGACTCTGACATACATTAAGTCTACTGACCATTATAAAAGAGCTGAAACAATTCTAGCAAACTTTGATATGTTAGGATTTGCATATATAATTCATATACAATTAATATCAAAAATACGTGTATTAAACACACCCAGTAGAAATATTTAATGTATCTTTTGTGAACTGGATTCTGAAAACACATGAATCCCTAATTTTTTTTTCTATTTTACAGAGCAATTAAAAAAGATGGATACTTCTATGATTTAATAAGTGCACTTCGTCTTAAAAAAAAAACAAGGTTCAAGATTTAATCGATTCAGATCTAAGTTTCAAAATCAAATGAAATGTATTGTTTCATTCCTACATGTACATGTATATTGTACCCAAAAATTTAAATGATATCTGATCAAATTGATTTTAAAAAATTTTGTCTAAAATTGTAAATCTATCTCAAAAATGATTCAAAGTAGATAAGAATGGATGACACCAAATGTCATGGTCAATAGCAATCAAAACTCGGAGACGGAAAGGTCTTTATGTCCCTAGTCATGGGTAAGTATAATTATGTACATACATGTATATCAAAATTCAAATTACACGGTCATAATGTAACATTGGAATACAAATTTTCTGTAACTCACTATAAGCATTAAATAATTTAATAAACAAAGTTCTCAAGAATGGATGTCAGCAGATACACAGCCTTATTCAACAGCTATTCAAAGTAACGTGACACATTTTTATTCAACAAGTTACGCAAAATAAAGTGACGAAACATTTTGCAACAGGTATTCAAAGAAACGCAACTCACATTTTTTCCCCCAGTTTTTCAAAATCATGCAACAGATTGACTTGCTGCCACAAAATTAGTGTTCATTCAAAAATCACATCTTATTACTCTTGTATAATCAAATTCAAATTTAAATGATTATATGCTGAATAAACTTCACAAACATAATGCAAAAGATGGTCATATGAAACACTTATACAGTTGAATGAAATGTAAATTTCAACCTGATGAAAATCAATTCTAATGGCTGGACATTGCGCCTTATGATGGACTTTTCAATAATGATATCATTATCAAGTAGCATTTTTCTGTACGTAGTACATGTAGATACAATCTTGCAATTTTCGATCATGGAAATTTTCACGTGGGGTAATTTTCACATTTTACACGAATCAAGGAACTTCGTGAAAATTTCACACAGGAATAAATTTCACCCACACAAAAATTTCCCCAAAAATTTCACCCACACAAAAATTTCACCCCCGCGAAAATATCCCCTCTGTATTCTTACAATGGGAAAGACATTTTTATCGCGAATATTATCCCCCACGTGTAAAGTCTTGATATTAGAATCCAAAAATTTTCCCCCAGCGAAAATAACTGCATTTACAGTAGGCATATTATAGTAAATTCTCAATACATGTATAAATTCTCTTTTGCACATGCCCTTCTTGGATATCACATTTTTCTTCAAATCAGCCGATCAAAATTCAATTACCTGAGAATACATATAAAAAGACGGACAAACCAAACACTCAGTTATTTTTGAAATCAATATTAATAAATGATCTGATGAAATAAATCTAAAAAAAAAAACATCCCTTAAGCAGGATCCCGCAATATCTATCTCTAGCCGCTATATCCTATATTTAGCTTACATGCAAGTCTTAAATGCACATGCAAATTCTGAGATGACGATACAATCTTTAATTTTTGTTCAATCATATCAGCAGGATTCGTTTAATGAAAATTTCTTTTACTCAGCTGTTTGGACAAATCTTCATCAGATCTATTGGAAATGCTTATTTTCATATTAATGTCACAATACTATATGACGATACTGTGTAGGATTAGTTGTAAATTATTCTGGCCACATTAATGCGAGGTCTCCGCCCTCTTTCTTGAATAACACACCTCCGTTAGCTACTGCAGGCCGCACCATGATTGTCCGTCTTTTGTTTCCCAGCATGCAATGTGCCGGTTTCTCAACTAACACTTTCAGATCTTTTCCTTGTCTGTAAAAAAAAAACAAAATAGTTTTAGTATAATTGATATTCTAATCATATTAAGTTGCCACTAAAAGTACACGATATATCATAGAGAAGAACTTTCAACAATAATTTCCTCTAAATTGATGACTAAAATGGCACATCAGTAATACAATCAGAAAGATTGTGTTGTATAATACGCAAGATCACAAATACAGCGAGTGCAGCATGTCCGTTCTGATTTGCATTTAGTCACCTACCTAAACCATTGTTCAAAACTTGGGCAACTTTTCTGCCCAAGATGCAAAACGATGGAGAATAATCAAAGAGTGTGCGGAATATACATGTATTTGTATAATCTTGGTTAGAAGTATTTCAGATCTTCTGTATTGATGTACATGTATTGTCAACAGTTATCCTATGTATGTTATGCAATCTTCAAATTACTTTTGGAATCAAATCAGATACTTTTGGTGCAATTACAAACTTACACATTGTCTTACTTTTGGTGTTCATTGATACGTGCATGAAATCTTTGTTCGCCAAGTCGTCAAACAACCAGTCAGAATCATTAACACAATGAACACCAAAAGTAAGAGTTATACATGTAATTCCTTCAAACTGGCTATGCAAATTATGTCTTTTTCCTTAAATAAAGAAGTTTTAAATGGCATATATACAGGGTTTTTTTTTTATTTTGGGGAAGGTGCCTGTGCCTGTCCCATTTGGGAAAATCTGCGACATTTTGCTGAAATTGGGAAAAATTTTATACAAATTGTCATCACAGTAAAACCCTAAAGTATCATTTATTCAGACTGCTAATCCATTGATTTGCTTGAACTAAACAAGGGATGAATGAAAAACTTAAAGATGCACTTAGAAATAGGACATTTTGTGCTGACTTCCAGGTTTTGAGTCTTATTTTCTCAGGTAATTTTTTCATATTTCCTCTTTGGGAATTTAAGAGTAATTTTTTGGGAAAAATAGAGGAAATTTGGCATTGGGAAGGGGCCGAAATTCGGCCCCAAAACAAGGAAAAAAGAAACCCTGATATAATATCTCCTGTTCAAAACTAAGCATAAAACAGATACTCTTCACATGCTCTACATAGAGTGCCTATTTGGAATGGCATTTCATATTTTCAAGTTCGTAAGAAAGCATGTAATAGATACCTTTTCCATGCTCTACACAAAGTGCCTATAAATTCTCCGACCCGTTCTTCTTTGCCAGGATTCTGTAGACACAGTACTAAGTCATTGTTATCAGACATGTGTAATATAACTAGCTGATCAACTCCTGGAGTAACTGAGATACCGGTAACCACCGACAATGGAATGCCTTTTTTCAGCGGTTTGAACTTCTTTCGAGGGTCCAGCTTGTAAACGTACTGGTCAGTTACTGCCACTGCCCGGTCAGCTGATTGGTTGTGCTTGTTCACCTGAGAAGGAAAAAGGAAAAGATGCTGTAAGATATCAGGCAGGAAGTATAAATAGATAAATCTTGAAAGAGTCCATTTTCTGTCATATTTGCCTTTTTACTGGACAAAACTACATGTGAAAATATGCATATGTGAATAAGAATTTTTTTTAATGCTTTGATACAACGGAGCTACATTTAAACATATACCTACATCAGGGATGGGGTCAATTACATTACAATACATGTAATTAAATTACGCATTACATTTCATTTAATCAATTAATGAATTTATTTTTAGCACATCATTTTTTTAACAATGCCAAGTAGTCATTTCAAGTCTCTGACAAAATGCAAGAAAATGCAGGTCAATATTCATTCTACAGACCAAAAACCTTTTAAATTTTTGGTTCCCTGAGAAATCATTAATGCGCAATGCACATATTTTGCCTAGAAATGTTCCCTAGAAATTTTGGCACTTAAAAATATGCCAATAATTTTTAATTTGTCTTCAGTGATACATGTAAGTACAATGTAAGTTATCCCAACTGAATTTTGTCACATTAGAATCAAAGCACATTTGTAAACAGCGAGGAAAATTTCTAAACATGTACTAGTTTCTCATAATCAGAATACAGTCCTCTAAAAAACTACTCTGTGTGAGATTACTTGTAGAGAGGCATTGCAAAATCCTTGGGCTTGTGAAATCTTCTTCAAATCTCAAATACATGTGTAGAAGACTGGCTAATAAAAAAGAAATAAACAATAAACTTATATTATACAATGTACCTTCTTTGCGTAAGACGAAAACAGAATTTTGTTGAAGTGGTCCTTGGCCTTCAGGGTGTTCATCTTTGACACAAAGTCTGCTGTGCTGCTGTTGTCCTTGGACTGTACAAAGGTAAACGGTCAAGGTCATTAAGATTGATAATATTCAAACAAATACTTGATCCAATATACATGTAGTTTTGACAATATTGGATAAAACATTCTTTTATTTGTGGGACATGCTAAAACAGTTTGGTGCAAAAAGTATGAAAGATACCACAGTTTTAAAAGCTTTTCTTTACTAATAGATAGACCAAAAGTAAGATAGTACAATATCAATGTTAAAGAAAAGTGTCCTGAATATAAAATGTGCATTGAAGTAGTACAATTTACCTCAACCCCAAAATACCGTATGATAAATTAAATTCTGAAATAATACTTTTTAAAAACAAGTTTGATATTATGGCATCCTTGCACACATTGACAAATGTTGAGATGCAGTTTTTTTTAAATTAGACTCAAAAATCCAACTCAATATTTGAATAAAAATGCTCTTGAAAATTTGAGACAAATTCTTATCAAATTATGTAGAAGACTGCCGAAACGAATAATATTCCAGTGGCGTCTTGATTTGCACATGAATGCATACATTAAAATTACTTTATAAATTAAATAAACTTTTACTTCTAAAATTGTAAGGAATTTAATTGTACTTCAATTTTCTGATCCCTCATTTGTATAGTGCCATATAATTGTGCAATCTAGTCCCTAGCCAATAGATATGTACCATTTGTATTTATGTACATGTATAAAATATCAAGCTTTCATTCTAAATAGTGCAAATATGTAACATGCAATAAATAAGAGAATAAAATATCCTGCAGGTTTATCATCAGGATATGTTAAGCAATTTTTATTTTAACAAGTAGAAAAAGTTGTTTTGCAAACTAACTGTTTGTTTTGATACAATGAGTATACCTGAAAACATGCATAAGACTTGAAACTTGTTAAAAATACCATTTAAATTTTACGTCTCCAATAAAATTTAGTAATACCAAGTTGACCATAACCATATTCACGGTGGGTAATCTCACAACACAAAACATTCAAGGGTGGGCATTTTTTGTGTGATATAGATTATTTATCACTAAAAGGAGAATGTGATGCCTTAGCTATGAGATTTATTCAAAACAAGAGAAATAAAATCTTTTTCAAAAGCTGAAAAACGATCGGCACGATTCTTGTGGATAAAAGTGAAAGTAGTACGCTTATTGTGTTTGTGTGTTATACAAATGCTATAAAGGCCACTATTAACCTTATTTTGGATACAACTTCTTAAACTGGACCACATTCCCCTTTTTATTATAAATTATCTATATTGCACAAAAATATAGAAAAACTAATTGTTCTGTGTTGCGAGATTATCCACCGTGATATTGTAATTTTGATATTTCCTACATACATGTATACCTTGTGTGCAAGTCTAGCATATAAATACAGATACGGTAATAAATGCTTTATATAATGAATGATTTATCTGCTAAGGGACCTTCAACTGCGTCAAGCAATATGGCCGATGATGAAGTGTATAAAATCATACTACGTTATAACCATACTTCCAGCATTGAACTAGCAATTTTATGGAATTTTTACTAATATCCATCTCTGATGCAATTGAAAGGGAAAATCCCTTAATTTTAGCGCAATGGTATTTTTTATAAAGGGTGAATCAATTAAAAAAAAGAATAATCAAATTAATGACAAATATTCAAAATTGAAAACATAGTGCAAAAGGAAAGACACATTGCAGAGTTGTTAAAAAGTGAGGAAAAAATATCAGCATCAATGTAAAAATGCAAGGAAATCATTGTAAGTAAACTCTGCAGAAACATTTTAAAAGAGTGCATTCCGTCATTGTTTCTCCTTTTTTTCTTGCCCTTAAGTTAAATTTCACACTTTAGCAACCATTTCAGTGCATAAAATTGCAGAGTTAAGTTTTGGAAAAGTCAGATCACGTCTTTCATGTGCATCAGATTTCAGCCAGAATGAAGGAAAATTCATGAAAATCTACTTTTTTCTGGAATATCCTACCTCGCCTCTTAATGACTCCTGTAGATACATCGCAAAGTTGCAGTTGATACAAAATTCATATTTAAGAAAGGAATTTGGCAAATGTTATATCTAAATCCAGGGCTCTCACATCCATTTTTGGGACTGGGGCCTGTGAAATTGGGAAAAATAGTAGCATTTCTCAACAATTGGGAAACAATATCGATAGATTCGGATGCCTTTTCACTTGAAATGTAACCCTCTTTTTAACAATTTTCCATGAGGTGACATGTTGGTAAAAATTGTCAATGAATGGGAAAAAAGATATCATTTTGCATTGAGAATTGGGCCGAATATCAGCCCCAAATCAGACCAATCGAGAGCCCTGAAATTTAACATTTTTATAGTTATCTTAAAGTTTGTAATTTGTACACAGTATGTGGATAGTTTTGGAATCAAAAATACATGTAGGACCAAGCCTGTGTACAAAGCAAGTGCTCTAACCACTTAGTAAACCTGGTATGACACCTAAACACTTAAATTTCAAATTACTGAGAGAAAGGGTCAATTTAATACTTGTAATAAAATATGTACATGCAATGTATTGGTGTTAGATTAATGATCATCAGTATAATTTACATGTATATATGTACATGTATGTGATATGGTTCTAATCTTAACTTCTTAATATTTGAAAGTGGGAGTTTATGATACGCAGCCTTAAATGAAAACTAAATTGACTTCAAATGTAGGGATCTCTTCGATTTAATCTTGAAATACATTCACATTTATCATTGATCTTCACTGAGGTCACTTTTCCAATAATTGTACCATACGATCTTAAAGTTTTTGAAATACAAAGTTACTTCCCGTTAGTGTAGGTATCCCACATTAAATCATTGTAACGTTATTAAATTCCTTTAAAAACATTGTATTTTTAACCCTGTTTCCCTAAATTTTACGCTTGTTTCCATAGAATTTGATGATGTCACAATTATACGAGAAGAAACTCTGTATTTTGAACTGACCAAATTCACTACTGTAAATTGCTTTATTTTCGTCAGTACCAATTTTCGTCAATTTGTTCAAAATGACCATTTCGTCAGTACGTAAATTCGTCATCCAAGGGTCCCTAAAATGTGAATTCGTCTGTGCAAATGCCAACTTAACATTCAGATAGGCCGTATGCTTTTGTTTTCATTGTTTGTTTAACTATTATTGGTATACAAACAATTACCATGATTACAGATCAGCTTGTTGTGAAAACATATCATTTGGTAAATTGAAGTACATTATATGCGACTTTGGGTGCATATTCAGTTTTTAATGGTTTATCATTTGCCTGACGTAATTACTCTTAAGATTTAATTTTTCCTTTCTACACTATATTTTATCGGGAGAATTTATATTCGTCGATACGTAATTTCGTCAAGGGAGGCACTGATGAAAATGACGAAAATTGGTACATGACGAATAAAAACCAATTTACAGTATTTTGTAAAATTACACTAGAATTATTCAATTCCTAGCATACATGTACTATCATAACTAAAATATGAACGCACATCATATCACAAATAACCTACCATGGCAAGATAATTTCCATCCCATTTCCTCTTTAGGCCCCACTCTGACCTTTGACCTTTCAGTGCTTCTGCTGCCATGACCTTTAATCTTAACATCTCCCATTCTGCTCTTGGAATGTTTCTCAGAATCATGTTGGCTCGCCACCTGCAATGGTGAAATTGACAGTATTGATATCATGATAAAATGTACATGTAAATGTAAAATCATGCAAATTTACACTGGGTGCAAAACAACTTACACAGACAATCTGGCCATGCCCACTAAATCAAAATTTAGTTATGTCTATTGGGTGGAAAGCATAATTATATTAGATGCATCATCTTCTATGAATGCTTATGATAAATGAAATCACTACATGTATGATTTTTACAGACATACATGTACATGACAGACATTGGTAAATGTACAATGTACAAACTATGATATCTCTTTAGCTACTGTGCTAATAATAAGAATACTTGATCAACTTTTTATACCTATTGTGAATCCTTTGTAACAAGGTGACCATACCCTCCAACACGCTGGGAGGTTTGGGCCATTGTACAGTCTTCCCATAGTCCTTCATCTGTCGTACATTCCTATATGTAAAAATAATAAAAGTATGTCAGTACAATCTGCTTAGAATCCATATCTGACAGTATAAAATAGGCTTTGTTCTACTCTTATGTAGGTACATGTACATCGTACATATACAGAAGTATGTATTATTATTACATGTACTTCCTTTAATGAAAATTGTGGGGGTTTTCTTATAATGACATGCTTATGAAATGTAAATGTGAATCATGTTCAAGTTACGTATATATACATGTAAGCGCACTTGGCTCATTTTCCATAATAATCTATGGCAGATAACATATTTAGCGTAGTGTTAAAAAAGCGCATTCTTAATAGCGCTAACTCCTCTGAAATATGAATTCCTTGTAAAGGCACAATATGTGTAGACATATAGTATTATGTAACTAAACAAAGATAGTGCTTACTTGAATGAGTTGACGACCTTGAGGACATACTGCCTCATTTTGTATTTCCTGAAGCGGGCCATAATCAGGTAAATAGCCCTCATAAACTTGGCCTTCCTCCTAGCATTACCACCTCGCCACATCTAAATATTCAATTTATTATAAGTACATGTACATGTAGCATAAAGGATTTCTTAACAAAGTGTTAGTGAGCAAATTCAAAGCTGTATGCAGTTATTACTAGTACATGTACAGTCAAACCTGTCTTAAAGTGACCCTCTTTTTAGCGACTTCCTGATTTATGTGACCTTTTTTATTCCTCCTGAGAAATCTTCCTATCAAATTAACCTGTTTATAGCGACAACCTGTCTAACGCAACAACGACAATGATTGTTTTGTCCCGTACTGAATTCCGAACCTGTATATTACGACTTTTAGAGTTGAAAAGGACCCAAACTACATATTATTTTGCATGAAATCTCTTCATCAGTGTCTTTCATAATTATATCTTCAGTGATAAATAAAATCTAATGTGATTTTATATGTGCAATACGATTAATCAATAAATACAGGAATTGATATATGCAGTGATTCATTTAATAGTATTGCTCTTATACTGCGAAAATTTTGTTGGTCAAAGTCAGATCAGCTTGAACCTGTATTCAGTGACCACCTGTCTTATGTGACCTATTTTATGACGGCCCTTGCAAAGTCACATAAGACAGGTTTGACTGTACATACATGTACATGTATAAAAAAATATCTTATGATGAACATCATACATGTGTTACACTTATGCTAAATTCTGACAGTTGGCTTGTTTTTTAAAAGGTTTTTTCTTCAGATTAATATTTAGTATATGGAAATCTATTAGTACATTTTATCATTCCTGCAAAAACTTTCATTTCATGGAGTTCTGTAGTTTATCAACATGCATGTTAATATCAAATCTCAGGAGATAAAATATTACTTCTATCTTATATCTATTATTCACCTTTTGTAGGAATACAATGATAGTTGGTATTCTGGAATCCCTTGTCTCCTCCAAAGAAAAGAGAGTTTGTGGGGACCGTATAAAAATTTTTGACCGACCATACTCGCAGTCCTTTTCATGTCCCAATGTTTGGAGGATCTTCTTTACACCATCCACTTCGTTTCCTTGGAAATTAGGCCATGTGTATTTGGTTGTACATTTGTATCTAAACAGATTTAAAAAAAAATACCATATTAATAAATATTACAACATAAATCATATCTGAGATTCTATGGCCAAAGTCATGGTATGGGAAACCACAATAAAGACCTACTATGTGAAATATATAAATATTATATGAAATACTTTGAATCAAATGATATACACTATAAAAGTTTAACGTCATTTCAAGTCAGGAAAATACGTACATGTATAAGAAAACTATTTTACAGCATTAAGTAATAAATAAAGGGGGTTTCCTTTGACAAGTGAATCTGATGTAAGTCAATTTAGTTTAAACTGTATTTATTCAGTAATATTTCGAATCAGTACATACATGTAACAACAAAAATAAGTAAATTCACTGATGAGATAGAAAACAAGCGATAATCGCTTATATCAATTCGTTTCTCATATTTCATTTTGCACTGTACGATCATGAATAAAGTGAAGAAAAGAGATAAAGAAGAGAATGGAGACTAGAATTAAGAATGCATGTTGATAGTATTAATCTATGCGAAGAGATGAGGATTTAGGTTATTTTAATAGATGAGTTAAGAGATGAAGATTTTAATTGTGATGTTTACTGGACATAGGAAAGATCTGTTGATTAAGATATATTTTATGGCACAGAAGCTTGTGATCAATATGCGTGTAAAACAAAAAGATTGAAGTCTTTTTAAAGACCCATACCTCTGTAGGAATCTACTGTACGTCATCCTGTGAGCGAAGCCGGCCCTACGTACACGTACGTTCTCCATCAATCCAAGGTACATAACCTGATGTTTTACTCTCTCGTAGTTGAAGGAACTCGGAGATTTTATCTCATTTGGTTTGACACACCTCACATAGTGTGGTTCCTGTATGGTAAATAAAATGAATAATGAGAAATACTTAGGCGACAGAAATTCAATTTTTAGTTTTACGATTCCGCCGACCCTAATTTTACCACAATTGGAAAAAAAATGCAAATGGAAAAGTATACCTTTAAAAAAATCCATCTATTGGTATACTGCAAATGTGGAAATTTTCGCGTAATTTTTCATGATTGTATTATTATCGCAAAAATAAACCCAGCATGAAAATTACAACCAGTAATAAACAATTTAAGGAAATACTCCCTATTTTGCCAAAATTACCCCAACTAACACTGTACCAATTATCATTTTACGAAAATTTCCCCCAGCAAAAATAACCGCGTCAACAGTATTTCTGGTGACGGCTCGTGTGCTACTTAATTTCATAATTTCAGCTGATACATGTATTTTCAGCAATTGCACCTTTTAGAGGTATACTGAACATTTTAGTTTTCAAAACAGGGCTAGCTGTAAAACCCAAATATTCTTTCATACAACAACTTGCCAGAAAATATTATCAGATTCTGACCCACTTTAAAAATACAGGCTACCCCAACAAGTCCTTTCACTCTCTATACATAAACTTGTTGACTTTTTTAAAGATAAAATTGAATGCTGAAAACGAACTGTAAATCAACGATACGGCCTCTTCTCGTATCGTGTATCGAACCGTCGTCAAGAACCGCGGTGAATCCAGAACCACGGCGAATCATGACAGCCCTAGTTACCCCATCAAGTCCTTTCACTTTCTATACATAAAACTCTCAACAGTCGTATTGTAAATTGTACATGTACATCGATCCACTAACCTTCGTAGCGAGGTTGTCAACCAAAGCTATAATAGAGTTTTTAAAGTTCGTCCCCGCTGTAACCGGTCTCTTTGTGGTTTCTGTTATGTGCTGTTTTCCTTCGGGCCACATTAACTTCAGGATTTCCTCTTTACTGTAAGGGAAGATAACGTATCAATGTATGAGGATCTTGGAATTTTTGTTTTCAAATATTGTTGTTTGAAATTTTTTATCTCCATATTAAAACCTTGAGAACTCAATTTTACTCAATAAAACTGCAGTGATACTTGTACAACTTTCATAATTTTACATGTAACTATACTATTATGACAAGTTTGTATATACAATTGACAGTCTTTATAAATTTGAAAGTAGACAAATAAATTTAATATGACAGGATGGAATCTACATGACCATACTTTCATTCAACAAAATCTAAACATCTCTGACAAATATTCAATTTCATGTTGCCTAAAACTCATAATACCATAGTCATATTGGATCATTGAAACAACATTTACACTTGAATAGACTTGACAAAATTGATGTGTTAATTACCTGTTGTAGAGTAATCTCTTGAAGTCCTGGAATAACGTGTCTTTGTTCTTATCTATAAATCCCGGTACCTCGTACGTCACCTCCCCGGCATAATGTTTGATCCTAAAGTCACGATTATGTTCTAACGTCTTGTCTGACGGATTCACCTGTAAATAACATTTGAATTATTTTTAGATTCCTATACATTGTACATGAATAGTCTTTCCACATATCAAAGAAGAAATAAGTAATTTATCAAAAACTTGTACTTTTTCACTAAGGCCACACCAAATTAATTTTAAGTTCTTCGTAATCTGAAAATAATTTTTAGGGGCGAGCGAGCGATGGTGTAAATTTAAATATTTAAATTTCCAAATGACCAAAACATGGAGTGAGCGAGCAAGCGAACAAGTTTTTTCACCTTTTTTTACCATTTGATGATAAAATCAGATTAATTTCGAGTTTCCATTTTCACATATCATTTTTTTTTTCAGAATCAAAATATCATTTTACTGATCATTTATTATGAAAAATAAGATTTCTGTGTGTTTGTTAGCTATGAAAAGATACCTAATGGCAGTAAAATGAAACATATTACAAATAAGAGACATATAACTAAATCAAATTTCTAAGTCAGTGTGAGGGCATATCTTCATGTATAGATTTGAATGCAGTGATTCTTTTTTTGCCATTTTCAAACGCCACCCCTACCCTTTTGTTTGGGAAAATATGAAACATTTTGGGATAAAGAGGGAACTACTTCTTATATTTAACACTCAAAAACTTGTTGAAAATCATTCAATAAGCTATTTGGGCATAGAAGAGGTAAAGCATTGAAACTATCATTAAATTCAATTTCAGAAGAAGATTAGTGTTGCATATACTTCAAAATGAAAACTTTAGGAGTTTCAAATTAATTGGGAATCTAAATCTAATGTTTTGGGAAAATAAAGCCAAATTTTGAAAGGGGAAACCACTCATATTTGGTGGAAAATTGGGCAAAAAAATTATTGGAATGGATATCAGCCCTGAAAAATAAGTAACTTTAATTTCCTTCGTTAAAGAAAAAAATGCAAGTGTCAATCAGTGAGTATAATGTACACTAAATGAACAAAACTTACGTTTGAAGGGAAATGTTGGAAAATGACATATTTAAGCAACTAGGTCTTCCAAACTCACACAGTTTTGTATCATGGAAGATAACATTACATTGATATATCTAGATAGAGACCTAGACCTCACAAAGCAAGGCAGAAATTTGGTCAGACATCTAAACAAATCAAAGGGTGTCCAAATCAAGAAATCCAAATAAGATATTTGCATTATCCTAGAACATATTTTATGTGTTATTTCTATGTTTGACCGTGAATCTAATTGTTTCAGAGTTAATGTTCCTTGCAATGTCTCATAAACTGTTCGCAGGTAAAACATTCACCTGGGTCGAGTTACTGGCCACTTGCAATCTATTATAACAATGAAAGATCTAGATTGTGTCAAAATTTATGTTATACTTTACAAACCTTCTTTTATCACATGTCAAGAGGCTCTATTTGAATGGAATTTTCCCAAGACAATCACATTGAAGGCATAAAAGCCATCTAGGGAATAATATTGTACCATTTCTTCCGTGGGATTTCGCTGATGTACTTTCGTTTTCAGCAGTTAAAATACGAAGAAAAACGGATATTTACGTTCCGGAACTTTCACGGAGCGGTCGCTGCCGTTTCAGGTGCGGGATTTAAATTTAAATATTTAAATTTGAAATCGGAAAAATCAGGAGCGGTAGGTAACGAAGAACTAAAGATTAAATTGGTGTGGCCTAAGTACAAATATTTCTTCAATGGAACAATGTCATGCAATTTTCAAATATTACATGTAGCACACTTTTTGAATGACTGTCAAGAAACAGGCACATCACTTTGACATTTTTAAAATTGACCTTTACTCTCATTGGTTGTTAATTCTCATCATGCTTGACAGCTCCTGCAAGTTCTATGCTTGTGTAATGTATATAAAGTAAATCGCAGCCATTTACATGTATGTGAAAGTGACTACCAGACAGATGGACTGCCATAGATAGGAATCAGGTATGACACATTTGCTTCAAAGGTTACATACAAGAATGTACCAAAACTTACAGATCTGCTTGTGTAGTGGTCATGTTTGCTCAGTTTCTGTGACATGGCTGTCAGGAACATCTGTAATCATAAAGAAGATAATCCATTGTCAAAATACAAATGTACACTTGTATACAACATTTGTACAATGTACATGTACATTACTAGAACAATTAAGCATGAAACTTTACAATCGTGCATACTCATGTATGAAAATTCATCTTGACTTTTATTTAGAATTGCCAAATTATTTTCTTAATTTTCTGTTGTACAAACAATTTCATCGTGCTCAAGTGGTTAATGTGTCGGTCCAGTTTCCCAAGGGTTGTTGGCCGAGCCTGGTACCACAGTTCCGCTGACATTATCATACCTGTCAACCTTTTTCAGACAAAAGAGGGTCAATGACCCTCTTTTGGAAATGAAAAAGAGGGTCATAGCGCGCAAAACAAAATCGCGACCTTTTGCTTGTGTCATCATGAATAAAATTTAAACCCCCCCCTCCAAAAAAAAATACAGGTCAATAAAGTTCATTTTATTGTAAGACATGTAAAGCATTTATTTAAATTGTAATAATGCATAATCATGATAATGTAGCACATATGTTAAATTCTAGGACTAATCAAGACCTGAAGGTTCATAGTTGAATTTGCTAGGCTAGATATATTTTTATTTAGTTATTGCTATACTAAGATTTTGTGTGAAATGAAGCTTCAATTGTTTTAAACGCTATAAAAACATTTGTCCCTCGGGTGAAAGACATGACCCGCGCGGGTGATAAAAAATAATTGGGTCAAAGGGTAAAAAAGCGGGACTGACATGCCGAAATCAGGTCAGTTGACAGCTATGCATTATGCACACTTCAGTAGTACATGTTTATACCAAAACTGTCCATGTACGTGTTATGTCTACATATCTGTGGTATTTTTTTTTTAAATTGGAAAATTTTTAACACATTTGAGCCATTATGCAGCAGAACTTAATTCTTCACACACCAGCCTAACCCCTTGCTGCCCACAAATTTTCCATCTTTTATCTTCTCCAACCCATCTAAACTTACCTCATCTGTGACCTTTCCCACACTAAGACAAGCTTCATCCAGTATCGCCAGGATTCCTTTATGTTGCTGTTCTACCAGATCTACGATGATTTTATTGTTAAAGTACTCGATATGCACCCACTCAATCCCTTCTCTCATATACTCGTCCTGTTCCTGTTTTAGCACGAGTTCTATAAATAGCTGCTGGAGCTTCTCATTGCAGTAGTTGATACAAAATTGTTCAAAGCTGAAAAAAATTTAAATACAAAAATTGAGTATACTTGGTTTGAATGTTCGTCATATACATGTATGACGATGGTACATCTCATCTTAAATTCTAATATTTTCCAGCACGTATATGTATAAATCATCTTTTAAAATATTTTTGCCATATACAGATATTAACATGACTTTATACATGTATATACTCCGTGAATCTTTAATATGTTCAACATGGCACCTGTTGGAAAGCTTTCATTATGATAATCAAAAAGTTTGTGAAAGTTTTGTTTTGAATGCAGCTGACATGGCTCAAGGATTTGATAATCCTTCAATTCAACAGGGCCGAAAATATAAAAGATAAAAGATAAAATAAAGCAAGTTTTTTTTTTTTGTACGCACACAATTATACATATAGGTGCTAGGCACTCAATAACATCATGGAGGCTTCTCATCTACTATATGTAAATCAAGAGTCTGACATACATGTAAATACAGAGTCTGACTAACACGTAAATCCAGAGTCTGACTTACATGTAAATCCAGAGTCTGACTTTTAGATTTGGAGTATTTAGAAAGAAACAATCTTCCTAATAACATCATGAAGACTTAATCTCGTCTTCTATATGTAAATCCAGAGTCTGACTTACATGTAAATCCAGAGTCTGACTTACATGTAAATCCAGAGTCTGACTAACATGTAAATCCAGAGTCTGGCTTTAAGATTAGGAGTATTTTGAAAGAAAAAATCTTCCTAATAACATCACAAAGACATAATCTCGTCTACTACATGTTAATCCAGAGTCTGACTTACATGTAAATCCAGAGTCTGACTTACATGTAAATCCAGAGTCTGACTTTCAGATTTGGAGTATTTTGAAAGAAAAAATCTTCCTAATAACATCATGAAGACTTTATCTTGTTTACTACATGTAAATCCAGAGTCTGACTTACATGTAAATCCAGAGTCTGACTAACATGTAAATCCAGAGTCTGACTTACATGTAAATCCAGAGTCTAACTTTAAAACTTTGAGTATTTTGAAAGAAACAATCTACCTAATAGCATCATGAAGACTTAATCCCATCTACTACATGTAAATCCAGAGTCTGACTTACATGAAAATCCAGAGTCTGACTTACATGTAAATCCAGAGTCTGACTTACATGCAAATCCAGAGTCTGGCTTACATGAAAATCCAGAGTCTGTCTTACATATAAATCCAAAGTCTGACTTACATGTAAATCCAGAGTCTGACATATATGTAAATCCAAACTCTGACTTTAAGATTTGGTATATTTTGAAAGAAACAATCTACCTTTGATGAGAAAAATTAATTTAGTGTCATGGTAATAATCATATACATGTACTACTAATAGCAAATTTTGAAGAGATTTGGATCAGCAACCTGTTGTTGTCAAAGATTTCAAAGCCGTAAATATCCAGCACTCCTATGACGGTATTTTTGCCGATGTAGTTTATACCACTAGCCTTGGGATCTATGGCCTCGTTGATACGGCCCACAATCCATGAAAACATTCTATCGTACATGGCCTGAAAAAATCATTTTCTTTCATTATACAAATACAATATACATGTATATACGTACATGTACTTTAGGTTCATTCTAAAATTCTGCTACATACATGATATATCCCTTCTATATTTTCACTAAATTATATTTTTTCAAGTCAATTCAAGAGATTTTAACATTATATCAGTAATGTACCATTCCAGAACTTTTGTTGAACAATGCCAGATGCTAAGCTAAGATGCAATACAATTGCCTTTCATACATAAAATTCAGCTGACTTTTCAAAAAAGAAGCTCTTCTGTAGACAAATGGGACTTAATTTCTTTATTTTCACATTCTATTTATACATTTCCTGGAAATTTTACTTCTTTGTACATGTATTTTCCAGTAAAATAGATAAGTTTCAGACGTACCTTAGCAAAAGCATTCCTTGCGTACTCTGCTTCTTTGGTAGTTAGTTGTTTCTCCACAACTTGTCCTCCGGCAGCTATCACACGGCAACAAAGGGCCTTCGTCAGCTCCTCGTCTGTTACTGATAGCAACTTTGCTATGTTGCCTAGCAACGTCTTGTCAGTAATGCCCGCCATGTCATGGTCATCCTCAGCTTCATATTGTAAGTTTCCCTGTAACCATAGTGATGAAGAATGAAGATCTAGGTTCAGTTTGTATAATACTTTAATCCTGTTTATTTGGATGTGGAGAAATTGTAACTTTGACCATTGCATTCCTTGAGATAATATGTTGCATTTAAAAGAAGAAGTGACATGAACATGATGAATGAAGGAAGAGAGAATGATGTATTTTGTTATATACATGTATGTACAGCCAAATTTAAGCTCTAAAGACTAGAAATCGTGTGCTGCATTTTCATTTGACGTCACAATTAATGCTTTAGCTCAATAGAAACATGCCGCAACGGCTGTTCTAACCTGCATACTGAACTCTCGGTGACTTAAATTTTTTAACAAATATTCTTATACAGAAAGCGTCAATTTCAGAAAATAAGAATGAAACTGACAATTGTGCTGCATATATGTATGCATCTAACAAATGTCATCATTTGTGTTTTGGTATGGAATGCAACATAGGGCAAGTTCATTTATTGTATGTAATGCAGTAACATGCATTACAATTATACCATAAAATCACTAAAGTCTTCCTGTGATGCATATATGTAATAAAACACAAATTAAGATGCTTATTCTATACAAGTTTGATGCTGATAAACATATAATTACCAGATGGAGTACAGCAGCGACTATCTTCCACAGAGCCTCTGCGTGACCGAACGAGAAACCCATCGTCTTCAGGGCGGCCATGACACCTCTGTAATCCTCACGGTCATTGATGGTATGACACTATATAAACAAAGAGTTTGTACAATCATTATCAAATATTTTGAACGATAAATTTTAAAGATATGTCAGTCTAAACCTCATGTTGTTCATGACCATGCATGTCCAAAGCAACATCGAGTTGCATGGTAAGATTTCATATTGCTTTATTCTTGTTCTTTCAATACACAGTAGATTCTTTGACAAATCAATGATGCTTTCAAACTTTTTTTGATATAATTGTTTTCAAACTCTTTTTCTATCATAATCAATTTTAGTCGCAAACTTCATTCTAAAATCTCTCGTGAAAAGCAGCAACATGCAATATAGGTCTCACAGGGGTAAATCGCCTCCGAAGAAGCCTGTAGTAGGGAAATATAGTTCCTAATGAGCTTTTGAATACAAATAAACTATGAAAACAACCATTTTTGTGCATAAACTTTATATCATGTTTGAGGAAAATTTAGATTCTTTCAAATGAACTATACTTGATATAGAATGAGGCACTATATTTCATGGAAGGATGCGATATGTATAGGGTAGTATGAGAGCACTGGGTAAAACTGCAAGGTGCTTTTAAAATCGTTCTCACTTTTCAAGGCCAAATTGCTCGTAAGATGCAGCGTGACTTTCTTTGCAGACTTATATGAGAAAAAAGTTTGAAATCTTGACTATGCATGTGTGAAAGCGTTTTTGATTCTTTTTTCTCTGAGCTGAGATATCGGCGATCAACGTTGACAAGTTGCTATAACAGAAACATATCGGGATTTATTTACCATGTTTACCCCAGTGAGACCTATAGCAAAATCCATAAATCCTGCATTCACCAAATACATTAAATTTTATCCAAATTGAATCCACTTCTTTCATTGATTTCTAATTCAGATGCCACTCAATAGGTGTAAACTTTCATAAAATGGGATCACACAAGCATTCATATGACAAAATCTTGATCAAAAATCATTTCAGGATGATATTCTACAAACACTCTTTGAACGTATTGTACACATGTATACTTGAGAACACACATTTAATAACATGATAATTTTATTACACACAGACCTACACATGTACAGTATTTGACAGTGCCCATTTAACATGCTGAAAGTGATTTATTATGGCATGGCATGGGTACATGACATAAATATATCGGACTAAATGCAGATCAAACTCATCAACAAAAGTTATATAGGACACACTCTGGGTACTAACCAAAGATCCTGGGATTCGTCCCTACATATCACAGTAATGACTTAATTAAAACTTGTTTCTCAATCTATATCGTATATTATGATAATGTAGATCTTTTGACATTATGCTGTAACATTTAAATGTACAGTAATTAGATTTACAGTGAGCATAATATTTACTGTAGACATGAAATTCACGAATTTTTCAAAAATTCCAAAAAATAAAATTCCGAAAATAACCACATTTACAAGACTCATTTTTAGGCAAAAAAATAGTACATACATGTATCTAGAAAGTTAAATGTAGTATTATCCGTTCTTTACGAATTTACAGATTGAGTTACTTCCCATTCGGAACAGTATTTGATGTGAAGCAATTGTGACATTATAAAACCATTTTGAAATCCGCATAAAATCCCAGAAAAAGATGCTTCCGACTGAAGTTTCTATAGGAATTTCGTAACGCTTCTAAGTCATATACGGTCCTAAATGGGCATTAACTCTGTACACTCTGTAAAGATTGAAAATGAAAATACTACAGTAAAAGTGATTTGGAAGGACACAGGCCATGTGCAATAATCCCTGTAAAATATGTCCTATTGAAGCCTATGTGCTTTTTTAAGAAGTGGCCCATTGAAATTATAGAATATGGTTGGAGATTGCCCATTTACATGATTTCCTTCCCAATCACACACCTTTATTTAGAAATTCCATTTTTTTTTTCTTTTTACTAAAAATATATTCATATGCAACATCAATACCTTTGGATCTCCGCCTTGGTTGATGAAGTAGTATTTCATTGGATCCCTCACTAGTTTAAGTTCCGCTAGTTTGTCGTCCTTAGCTCCGGAGATCAGTTGATAAAATGAGTGAAAATTCCTCTCGCCAACTTGTTGGTGAATGACACGGGACTAAAGTCAAAATTCAAAAGGATATTTTTAAAAATCTCTAATGTAACACATACATGCATGATACAACCCAAGTCTAAATCTAAGTATGAGTTCGCATCAATTTTGAAATTCTCTTGTTCAGCTCCAAGAAGTACATGTTGTCAATACATATATCAGACATTATTAAATGATCAGGAATTATTGCCAATTTTGCTTATTTCTGATTGGTGGAGAGGCTCTTTGATAGAGTGTATCTTAGAGTTAGAGTGAGTTGACCACAAACGCTCCGAAGCGGTCTATTCAAAATTAGCGTGTGCATGACCAGCACGAGCATTGATTTTGTAGTGTTAGATCTTTGACTTCGCGTATCATTACAATGCAAATGTTAATAATATCCTGATAATTTAATAAAGCAGTTATTGACTTTTGATTTCGGTCTACTCGTGACTATACATACCTGGTCAGGCATTGGTTAACCTCAGCCTTAGGCCTCGGTCAACCAAATCCTGACCAGGTCTGTATAGTCACGAGTAGACTCCATCAAAAGTCAATAATTGTATATTACTAAATTTGAAGACGTTTGACATAAGAAATACACCAACCCTTTAATTCATCCTCATTGCATTTATCAAACATAGATGAAACACACAGCAGAACTGCCTCTATTTGTCCAATTCAACATGTTCAAGGTCGTATCAAAATTCTGAAATTTGGTTTCCTTAGAGTTTGCCGTTTCTGCTGTAGGACTGAAATGCTTGAAAAAGGAACATCCAGGCCAGGTAGGTTCAAAAGTTTTCAACCATGCAAACTGAATACAAAATACTCAGTTTATGATAATTTTGCTGTTAAAAAAGTATTCTAATGCTCTCCGTTTGTAATGCACATTCTAATTCGTTGAGCGATGAAAAACTGCAAGGGGATTCACAGTTCACTGCAGTTTATGCTATGACCTCAAGTGTTCCTATGATGACATTGTTAAATGAAGGCGTTATCTAGCTGATTACTGACCAAAGCATTAGAAAAGGTTACCATCCTGATGTTTTACAAAAACTGACAGGGTATTGGCGAATCCCCTGTCAGAAATATCTGTTTTAACGCTCAGCTAATGCCTCAGTTTCTGACAGGGAATTTGCCGATACCCTGTCAGTTTTTGTAAAGCACACACCTAGTAAGCCCTAAGTAACAGAAGTATTCATCCTTACCTTTTCTAAGAGGTAGTTGTTGATATGGCCACCAATGGGGTCACCTTTGAAATCAAAATTAATGTCCATGTATTTGCCGAACCTGCTAGAGTTATCATTCCTGTTGGTTTTAGCGTTACCAAATGCCTCTAGGATTGTGTTGGATTTGATGAGTACTTCCTTAACTCTGAAACGAAGAATTCAGATGTATATAATTTATAATATTTATAATCTGAAATTCAGTATCATCATGATCATATGTATTAATAGTTATTCTTAAAAGTATTAATTTAATTGAACGATTAGCCAATGACTGACATAAATTTCATCATAAACATAGGGTATAGCTCGTCTATACAGGTTTTTGTCAAAAACCAGGTTAAAGTTTTTGAAAAGTAGGTCAAAGTCCAAGGTCAAGGTCACTAGATCAAAGGTCATGGTCTCAAAAGAAAGGTCTCGTCACAAGGTATCTACATGTGAAATATCAAAGCCCGCACGCGTGCGCCTACCCCTTATAGTTCAAGAGATATAGCCCAGGTTAAAGTTTTGTCCATGGTCGACGACAACGACGCCGAGGGTATGGCATTAGCTCTCCAGACTTTTTCGTCCCGGCGAGCTAAAAATCATGAACATTGCAAAATAACAAAGAGAATTTGTAGTGGATAACATTTAAAGTTTGTACATGTACTGTATTTTGCGTGTGGATGGATGAATTAGAATTGAAATTATATCAATTAGATAAGACAGAGTGGTAACATGAGAGTAACTTTCTGTTATCATTCAAAGTATTAAAATTGTAGACTTGCAGTTTGTATAATTGTATCGTTTCATTGTATTGTATTGTATTGTATCATGATTTTATTGTATTGTTTCATTGTATTGTATTTTACTGTTTTATATGTATTGTATTGAATTGTACAATATCATATCATGATCATATTGTACTGTTGCATTGTATTTTACTGTATTGTATTATCTTGTATTGCATTGTTTTGTACTGTAATCGGGTAATGTATTGTATTGTATTGTATCATATCATGATTTATTGCATTTACTTATATTTCATTTCGTTATGTTCAATAATATTGGATTGCATATAATAGTAATATATTTTTCAGTGTTCAATAATGTTGTATTGCATTGTTTTGTATTGAGCTGTACTTTTTTCAGTGTTGTATTGTATTGTGTTTTAATATTAGTGGTATTATAATTCTGTGGGGTTTTTGTGGGTGTGTATGTATGTGTGTGTTCCGTCTCGTTTATTAAAATGTATGCCTCACTGTAATGTTTTGTGATGTAGTTGTCATAGAATCATACAAAGATATAGCAACATGCAAGAAATAGGAAAGTCTCAAGGAAGTTTTCATTGTAGATTTACTCACAGAAGCTTGTTAAGAAATCAATAGGAAAAGCTTTCAAAAATTTTGCGGATATGAGGTAATACGCTTGAGATCAATTTCTAAGAAATGTAGGAATTTCAAAGATTGTGATCTCCGAAGGCTCAGTTTTTTAACATAGGTCAAGATTGCTACTTCCTACATGTCATAGACATTTTAATTGTGTACAGTACAATGTGTGATGTACAAAATATCAAGAAATTTAATATATGGTCAAGAAATACCATTATTATACATGTAGAAGCTAGTTTGGCCATTAAAAAAACATTGAAAGACAACTGATATATGGCAGGCAGAGAAAGAAATAGACAGAAAACTGGCTAAGGTCAAGGTCATTAGGTCAAAATGTCTTGCTTTAATAAAACAAAAGGTAGTAAGATTATTAAAATCAACAACTTGAAAGATCCATCACTTTAATTATTCTGTATTATAATATACACAGTGTTTTACTGTAGCCATGGTGACACTAATTTTTTTTTTTTTTTCTATACAGGCTGGAGGCCTTCTGTACCTTTAGACTAACTACCTGATCTTTTTACCATTCAGGGGGCGTATCATAAAAGAAAAATCTCATCAATGACATCATAAAGCTATGGAAAAGATATAAATATCTTCCTTCTGTTATTGACAATCGTAAAACGGCCAGTAATCTATTGTTAATTACACATTGACCCACTTTACATCACTTTTATTATGTGTTTACCTCCCTTTTGTTTACCTATGCTTCCAACAGGGCCCCCACACTAACAATGTATCCTATAGTCTTATGGCGGTCTGTGATTTGACGGTGATTTAATACGTCATAACCTGCGCACCTGACGGGCAGATGGTCTTGTTAGATGCCTTCTTTTCTAACTAATCATTCTCTTATTTGATGTTCTGAATTTCTACAGCTTGAATTAGTTAAGTTATAAAGCTATAAATTACAATTACTTGCTACCTGGTTTCCATGGAAATGAATTTTTTTTTAACTTCAATACTAGTATGTGCTATGAAATAAAAAGAATAAAATTTGCCTTCAAATCTGAAATTTCAATTGAATCCAATAGGTTTCTAAATGAAAGAAGAAAAATTCACCTTCAATATGAACCAAAAAAAAAAAATAAAATAAAATAAATAAATATCCAGCATAAGAAGACTTACAATAAAACTTAGAAACTATAGGATTGAATTTTTAAGTGCATATGTACTTTAATTTTATGACATATCTATACTGATGAGGAAACGTTTGCTCCCCATTATGTTTAAAGTTATTAAAAGCTATCATGGTAGTAGCTAGGTATTTCTGAATCATAGGCTGAATCAGCATTGAATGTCGTCCCATCAGAGATGATAAAATACCTGGACCGTTTGTCTGCATGGCCGGCTTAAGTAACAATAAATAGAATGGATGAATCAATGAAACGATGCTCGGAGCATTCAGCGAGAGGAGAATCAATATTGCTGATGGCCCGTGTCCTACGATACATCATATTTAGTCTGGGTCCTGTACGGATTTATTTTCAGGAGTGTTAGATATGAATTATGACAAGATGGCTATTTCGTCATGCATGCCAACGGTTTAATGTGTATATCATTTTTTTCTTTTTTGTTCTAATCTGTTCATCCCCTGAAGTGTTAGAAATATGAAGAGATCGAATTTCATTTTTTTTGTCACTTTTTTAATTCCTGGAATACATCATCAATTTTTCTCTAAGTTCAAAACAGACAGTACTTAACATCTCAAACACAAGCAATTACTTTACAGCAATTTTCTCATCTTAAACATGCTAAAAGTTCCTCATTTGACCCAGCAATAATTTTTAGCATGAAGGGAAACAGGACTGAAATTTGATGATATATATAATCCACTTAGAAGGAAATATTATCAATCACTTTCCTTTCCACTTCCAAGATTTAGCCGGAAGAGATATAATCCCACACATTTTCACAAAATTAAATTAATTATTAAGGACATACATGTATCGTGTACAGTCATCCTCCTAATAGAAAATATCTGATCAGGAATTAGTCATTGAAGTGAATTTTCAAAAATATGTTTTTTTTTCTGTAGTGCCTCATTAATTTTATTCGTACTGACTCACACTCAGTGATGAGCACGGTGAGGGAGGAGTTTTTCCTTTTTTTTTTTATTTCCGTAAAGGGTGTAAATGATATGTCATCTAATTGGACCAACCTAAAAAAGATTTAAGCATTAAATTACTTTTTTTCATATTTTTTTTAATGCTTGTAAAATGATCCAGACTATGAATATTTTTTTTCAATCTATGAATGAATAAATCAACCATCAAAATTAATCCAGATCTCTTGTTCATTAACATATTAACATTTGACTCCATAAGGAAATGTATGTACAAGTATGTGGCACTTAACATGTATTGAAATATCCGAAAATGTTTAATGGTCCATGGCTGCATAACAATTATTTATTTTCCAAATTTATATTCTGAAACACTTCCTATTTATGTATACCAAAGTCCTAAGTTAACTGATCAAAGTTACAGCAGCCGAATCCTTAGTAAAGACAGTGAATCTGAACCTAACATTAACGCTGTAAGATCTAATTATAGATCCTGAGTAGCAAGATATCACTCAAGAAAACAAACAGATGACAAGAGATAGAAGAAAGCGGTAATTATTCTGGGAGCATAGAGATGAGTGGAAGTAATACTGTAAATTTCCGAATGATTTAGATAAGCAGATTAGGGTAGAAGATTGTACGCTTCATTTGATTTGGACAAATCAAGATTGCATGTTTTTGGCTTGGTAGAAACTTACGTTTTATATGTCAGTGCTCAAGAAATTGTCATAATATTAAACATAGGTAATCACAGATTACGAAGCTCACCTCGTGACAGCAAAATTCAATTCAAACATATTTCTTAGTACATGTATATTGGCTTTTAAAGGCAAAAACATGTATCACTTATACTTTGCTCAATATTGGCTTTTAAAGGCAAAATCATTCAAGCGGAAAAAGTAGGTCGAGGTCATTTTATGAAAGTTTGATCAAAGATACATCCAATATGCAAGTTTGGTACATGTAGCAATTATACTTTGCTCAATATTGGCTTTATAGAGCAAAATCACTCAAGCGGAAAAAGTAGGTCAAGGTCATTTTATGAAAGATTGATTAAAGATACATCCAATATGCAAGTTTGGTACATGTATCACTTATACTTTGCTCAATATTGGCTTTTAAAGGCAAAATCACTCAAGCGGAAAAAGTAGGTCGAGGTCATTTTATGAAAGTTTGATCAAAGATACATCTAATATGCAAGTTTGGAACATCTAGCACTTATACTTTGCTCAATATTGGCTTTTAAAGGCAAAATCACTCAAGCGGAAAAAGTAGGTCAAGGTCATTTTATGAAAGTTTGATCAAAGATACATCCAATATGCAAGTTTGGTACATGTAGCACTTATACTTTGCTCAATATTGGCTTTTAAAAGCGAAATCACTCAAGTGGAAAAAGTAGGTCAGATGCTGCATCCGATGCATGGGTCCATCTCGGCATCCAAAGATGAATCACTTGTGCAAGTTTGGTTACTGTAGCATTACTACTTGGTCAGATACTGAGCTACCCCAAACTTCTTATCCAAATCACTCAAGCGGAAAATGTAGGTCAGATGCTGCATCCGATGCATGGGTTCACCTCAGCATCCAAAGATGAATCACTTGTGCAAGTTTGGTTACTGTAGCATCAGTACTTTGTCAGATACTGAGCTACCCCAAACTTCTTAACCAAGTCACTCAAGCGGAAAATGTAGGTCAGATGATGCATCCGATGCATGGGTTCACCTCAGCATCCAAAGATGAATCACTTGTGCAAGTTTGGTTACTGTAGCATCAGTACTTTGTCAGATACTGAGCTACCCCAAACTTCTTAACCAAGTCACTCAAGCGGAAAATGTAGGTCAGATGCTGCATACGATGCATGGGTTCACCTCAGCATCCAAAGATGAATCACTTGTGCCAGTTTGGTAACTGTAGCATTAGCACTTTGTCAGATACTGAGCTACCCCAAACTTCTTAACCAAGTCACTCAAGCGGAAAATGTAGGTCAGATGCTGCATCTGATGCATGGGTTCACCTCAGCATCCAAAGATGAATCACTTGTGCCAGTTTGGTTACTGTAGCATTAGTACTTTGTCAGATACTGAGCTACCCCAAACTTCTTAACCGGACGCGGATGCGGACACGGACGCGGACACGGACGCGGACGCGGACGCGTGGGGTTATAGCATAAGCTCACTCAACTTCGTCGAGGTGAGCTAAAAATTATACAATTTTTTTTTAAATATATATTTCAATTCATAAAGTGATAAAATTGAGGATAAAGGATAAGGTTCCTTTACCCAGGTCCATATAAAAGAACTGTGTATAATTATTATATTACATGTACTTACCAATATCTTTAACCAACTTGCCAATTTAAGCAAATTTAAGCGATAAGATGGAGAGAAAATGGGCATAAAAAAGAAAGGAGCTAGGATTGATTAAGTTTTGATGATGTAAGAAAGTTTTTAACTGCATATTGAGCAATTTTCAGTGACATGCCTAAATCAGAGAAAAAACTCTAAAGGTTTTTTTTAGGAATACCTCTCTAATTCACTAATACCACCGCTGTAAATTGAAAATATTGAATATACATGTACATTTCATGATAGTGTTACTATGTAAATACTGAAACATAATAAAATTTCAATCAAAATCAAATGATATTATGGTGATTCTATAAGTTTGGTAAAAACAGCACAAACTCTCCTCCAATGACAATCCATAAGAGGTCATCAGGGGTCATATTTCAGCCAATCAGTGGTGACTTTTAATTCTAAGGAAACATCAAATAATGAGACCCGGTTCCATGGAATCCATTCAGATCCATTCTCTAACATGAGTACAAGAAAAATTTTGGAAGTCATAGTAAATTTATTTTAGCTTCTATCAGTATGTTTAGTGATTGGGGATATTTTTTTGTGTAGGCGCCATTTTCCTTATAAACTTTCCAAACTTCAATGGGGGCATTTCTTAAGACAGTGCAAAGACATCAATGGTCCATTTTCCAAATTACATGTACTAGGACTAAGGCACATGGGCCCTGTCCTTGCAAATCACTACAGCATCTACCAGACTGAAATTTCCTTCAGATTTCATCCTTTAATTTTTCAGCTTAAATTCACTGAGGCACACCTAATGTTTATATTAGTATCATTATCTACCCCAGACCATGTACAAATTAATTTACAGTGGTTAGTTTTGGCTTCAGGTAAAAGTGATTACAGGTAAACTTAATGACACCTGTAAACAGCTGATATCAACAGCGAATCTACAAATGTACCTGTATCTTTAACAAAGTACATATTGTAAGGGCAACCTGCAGGTCATGAGGTAAATTTAGTTTTTGATGGAATGCTAAAGTATTAGAAACATTATAAGTATGTTAGAGTAATGGTTTGGATAGCTCAGGTAACAACTGAGATTTCCCTACCAATAAATTTTTATAACCGGAAATGTAAGAAATCTCAAATATTTTAGTATCCCATCACAGCCTCCCTCTACATCCACCACTGGGACATGTAAACTTCTATCAGGTCAATAAGAAGCAATGTATAGAATATCAATTTGTCTCACGGATTCCTAAAATTCTTATTTTTAACACTTTGTCCATAAAAGTGGCAATAAAGATTTTGTGGCACAATACAATTTGAATTCCGTGTATTGTGTTCTAAACTTAATTTTCTGTTCTGCTTTAACTTTATATTCCATTCATACTTTAGTTAATTGTATTTTGAAATGGATGAATCTTTTTAGCATTACCAAAATGGAAGACATCCCTATCTACTGTAAGAAAACAGCAAACTTATTTTTAAATGCTTGAATATCTGTATCTGTCATGAATAATTAACCTCAGGAGGAAACCTAAACTTTTAAAAGCTGATTGCAGTGTACTGTTTAAGTTCATTGTAACATGATATACTTTTTTATATCATATACAGGGATTATTCTGGCTGTTTCCTTTGATAATTTTTTTTTTCACGTTTTTAATGAGAGAATCTGTCAAAATCAAGAATTTCTTTGAGAGAATTGAAAAAATTATGATATATTCTCTCAATTTCTCAGTCAAAAATTATCCCTGCATACACCTACACTATAGGTAAAACCTAATGAAATTTGGATAATGACTTTATAGCACAGGTTTCAGGATTTTAAATCTTCAAATTTGATGATTATTATAATGAAGGTATATGAGTGCATGATGTCAGATGCCAATTCATTGGTTGAATCTCAATGTAATTTGCTCTCTATATTATCAGCTCTCTTCCTCAATGGTGAAAGCTCTTGGAAATCAAAATATTTGTTACATCAGATAACGTTTTAAGTATGGACATAATTATATACATGATCGAGTTTACTTGGGTAGCCATATTTTACCTCTCGACTTCCTTCTGCCCACCAACGTTAGTGACGGCTGCTATGTATCGCATTATGATTTTTGAGGCCTCCGTTTTACCTGCTCCTGATTCCCCTACAATAAAAATACAATATTTTAGAATCGTAAAATACATACAACATTGTATAATTTTGAAAACATGGACATGATGGATATTCATGCAATATTACATTTAGCATGTTTAGGTCAAAGACATTTCATCTTGATCTAACTTAAAGATTACTATGTGAATTATTCTAAGTAATTTAATAGTAATTGCTTAACATATCAAGTCAATACATCAGATTCTTGAGATTAGAAAATGGTTATTGAGGTAAAATCGCAGCTAGGTCTTGGCACAAAGGTCAAGGTCGTGGTCATGGTCAAGGTTATGGTCATGGTCAAGTTCAGGAAATATAGAAAATTCTATTTTCACTTCTAATGCTTTTTCAACATGACCTTGAACATGTTGAATTTAAAAGTTGATACATGGAAAATCAGTAATGGCCTATGTCCTAGTATTACAGATGACCTTGAAATGCAAATTACCTGAAAGAATGATTTCAATACAATAATGACCTTGACCTTATTGCTAAAATGGCCTTGACATTTCAACAGCTTCAACATCCCTCAAGTGAACATTTTTAAAGAACATACCTGAGATAACTATACATGTATCACGACTAGAACGTTTCATGGTTTTGTAAGCGCTGTCCGCCAGCGCAAATATATGTGGAGGTCGCTCATAGATTTCCCTCCCTTTGTATTGGTCCACATATCCAGCATTGAAGATATCGAGGGTTTTATAAGGGTTAACTGACACCACCACCTCACCAATGTACGTGTAGATCCGGTTTTTCTCATATCTGAAAAAAATAAGGGTACATTAAATCATGTATCATCAAAGCCAATTTATTCTATGTTCATGATATTTGGAGTATGACGGAGTTACATGTACTTCTGGATTGGTGTCATTGTAGGAGACCAACCATCAGTTGCACTATGTGAAGGCAGTACAACTCAGGGATTTTTTATGCTGTGAAATTTAGAGATTCTTCCATACAGACATCTCATTAGATTTAAAACTTTGAGAGATTTTTTGGTATGAATTCTATACATACATGTATTCTATAATTGAAATCTCGAATGAAATTGTGATGACCAGATATGAGATATTCTCTCATTGTTCAAATCAGCCAGAATAATCCCTGACGTCTGCAAAGTCATGATGAAGTTGTCTGATACACTAATTTTGAATTTGGTCTACCTGCAGACTTACAATATAATGTCAAAATCAAATTACATGTTAGGCATGTGTTTCACCATACAAAAGGGTGTAGCAAAACTGATCGCGTTAACTGTTTCCAACAGAAAAGAGATTATACTATATATATACTATGAGAGCAATTACATAATATATTCAAAATATATTAAGTCCAATACAATCCTGAAACATAAGAAAAATCTTATTCACAGGAGAAATACATGTACTCGAAAATTGTATGTATTTGAAGATTAGATTTGCAGAGAAACTGTTACATCTTTCGGTGTTTTTTTTTTTTTTGGCTCAGCATAAACAGCATAAAGGAAATGAAAGAAACTAATTGCGTTTTGTTGGCTATTGTCTGATGGTAAAGAAGAAAGAGGGGAAAACATATGAATGATTGTTTGGCAACACAGTGTTCTAGGCTATGGTTGAGAGACAAAGCCTCTATCTCGACGTATAAAAAGAGAACATATCACTACAGTTCAATGAGTCATTGAAATCATCCCATTAGACATGTTGTAATATTGATACCAATGCAAATCTAAAGCAATACCATTTGCCAACATTTTTATCACTTATGTAAGTGCTGATTGTACAGACAGTACTTCTGATGTAAATTAAATATATTATTTTCTAACAATAGCAAAAACTCATTACTCTGATATTAGAAACTGAGGGGTGGGGGTGAAGACATTCTGAGTTCAGATAACCATCATAATGGCAATCAAGAACTTCTTGTATTGGACATGTTGGATATTTGATTCAAGTACCTACCATGTAAATTATTTTTATGTATTACTAGATTCGGTTTGCCAGCTTTTAGTTATTAGCATGTGAGAATCATGCATACCTAGAGGTGAGGTTAGATGGTGGGTACACCTACCCCCCCCCCTTCCGTCTCCATCTCCTAGAATTTTTCACGTATATTTCTAGCATCCGTCCATCTAAGTTGTAATTTTCTCCTGCATGCCCAGAAGCCCCCCCCCCCCCAATTAAAACTTCCACTATGGAAAAAGACAAGCACATGCCAATCATTTAAATATTACTTGATATTTTAAGTATTTTGCAATGATAACTGTAAGGTGATCATGATTATATCATTCGATACTTTAACCTCTTATATCATGCTCTATGTACGCGGTTTCATGGTTTTCAATTATGACCCCTGTGGCTCTCCCTACTCATCTTCAAATATTTACCTTTCCGTATAGCGATACAAGAATGCTTCAAAAATATGTGAACTATATCCACCGACTTCGCTTTTGAAAGGGGAGCCTATGTATATCAGATTTTTTTTTTCTTTCAAAGGAATTTAGAATTTTTAAACTTTCGGGTTCCTTTTGTTATCAATTTTGACAATGGGAAAATATTTCAAAGGGGATCAGAGTACAAAGTGTGACCTTGACAACAGGACATCTATATGATACATATATGCAAAACTCAATGTTCAAATTCCAAAATACGAGCAAATCATTATGATTAGAGGCAAATGACATCCTGGTTTTAATAAATTAATTACAAATATTTTTGATGATTAAGTTATAACGGCATATATCAAATCCTTGTACGTAAATGCAATAAAAGACTAAGAGTAAGAACTTCTGATGGATAAAGGGGGAAGATCGGGTGTACAATTCCATTTTCAATTTTAATAACATCAATGTCCCAATAGCAGAGATATTTAATTCTATAGTTTAGATATAGTATTTTATGTTTCCACAGAGAAAATAATAATGAGCATCTGATATCTTTTATTTTCAATGCAAATTTCATGAAATTGGGATCGAGGAAAAGGCTGAAGTGGGATTGAACACCCCCCCCCCCCCCCCCCCATTCACGCCCCAGTACGGTAACAGAGTAAGCTTAACAGTATCTCTTTACATTAAGTATGCGAATTGAAGAATTTCACATGAGATAACCCTGAGCATATCATCATAAAGTACACTATAATATTAATTAGACTTGTTCCTCGTTCTCATCAACGACTCATTCACATCTTAATTACGCTATCATGACAGAAGGAAAGAGTCACTTATCACATCACTCAGTCCCATAACCTATCTACACCTACGATAGATAGAAGATGTTACAAATATAACGTAAGGAGGAAGCAATCTTACATGTCATAATATATATATCCTGTATGTCACCTAAGCAGTGGCGGATTCAGGGGTGCGGAAGGGGCCTCCGCCCCCCCCCCCCCTGAACTGACCCAAAATTTTCCAAAAAAGCCTTATGTTTTGGTCCATTTTCAGAAAAATAGCCAAAATTCGCCCCTTGACCTCCCGGCAAAGAAGGCGCTGGATCCGCCACTGCTAAGTGTATACTTCTAATTCTCTTGGATAACAATAGTCTTTGGAAGAGCCCATAACGCTCGAGATGAAAGTTTCTTTCTCGTAAGCAACCTCTTGAGTAATTATGGTCGATTTTCGGAAAAGAATCCTGAACAGAAACAATTTAGGACAAGAAGAATACTTCCGTAGAACAACATTTGAAAAGGATTTCAAAATATTATTTATAAAATGATTTTATGTTCAATAGTCCTATAATATAAGATTAGGAGGGAAGGGGTCGCTTATCATAGGGTCATATATTATACATGTAGGACTATGTGTTTCGCAGGACTAAGTTCCGCTTAGTTGTGCACTTAGTTTGTTTAGGGCTACATGCATAAAGACTCGCAAAATGGGGAGCTTCACTGTCGCGCAATCAGAACATTTTCAAAGCTTCATCAACGTGGTTAGATAAGAAGTTCAATTCTCCTCCTAAGATTTTCATCAGAAAACACAAAAATGTTAATCAATAGAGTCAAAATTGACTTACTAGAAAACAATTACTATATACAAAAAAAAAAAAAAAAAATACAACCCTATGATACCAGCTGTTTATCTTGATGTAGATTTACGACACATGGGCGGAGAACGTTAGGATGGACCATTTTAGGGTCAAACTAAGAAAAGTCTCAGACTCCGTCATAAATTGACCATGCAGAGTATGAAGGCAAGAGTATGGGTATACATGGTATACATACTGAGCAGGAAAGGGGGGGGGGCTTACTGTGGTAAAACGTGGGACTATTTTTTTTTCTTTTAGGAAAACCCTATGTTTATGAGATGTCTAAACTTTTAACTGCATGAACCTCCGCAATGAGCTGTCCGAGCACAATGTGCAATTGCAGAAAGAGCGTGAGATGTCCGAGCACATTGCAAAGGTTCATGCAAGTAAGCATAGATGGTGAATTTTGATAGTAAACGTATATTTCAATGTACATGTATTGCAGACATCGCTTAAGTTTTTACAACTCACCAGACATTTTTAACTTTTGTAGAAATTCAAACATGTTTGTAAAGAAAAAGTTGAAATGTTTCACCAGACCGAATCAAATTTTACCAGATTTGTCTGGTGAGTCTGGTGACTTTCGAATTGTGTGGTATTGGAATGGAAAGGGAGGTTGAACAACGCAATTAGGTAACCACTTTATTAGTATACATATAAATACTAAACGACGAGTGTGCCGCCGAAAAGCGCCATAAATTATACATCATAACGATAAATAAATATCATTGTACTAAGATCAGTACACAAGATGCTATAAAACATCCATATAGCACCTGTAGGGGGTAATTACGGTCTCCTAATCATAGTTAGATCTACCTGTATATTACCTGTAATCTACCTATGTATTCTATGATCCCCTGTGTATCTGACGTATTACATAACACAGGTAGGGAAGGGATATTAATGCCCCCTATCTGCATGTAATATTTGTCGTAAATTGCCAAAATCAATCAATTAATATCAGTGATAAATGACCATCACCTTAACAGGAAGTAAAGGATGTGTATTTCACTGTATTGCATATGTCTGCATGCGCGAATCTGGATTTTTCAAGGGTGTGGCCGTGAGCATGGTGATGTTCTAGTCTAACCTTGGGGGAGGGGTTAGGGTTCCAGCCAATGGTTATTGTAAAATAATAACAAATTTTGGCAAATTCTGATGACCCCTTCTTATTTTAGATCCGCGGATGGTCTGTCAAAGAAACTGATTTCAATCAACAGTAAATCGTTGGAATTTCATTGCTGATTTTTTAATAGCTATAACATGCATACATAATGTACTGATTACCTACATGATCTATATCTATTCACTTTTTTTCTGGTTTGTATCTGGTTGCAATTTTCTTTATTACTGAAATGTAAAACTTTAATGTACCTACTTATATAACTTAGTAAATACTGGCAGTGCCCTTCCTTGTAATAGTGGATCATTCAGTTTTACAAGTAATCAATAAAAACATGTAATCGATACTATACATGCAATGAAACGCAGGTCTGGTTTGAGATTAGTTGCTTTAACATGCTTTAAAAGCAATTTCCAACACAATAACATTCATTGGTTGTCTATCTATAGAGGATGGTCTCGTCTTGAACAGCCCCCCTCCCTTCTCCGGAGTTTCGTCCGTCTATGACTTTTTTCGTTTTGCTCTTTGATTTCAAGACTGACCTTGTATTGTGAATATGCATGTATTGCATTTCTGTAAGGGGAGGGTCTAATATAAAGAAATAAAGCGGGATGGTCGGGTCGCCCAATTCTTTTTCGTATAAACTGATTTGGTGACAACTTGATCGACAGTGAGCATACATGTATGTATAAAAAGCTAGAAGCCGCTTAATTCAGGCAACATCTTGTAGTAAATCGCCGTCACACGTGGTCATATCTTCATGGTGTAGCTTACATACTGAGAATCCCTTTATATAAAAAATACCACGAATTTTGTCAGATTGTTGTCACTGTTGCGTGTGAATTCGTCGAAAGAAAAAATAACGAAAAAGCAAAATGCATTAAAACTCGTAACTATCTTCAGTTTCATTTCATTTCCATTAAATTCTACACTTTTCTCCGACCTTGGTGACAATACGGGGCTAAGGAGTAAGGACATTATATTTTAGATAGTTAAACATAAATCTCGTATACTCCATTTACAACGGTCTGACTATTGACTATACGGTAGCTCAAGAAGGACATGTAGTACCAGTAGGATTCAGCAAGATTGACAAAGGGGGTCCAACCTACATATACATGATATATATCAGATTCAATCTTTTTTTAAAGTGCCCCAGAAAATAACGTAGACCTGATCCCCCAAACAAAGCTGAAAATAGTTTTTTTCTGGCAAAGCTACCAAATAAAAGGCGGTTCAAACTCCTCAATCCCACCCTGCCATCACTGAACCGGGTCTGGGTCCGATTCCACTTACATACACAAACATCAACACACATTTAAAGATGTAACATCTTACAGTGAGAAGATAAAACTCTCTAATTGACCTTTTCATCTTATTGAGATAGTATGACAGGTGCAGATCTAGAGGGGGATTAGAGGGTCAGGACCCCCCTTTGAATTTGCCAAAACTGCTGACTTCACTTAAAGTTTTTATGTATCTTTTTTCAAAAGCATTGACTGGAACCACCTCCCACCCCTAAAAATGTCCTAGATCCGCCATATACAAGTACATGTATCTGGCTTGTTTACAAAGGGCTTTTAAAACTTGGCCATCACTGAATGTTTGTGGGTGACCTCACGGCATACTATACGATTTCCTTCCTTGGCGGGGTCGTATGGGAAATGACAGTCATTGTTTAAAAGCGATAATTATTGTGTTGTTTCATTGCATCCTTTTATATTTCTTTTGGTAAATGACCAGATGAGGTGATTAACAATTTTAACTATTTATTCAGGTCTTCGTCATCACGTGACAAATTGAATCTTTCATCCTTATAAGGGAGGGTTATATACAACATGTATGTAATATGAAGATGCTTTTCCCCATCCTCCTATTTTTCTCGCCCCTTAGTTTTCAAAAGGAAATCTAACTATCTGTAATATGATTTTTTTTCAATTGAGAAGGGCTGGGGAAATGTAAGGAGATAACATGTTACTTTTCTTTAAAATGGAAGAAATATCATTCATAGTACTTTAATTTCAGCACTCTTCATTATCATACTGTATAACTGTTAGCATCTCAGAAGTTTGAAAGTCAAATCTGACTTCTCCCCAAAAGAAAATATTATGTTGAAAATTATCAAAAAATTGATATTTCTTCCTCTCTTTTTGAAAATAGAAAAACTTGATATTCATTTGGCTTTTTCTTTCTTTTCTTTTTTATCCAAATGTCAAGCCCCATTTTCTTGCACCTCCCACTAAGCAAACATTTTATGATCGAAAATAACTCATTTCCAAAAGTGCCATGCTCTGGTGATATGTAGATATACAACTTGTCTCACAATGCCAAGCCAGCAGTACATTTTCTTACTCTACATAACAATACACTGCATTATACTTTTTTTCACTTCTCATTAAGGTGATTTACAAATCCTCTTGTTAACATACCTATCCTGTCACCTTATACCTATAGTACTTATAACCCAGCCACCTGAGTTTACCTGTACAGGTGATTTCTACAGGTACACGTTTAACTTTATACATAGCTCAATTACCACACTTTATATCATTCCATATGCCAATACACAGAAAGCTCATAACAAATGTTTACACTGTCAACAACATGGCCATATCAGTATATGTCTACAACATACATCTTGTACTTTTAGGCCAAAAATAAAGATATCTGTTTCCACCCACCCTACCTAGTACCTACCCTATTAAGAGCTACATACCCTAAATTTTTTTTTCTGGCCATTCCCAAGCATTTTTTTTTTATACAACTTCCGTAAGTTTTTACATCAAGAGAAAAAACATATACCTACCGTACCTTACCCTATTTTTTTCTCACAGCGGAAACAGAAAATTTATTATTTTGGCCTTACATACCCCTTGACACGGTCTCAAATTCATTATCAGTTCAGAAAGGGAGATGTCCCCAGAAGTATCACCTTATCTTTGTGTACTCAACTGTATAGACGGTAAAGAAATGACCACTCTGACCAGCTTAGCCATCTTTAAAAGGCTAGCTGGACCTACTCTACCATATACTCAAATACTACATTGTAATTTGTATCTATTGTATATAGCCTGATACTTTGACATCTATCATTTGACCTTGAAAAAAATTAAAATATGTTAGGTGATTGTTAGAACTCACTAGGAGTCTTTTAGCATACATGTATATAACATAAGTCAACATAAATGAGGATTTTGGGGAATTCATCATGTTCTCAGATACTTGTACAATGTATAATTTTATTTAAATTTTGAATTGTATGTAATTGTAACATGTAATACAATGCCCACCAGGGCCCATTCTGGAAATAAACTATTCTTATTCTGTTCATGTATATTTTTTAATACACTGCCACTGGTCGACAATTCATTTCAAACAATGTCACAATGTGTATCTGTAAAATCATGATGGACCAAGGACACATTAATTAATCTTACTAACTATCAGTCCTTGATCTTGTTGAATGGGACCATACTGGTGTCGGAACAGTTTCCGGACAGTAACAGTTTCCGGACAGTCGCCCTTTTCAAGTACTTTGAAAGAAATTATTTTCGAAATTTTGTGACAATTTTGTAGATTTTTAAATGCAGAATTCAAATCACGAATCATATAAACAAAATTTTGCATCTAAGATGCTTTTATCACACCACCTTTTTACCTCTTTCTGTCCCGTTTAATATCGCGCACTGGGGGAAGTCACCAAGAAACATACTATTTTAATATACGTGATTTGAGAAGTTTTGGTTCTATTTTAAAAATTATTTTTACACAGTCATTTGTAGAAAAGATTGAAGAAAACAATATCCAAAAACTCATCCAATTTTGGCTGAAATTGATTGAGATTGACAGATTTAAAACCAGGTGTCCGGAAACTGTTCCAGTGATTTGCGAAAAATGGCCAAAATATAGGGTCATAAAATCGGTCTAGAAACCATATTTCTTGAGAGATTTAATATTGTCTTTCAACATGAGTATCTGTGGGAAGGGCATAGCATTATTTGAGAGAAATTTGAATTTTTTCCATTGATGGACGGAGGAGTTATCCCCGAAAAACCGTCAAAATCGTCCGGAAACTGTTCCAACACCAGTATTGAGAATTATTGTTATATCAATTAGCCTATATCCTGTATCAAAACTATACACATGATAAATGTATGACATTACCTATAACTTTCCCCATTTTCTAAAAAGTTCTACTTTGGATAAATGTACTAGCTGCAAATGAATGAATGAATGAATGAATGAAGCTGCATTTATCACATTATACAGTTATACATGTACATGTACACAGGGTCCAAAAGAATCCATAAGTTTCTCTTTTTTTTTATAAATTATTTAATATTCTGATAAAATGGTACACAGGTACTGTGTGATATTATTATATTAGGTAAATGAGTTACCTCCCTTGGCGCACCTGCTCATGCAAGAGAGGTATGACAGAAATCGGCGATTCGAATGATTGATTGATTTGTAAATAACTGCAAGTGAAGGGCACAAGAAAGGCATTTATATATAAGTGCTCTACAGAGTGGTGTGATACTGTAAAAGATATTTTTAGAAAAAATCAGTGGACGAGCCAAACCAACTTACCGGAGTTTTAAATTTTCCATAAAAGCTTCCATTGTGACATCACGGAGGAGAACAAAGTCTCCGATGCCATATTCAGGGCCTTCGTGAATGCTTCCTGCCATTTTATAAATCCTACAGAATATCTACATAACGATAAATCCACCGTACTTTCGCTCGTCCAACTCAAGTTTCATTTCTGACTCAGGTAGGTTCAGGCGGCGCCGCTTCCGCTTTCCACTCAAGGGGCTCCCCAAAGGGGCGGATTGGACATCATGTTTTATCAAGTCTATTTTTCAAGAGTATTTATTGTATATTGTGATATTATAGATTTAATCTAACTTCTTGACCTAATTTTGTTACACTCTATTCGAGAGAAATAATGCTTCTTGAGATCCAGGTGTGCTTAGGGAGCAACCATTTGATTTTTATGGGGGGGGGGGGGGGGGGGGGCAGGAAGACTTTGCAAAATTTCCGGATCAAAATTTTAGGGAAAAAAATTTTCCGGCCCGAAGGGCCGATGAAAAAAATTTCCCGGATCATGAAATTGCCCCTCACCCCTCTCTTCCAACCTTTCCACTGCCCAGTAAACACTTTTTTGTGTATCATAAACAAAGTATAAAAAACGGAACAAACTTTAAGCAATTTGGAGTGAATAAATCAAATTCAAAAGTCATTAGCACCATATAGCCTGTCTCCGTTGAGTATCATTTTAGTAAACAGATTATAGGCACCATATGCCATTCAAGAAATAAAAATGAAGTGATCTGCTGGCAAGAGATGAACTCATTGTGTGTTTGATGTTTAATATGGCCGAAAAATCATGCTGAATTATTTAAACTTTAGGGTAATTTTCAACATTGGAAAATAACCAAAAAAAAATATTCCGGCCCGAAGGGCCGGCGAAAAAAATTTTCCGGCTCTTAAAATGGCCGAAAAAAATTTTCCGGCTGGCAAAAGTCTTCCTGCCCCCCCCCCCCCCCCCATAAAAATAAAATGGTTGCTCCCTTACGGGCCCATTTTCGGGGAAAATATGCATCGTTTTTAATGAACATGAATGAAAATTATTTTTAGGACAAATATGTTCATTATCGTATGAATTCTGATTTCAAAAATATTTACAAACATCTTAACAGATAGTATTTATCATACTATTGTTCAAAATTCAACCTCCATGCCGCGATTGCCACTTTGTTGCTCCGAAAACAAATCCGGGTCTACACAAGGATTTGACTGCAATAATTATATAAATACCATAGTCCAAAATTCAGTATAAAATTAACTGTATGCCCTTTAGCTACTAATTAAAAAATACAAATTGTTGCCACGGATGTGGATATACGCAGACACAAGCCCCTTAGTTATAGCATTCTACGCCGGGGAAAAACTGTTATGTAAAAATAGCCCAAAACATGCAAAATCTGAAAGCAAATGAGGTATTTTAAGAATAGAGCAAACTGTGATTATTTTTTACCTACAAAGTTAGAAGAGATGTTCCTTTCTACGAACTTATATATCTTATTTATTTGTATCACGAAAGTCATGTTTAAATAATTATTTATGAATGCCTAGCACATGATGAATTTATCTTTAATTTAACCGGTTACGGGTAGCTTTTCCCCAAAATCCGAGAAGACCCCCCCACACACACACACACGCGTTTTCGCTCTCTCCGTGAGTCTGTGTGTCTGTCCATCTGAATTTGTGTTTTCTGGACTTTTTCTGAATCCCTTCAATCAAGACATTGATTGAACTTTGGAATACTGTCATTTGCTAACTTTCAATTCTGAATAATTTAAAGTGAGCACAGTTGTCATGTGCTCACTTTAAATAAATTATTCAGAATTGAAAGTTAGCAAATGACATTACAGCTAAATAATAAATGAGCATAATTTTAAAGTCCAGTTTGAGTTTGGGACGTATACGTATATATATAACACCGCAATTTTGCCATTGGACTTAAATTTCAGCTTTCCGAAAATCTTTCTTTTTTCCACATCTATTGAAGTTTGTATTGAAACTTCATGATTATGAATTACGTATCCATATTGAATCTCAGTCCGTACTCTCTGGTTATTGAATTGAAACATGTTATAGGCCTTCATAATGATAAATTACAATTATAAAATATTTTTCAGAAAAAAAAATTGATCTCTCCCCCTCCTCTAAATTGACCTCGGGCCAAATTGATCTGAAACCTTTGAGTCATGGGCAACATCATACTAAAATATGAAAGTGATACATTACATTTTTAAGATGTATTAGCATATACAATTTCATTATAAGCATATTGTGTGACCTTGACCTCGGTCAATGACCTTGGATATGGGTGATCTGAAACCTATTGATCATTAGCAACAACGAACTAAAATATTAGTGATTGAATACAAGGTTCAAAAGATATATAACCTGGACATGATTAGCATTTATATGTAGAATTTCATTACTAGATTTAAGAAGTGACTTTAGTCAATTGTGGCCTTGGGTCAAGGTCATGTGAAACATTTAGTCATGAGAAACAATATACTAAAATATGAAAACAATTGTTAAAACGGTTCTGAACAAGAGATATAGCCAGGATAGTATTAGCATGTACAGTTTCATTGAAAAGAACTAAATGACCTTGACATTGGACAAATGACCTCGGTCAAGGTGACAAGAGACCATTCGATCATGAACAACACAATACAAGTATGACAATGATCCAGTATAAGATTCAAGAGATATAGCCCAGACACGATAGCAGTTTCATTTAAAAATTGCTTCCTAGGTGTCCTTGACCTTGATCGCGTGACCTTGTATATTGTGCCATTTACGCTAAAAAGTACATTTTTTATTTGCTATAAAAAATAAGATAGGTTTCGGAGGATGAAATGGGGGTGTATCCATCAAAATGATACATCATGGATTTACAGGGCTTTTTTTTTGTTTTTACCTGCAGCATTTCCGAAAACTGTACACTGATTAAACGTGACGATGAGACGAGACTCCTTGACGTGCACTATCCAAGACTTGGTCCTGATCCCTTATAAATCTGAAAGTTGGAAAGTTGAAAGACTACACGGATGATTGATCACTGGTGAGCTTGCTTCAGTTAGAAGAGCACGGAATATTTTTCGTATATATGCCCAAATGTTTTTTTTAATACACCCAATGCTTTTTAATGCTTTTTATATAATTTTACAGAGTTTATGATTCAGATTCAATATTTTATTAGAGTCTCACCACTATGCATATATTACAACATATAAAAAGTGTCTAATGTAAGAAATAAGTTTTGAACAGTAAAATATATATATATATATATATATATATATATATGTACGTGTATTGTGTTAACTAAAGACTTCTTATGTGTGATGTCACCTGTGACTCTGAGAGAGTTCTTAATTTATTATACAGAAATAAAATATATCTCTTCGCTCCTTGCTTCTCCCTTCAGATAGAATACACTTGCTCAGATATATGTTTGCTATACGAACCGAGAGCCACATTTTGTACCTATAAGCAAAAGTATCCAACAAAACAACCTGATTTCGGACAGCCATAATGCCCATTTACCATGGTACTCATGTAGCAAATGGTGTGGTTATCCGCATTATGTGACTTGGCCTTCCCACTTATCGGGACACAGCATAGAATTAAGTTTTCGATCTATGTTGACAAGCTAATAATAATTAAAATAAAAAAAAAAGATAACCCATATAGAAAGCGGGATGTATTTAAACCCGCATCTGATATCTAACCCCGCTTCGACCTGATCCATTGTCTGTTCTATATATAACTCTGAGTTAGCCTCAATGTCAACCTCATCATAAACTAGAACTGCCCTAAAGTGTCGAATTATAACCCCCCTTGCGGGACGTTTATCTCAAAACAGATTCATTTATGACATAACATTCAATTTTTCACATTGAGTACCCTAGTGAGGATTCTATATGTGCAATATCAAAGCCCTACCACTAATAGTTTAAAAGTAGGTCAAGTCAAGGTCACTAAGTCAAAATGTCTTGGTATCAAGATGTAGTACTTGTTATGGTGAATGTATGTATGTAAAAATATTACTATAAGGTCAAAGTTCAAAGCCAAGGTCACTAGGTCAAAATGTAGTACTTGTTATGGTGAATGTACGTATAAAATATGAAAGCCCTATCACTTATAATTTATATATGAAAAGAAATTTAATTAAGAACTTCTTAACCAATATATAACTGTAGCGCCAAAGTTCAAGGTCAAGGTCACTAGGTCAAATGTCTTGGTATCAAAATGTAGTACATGATACGATGAATGTACTCTTAACCGGACGGACGGACGGACGGACGGACAGGATATTTCCTATACAACGCCCCAAACTTTAATTTGCGAGGGATATGAATATTTTTGTAGTGTAGCGGAAAGTGGGTCATGCATGCGCCTATACAGAGTCCGCTCACCGGGCCCAAATGCGAGAAATGGGGTTCAGCTTGGCAAGAAAAAAAAAAAGAGTTCAGTCTGTTTATAAATATCGTATGGAATATACATGCAAAAATTGGAAAATAAGCATTTTTTTTTTAGTTTCCCGACATGATTCGATCTGGCTTCAAACAAGAACTAGGTCCGTATACTTAATGAGTGGATCAGGCTTTCTTAGAATTCATTAGTTTAAACATGTTTTATTGCATTAAAAAGCAAATGGATTGGAAACAAGTTTTCAAACTTACAAGTTCCTCTCCAATAACAGACAGAATTAAACAATTGCATGCAATGTGACGACAGAATAACACAAAATGATTTGATAAACAATACAAAATGAAAATGAATATGATGAACAAAAATATGGACAAGACATACATGGAAAAATGAGACTAAAAAGTATCACCCGAAAAATTGGACAGAAAACTGCATCAATGCTTCATCCTTTATAATGCCCCCGAAATCGTTGGCACAAAAATTTATAACCCTGTGAACTTGACCTAAGAGTATGACCTATTTTTGAAAAAAAAATACTTATACCTTACAGGGCTTTCGATTGGCCTGATTTTGGGCCAATGCAATTAAAATAGTATCCTTTTCCCACAATTTATTGGCCAATATTTCCCAATTTGATATGCACCTCATAGAAAATTACAGCTGAAAAAAAGTAGTTTACAAAAATTTAGGATATAATGCTAGATTGATAAATGAGTTAATTTATGTCAAAATCACCTTTCAACAGTAACACTGATTGCAAAATGAAATTATATTTTCCCAATCAGTTTTGAGAAAACACCACTATTTCTCTCAATTTCAAAGGCCCAGTCCATGTCACCAAAATTGGCGTGAGAGTCCTACCTTCGTCACGAGTTCTGATAAAACTTTTGCATCTAACGTCACATCGTGTTATATTAACAAAGATGCTGGCGGGGAAATTCGTGTGCAAGCACAACCATTTATTTATTTTACTTCATTTTTGATGTTGTTTTTTTTTAGTTTCCCTTTCTTTTTAAATTTCAGTGTGCAGTGTTGCCATGATTGCTGTTGGCAAACCTCCAATAATATTGTGAAATATTAAATTTGAGTTTTTTTTTTAATCCTGATTGATTTTAAAACTGGTCTCCATTTCTTTTTAATGTCTGGTGTTATTACCAAGGACTTGTAGTACTATATTGATCGAAGGTCTGAAATGAAGTCATTGGCAATACCATGGTCATGTTGTCAGCAGCGGATCTGGTGCCCTCTTTGTCAGGGGTCTAGGATATGAATTTTGATGATTTTCACTTAAAATCATTAATGGGCCAAAATATAGGTGTATTTTTTTTAAGTTTGGGTCAGTGTCCCTGGGGAGGGGCTTCGGACGGCCCCTCTGCACACACTGAATTCGCCACTTGTTGTTGTTTAAACTTTTACATTCTATTTTGTCATCAGTACTACTTTATCCAAGGAAACTTGAATACTTGAATACAACATTTAAAAAACTTTTGTTGAACATGTAAATAGGACTAGCACGCATTATTCAAATAAGCAGAATGCGCAAACTTCACACCGAAATTTGACGCACTCACTTCCGGTAAGAAGTGAAACACCATCATCGCAACGGAGTGACGTAAACCTGTGTTATTTGCGAGGTTATTATTTCTAGATTACTTATTTTAGACTCTGTTTCTTTTCATGTATAAGAAATTCACGTTTCAAACGGTCTTAATGGTTACATTATCTAATCCCCAACGTCAGAGGAAATTCCATCTGCGCGAAACGTCATTTACTTTTTTGCAACCAAAGCCAGGTTTAACTGAAATTTGAAGAGAGGTTAAGATGACACATATTTTATGTGCAGTACCCTAGTAAAAAAAATTGGATTTATTTACATATCTGCCAACCATTCCGATTTTAGCGGAATTTTTCCCATTTTCATAGGCAAATTCCAGATTGAGACTTGCTCGTTCCGCTTTCGACAATTATTCAACTTTTGCTTCAGTTACCTCTCTTGTTTCGACACTCTCTTGTAAATGATTAATGGTAGCTTCCCTAAAAAGCATGCTTGAAGCGCTGTTACCGACCAAGAACGAAATGATAACAGATAATTGCAACTTTGCAATAAAAATTTGGCAGCGAATGTCATCGACAAAGGAAAGAACGACAGTACTGACAGAGGAGATAGCTACGATAAGGGGTCGCCAGATAATATATGCAAGAAACAAGTTCAAAAACGATTACGTTCACGTTTTTACAGGGCTGTGTCCTTGAATGAAAGAGGGCCCCGAATTCGCTCACTGTGCCATATCAGTATGGGGTATACATGTAGATGTGAATTTACTATCACTCATGGGGGATCACAAATATTACCAAACATACTTTGATAAAAGACACATGGGTTTCTGAACAACAGAATTCTGTTCCTCCTAACCATTTCCTAGGGTTGGCAGGTATGTATTTACTATTGAAAAGGAATAGGGCCAAAACGGATTTGCTTCAAATGAAAATATCCATTTCATTTGAAGCAAATCTGTTTTCACAACTGTGTCAATGAGTCGATTTGTTCAGAAACTCCAGCATGTGCTAACTTGTGATAAGTCCAACTTGAAATAATGTTCAGTGAACTTTTATAGTGAACTGTTTATACTGAAATGGTCAGTAGCGGGAACTTAGAGAGCGAATCCCATTTGTTTTCCAAAGTGTTTTGACAGTTCAGGTATTGACATTGTGCCTGCATTTTGCAAGTGTTTCCTCTTAATTAGGAAACCTAGTACCTGGAGTATATGTACATGATGTAGGGCTTCAATGATATGCTTACCTTAGCTTACGATACAATATGTACCACGATACTTACTCGCAATACGATTTCTATCAAGATACTGAATTTATGTTTAGATTTAAAAGCATTTCTAATATGTCCAATATTTTGATATAACAATTAAGTTCAACAACAAAAATTTATTTAGATTAAATCATCCTGAGATCTACCAGCTAACAGTGTACATGTACATCGTCTAGTTGCATTCATGTTCAGAATGATGATTTGATCTGAATTTGTTGATGTGTAACATGTTCTGCCAGAATAATTCAGACTTTGTGACCCACGTGAACTCAGAAGTAAACGCCTAGGGGACTGCAAAATAGATCCTCTGAAAATAATCCTGTAACTCATTATTTGTATTTTTCAGATTATCATTATGAACATCGGCACAGCCACCAGCGATGACAATCCGACACATTCGTACCTCGGAAGTCGTGGAATATGGATTACCTATGTACTGATCGTGCTGATAGCACACTTCATGCTGCTCAGTGTTCCCTTTCTTACCGTAGCCATGGCATGGTCACTTACCAATGTCATCCATTGTGTTGTAAGTCATAAGTACTGTATATTACCATGATTACAGGGCTCTCACTCCCATTTTTGGAACTGTGGCCCGGGGCCTTTGAAATTGGGAAAAATAGCGGCATTTTCTCATAAATTGGGAAAATGTATAAAATAAGTTTTGATGCCTTTTCACTTGAAAAGGTGAATTTTTAACTCATTTTGTTAATTTTTCCATGAGATGTAAAATTGGACAAAATAGTGAATAAATTGTGAAAAAAAGATACTATAATGGACTGGGCCAAATATGGGCCCCAAATTAGGCTGATCGAGAGCCCTGTATAATATATCTATTTTTTTACATATCCATGACTGTCACATCTTAACACTGTCAATGTGTTGTGATCAAAGAACTAAAAACCCCGACTAATAAAGTAATATACATGTAGTATGATGTACATGTAGCTATTCAAAAGTAAAGCTGTCACATATTGGTTCCATACCACCAACATGGACCCAATCAGTGATTGTTATGTACATCACTACAGGTATGGAGATTTTCTACAGATTCTGAGACTATACCTCTTCAAATTCATTAGCATCATTTTGATATAAAATACACCCTGTTGAAATCAGTTTAAACGTAAAATCTCTTCTGATCAGTTTCTCCATGGTGTAATGGTTAGCGCATTTGCCTTCAAATCAGAAGGTACCAGGTTTAAGCCTAACTTCAGGCATCATTTGAATAATCTAGCTTTTCAAGCGCCACATTTGAATTCGAATTCCTGATAGAAATATATCAGTCTCGGTAAGGACTTGTCGATCAATCCCACCCTTGACTGATATTTTTCTATCAGAAACTCAAAGTGGTGCTTGATTCTGTTATTGTAGTTCTTTGATCTCAATCCGCTGACAGTGTGAAGATATTTCCATGGTTAAAAAAAAAGAAGTAACAAAAGTCTCGGTATACAATAATTATTTCATTAACATGTACGTCAATGTGACAGTAGCATAATGGTGCCACGGTTGTTCAAATTGAAGGATAGCCAGATATCAGACATGGCACCCGTGGGCAGGTTTATTCATTATGACACAATAATCAAATTGCCTGTCATGACATAGTTTGACAAAATATTGATAATGAAGCCATAATGATAAAGTCCGCTAACAAGTGCCGTCTCGGACATTTGGTAATCCCTCAATTCTCTCTGGGTTAGGTTGTCCAATAAGTTACCTATGGATGCCCTTTATAAACAGACAGTCACATGTATAGGCAACAATTTTCTAAAGATATAATGAAGAGATTAGGACGTTAGTACATTTGTACTATACTTTAAGAATTAAAAAATAATTATTTCCTTAATTGCAGTGAAGATTTTTTTCCGATATCTACGTGTATCAGATTTCCATTATTTTCACTCCTTACTGTTTCATTATAGGTTCTGTATTTTATAATTGAGTCTTTGCGGAATACAGAGTTATTTCCCCTTATAGACGGTATCTGACGTGAAACCATTGTGACGTCATAAAAATGGTATGGTAACGTCAATTTTACACCGTCATTTCCCAGACTCTTAGGACTGTTTCTATAGAATTCGATGACATCACAATCAGTCTACAGTCAGATACTGTCTCAAATGGGAAGTAACTTGGGTTTTCGAAAATAGCGAATAGTTTAAAGTCATTTCTGATATTTATGCTCTCTGAGAAATTCATCACATTGACTGTAATTGAGTGCATGCAGCTATCAAAGTTGTGTCAAATTTCAAAATCTGTATACATGTGCAGTAGTATTGATATCTTTCAGATAACATACTTCATGCTGCACGTAACAAAAGGTACCCCATGGGGAACCCCAGAACAGGGCAAGGCCCGCATGCTTACCCAGTGGGAACAAATTGACTGTGGCCAACAGTTCACACCTACCAAAAAATTCCTTACAATCGTACCCATTGTTATGTAAGTATAAAATCTTTATTTTCGTGTTGCCTGCAAAGATAAAAGTAACATTTGGTATCAGGTCCAGCTGTCTATCTGTCTGTTTGTCTGTCTGAATTTAGTGACTTTTTGCAAAAACTTGCTTGGTATTTAGGGGTTAACATGCGTACAAAAACTGACAGGTTATCGGCGAATTCCTGGTAAGAAACTGAGTTTTACTGCGAGGTGTCAGTCGATACCATGTCAGTTTTTGTAAAACATCAGTATGGTAACCCCATTCTAATGCTTTTGTCAGTAATGTGCTAGAAAAGACATCACCATGGGAACGTATGATGTTACCAATCAAAATGCGTGTTGAAAACAGAGTACATGTCTTGTTGATATACAGAGTTCCAACTTAGGATGGTTTGTGATGTAAACTAATTGTGACACCATCAAATTAAGATAAGATAAGATAAGATAAGATAAGCTTTATTTAGAGTCGGCATGTCACAATAATAGGTACAAAACATAAGCTCTACTGAGCTTTTAGACCGACATAGAACATATTTACAAGAAATTATTCTATGGAAACCAGTTTAAAATTCACGGAAAGAATGCTTCAGAAACGAGTTTTCTATAAACAGAATTTTAAGTACTTTCTGAAGAAATGGCCCATTGAAAGTTTAGAAAATCATTCACAAAATTTCCTTCCCAATCACTGAACTTATTCTGAGTTGAGTTATCATCTTTCACCCATCCACTTTGGAGCTCAGTGTGAACATAAAGGTCGTATGTAGTAGGTGGCTAGCCTGCTGGTATGATCATACAATAACACATTAAAAACCATTAGAAATACAGATAAAAAAGAAAATACAATAATACAACTGACTTGAGGGAAACAATGTGCTAAATTTTATGTCATAACAATGTTTTTACTTGGTATTTCAGACAAACAAGCTTCAAACTTGGGTCAAACTTTAGGAAATTTAATGAATTTTGATACCGTGAATTATGATCTTAGAAATAATCTTAAAAATTTTCTTGTGAAGTGAAGGATCAATTTCAACGAAAAAGGTTACTGTATAATAATAGCTATGCATTTCAAATCTTTTCCAGATTTTGCCTGGCCAGTTTCTACACAAAATATGACAGTTTACATTTTATCGTAAACTTGGCAGCTCTCGGACTCAGTGTTATACCCAAGCTCCCACAGCTTCATGGTGTTCGGATCTTTAATATCAACAAATGGTAAAAAGTTCCGAGGACTTCTCAGTCGGAGGTTATTTTCAGCATTTTCTGGATCTGGTGGCTATATATTGTGGTTACTGTATTCACACCCAGACATCCGAGCATCTACAAAGTCTTAACATAGATGTCGTTCATTTGTACATACAATGCAATTTGTCGTCATAATCATGTTTGTTCCGATAGAAAAAAAAATTGTGTATTTGATGCTTGGAGAGAGATAAGAGATCTATAGTGGCTACATGTACAATGTAGTGGTATCTTTTGATACAGCTTCTGAATTGAAAATTGTAGTTATGAAATGATTTGTTTCTGGAGCTTTGAATGGAGATTAATATCAAACAATGCCTCTCACATAATGCAATTAATTTTGTAATGGACACAACCAGGGCTGTCACAGGGTACTTTTGGAATGGGGTCAGGTCCTTTCGAACTGGGAAATACAGTATTTTTATGAGTAATGTTAGAAATTTTATATCTGAAATGAAATATAAAGAATATTCATTTTAACCATTTATGAGCAAGATTCTCTGTTGATTGATGATTGAATACAGTAAAATTATATCTAACAAATACGACATAGAATTAGGAATTTTGAAAGCCAAATTTTGGGAAAAATACTATTTTTAAATGGGAATATGGCCTATTATGTACCCCAAATTATCCCTAGTGACAGCCCTGACACCATTAGGAGATTCTTTTTATCAGATGAGGCCAAAAAAAATATGTTTGTTTCCTGTAACATGCCAAAAATTGAGAGGGTCGGTAGGTAGGAAAATCTTTTTTTTTAATTTTTTTTTTTTTGTCAGAGGGCAGATGCAATTTTGAAGCTTTGTTAAGTTTATATTGTATATGGAGGCACTCTAAGTCTTCACATACAAGAGGGAGGGAACTGAAAATGGTAAGTCGAGGATTTTTTGGTGACATTTTGTTTAGTCCCATCATTTATAATTTAATTTATTGATTCTGGAACTCAACTTACTGCTATTTAAGATGTTTGTTATTAGAGATTGCGTGGGTGGTGTACATAGCTGCAGCCATTATTGTGGGTACAATGTACATAAGCTGAAGCTTGAGCAGCATGATTAGATTTTAAAATGACTATTATACATACATACTCTTTGGGGTGGAGGAGGATAGATCATAAGATGAGGTTGGTAGGGGTCTCTGGTGACTATCACCTTTCTTTTTGAGCTAATATGTATTATTCTATAAACTATAAATAGCGACTCTCTTTGCATGATTGGCTGATAAGGTCATCGACGCTCCTGAATAAATCTGACACCGTATACCACGGTTTAAAAATAGACTGGTATTACCCTCACTTATTTCTGCAAATGGCGTCATTATTTATAGTGAATCATATATGAAATTATAGAATAAAACAGTTATGGACTTTTAACTCAGTAAATATGATGTGATATTGACTCGCTATGAAAATATTTTATGGACCTTCTTCTTCCTGTTTATATAAACAGGAAGAAGAAGAAGAAGAAGAAGGTCCATAAAATCGGCAACTCGCTAGGCCCTGGTGCGCATTATTCTACGAATCCTACGATGTCCATTTTCGGTTATTAAATTTGTAGAAAAGTTCTGACCACTCGAAGTCCTATTTATGTTGCAATGGAGCAGTAGCGTGTGGATCACAGCTTAATGTACATGGCCAGTCAGAAGCACAAATTCTTTTGTTCTGCTAACCCGAAAGGTTCTTTGCTATTATCATATTGATTTTTCTCCGACGTTCTTTATTATCCTTGTTTAAATCTCCAACGTCCACTTACTAACTTGTCTACATAAAGGTACTATAACTTCTTGTGTATGCGTTCGTCCGTAAAATTATCATGTCATTGACTGATAAATTTTACGTGGTCATTTTGAGTTTGTACAGAAATGTCAATGATTGCAGTCACCCCCCTTTCTAAAATAGTCCGTCTTTATAAACTTTTAAAAAATCGTCTGCTCTTTATCAGTTATGACCAGGTTACAATACACTATACAAGTAACGTGAGAAGATAATCACTTTAATCCTTTCGAATTCTCAACACTTGGTCACTCATGTGAAACGGATTAAATCTACCTGGTGGTCAGGTGTGAACTACATGTACTCACTGTAGTGATTTACGACAAGAGGCGCTATTTAAGTAATATGATCACGGCTCGTCTGAAAGAAAATTTAAAGGTAACGGGATGCTTCCAAAGACGAGTCTGGGTTGCACGACTTGCATTAATTTTACGGATTTTCGATTCTTTTTAGGCAGTATAGGGAAAATGGTGAAAAAAAATCAGAGTCGGCACGATTGTTGACGGTCGGTCGGGTTACAGGAAACAAACAACTTTTTTTTTTGGCCTGATATAAATGGATTCATTTGATAGGAATATTTTGAAGTCTGATATGGCACAATATAATGTAATAAAACTAAAGGAAATCATGTGATCATGTATTGTACTGACGTTTTTGTTGACGAGTAGCATTTTCTACCATTGCATTTATCATTATGGATGAACACATAATTGTTGACAAGCAAAATTGTACATATGAATTATATCCGATTTTAACAATCACAAAGACTCTTTTTTTTTTGCCTCTTTATGCTAATCTGGCATTGATCATGTTGACATGCAAATAATTTGAAAATCTAGTACACGTTCATATACAAGCATTATGGTTAATTTTGTGTATCATTGTTATATTTCAAACTGAACTTTTGAGTCTTAATCTCATAGTAGTCTTTCTTTACGAAGAAGGAGTACAATGTCAGGTGCTTTTACTAAATAAGAAAGTCTGTCTGCATTGTACTCTCACTACAAGTTATATGTACATAAACATTTGATTTTATTTCAAAATTATATAAAAAAAAAGTAATATTTAATATTATTGTCTCGATGTGAGAGAAAGACATGTAACAAATGCCGGTGTGGAATGGGTTGTATGAATGGTTATCTACATGGATGCTCAAAACCTTTGTCTTTATTTGTATTGTAAGTATGGCCAGACTTGGCGTACTTTGATAAATGATTGATTTTGACTTGTATGTGGACTTAGAATTATACCACTTGATCACTCTTCCCAATCTAGCTGAAATTAGATACATTTATATTTGATGATGCTATAAAATGACAATGATCCAGCTGCACTTAGATTTTGACCTTTTGAACATGTGCATTTGAATGGTCAAACTAAGTGAAAGTCAAAAAATGATTGATTGAAACATTTAGTCTCATCGTCAGAAACCCAGGCTCCATCACGCAAGCTCATCTCCCGTAGGTCAGAATTTTCGCTGGATAGCATTACAAAAATCTAATGCAAGTATTTCTTAGTGAATGTGTTATCGATAGTAAATGCATGATCTATTTTATATTTTATCATAAAAAATGTTCTAATCAGTGATGACACTGGTTCATATTTGCAATTTTAAGAATTAAAAAAAAAAACAATCTGACTTACATGTATATTGGCTTCAAATAGTTAATTCACTGACAAGTACTCGCCTTAAATTTCTGTAATGCTATCCAGCAAAAATTCTGCTGTTATGACCCACGGGAGGTGAGCTTGTATGACGGAGCCTAGCTTTCCGACGATGATAGAGTCTAATATTTCATCAAATGTATTCAGTTTATTTTCCCAATGAAGGGGCATATTAAAGATTTACATGTAATTTAAAGAACTAAATTGTTACATGAATGTTACCCTTGCTCCTTTCATAAGAGCTAGACCTCTACCTTACTTTATCATATTCACAGATAGTAATTTTACTTCTTGACGAACATAAAATTAATTTAGTGGGAAATGCTTTCGGCATGTAATTTATGGTAAAACATACATACATGTATGTAATATTTATGAATTTTCTTTCAAAATAGGAAATATGGATGAAGCCAAGTGATAGCCTGTAATAACTTTATTTATATGTAATCATATGGATATTTTTAGCATGAGATAACTTCCCAAGTAATGGCTCTTTAGGCCAAGTCTGTATCAGATCTCACCTTGACCTGTGATGCTATAAGTGATAGCACTTTGATAGTGTGATGTTATATCATATTACTTTGGTTATTCTTATGAGAATCTTTCTTTATAGAAACTAATTTATATTTATTAAGAAATTTGCTTTAAATTAATGATTTTTTTCAAATACTGTAAGTCCATATTTTGAGCAGCAATATATTCATTACTGAATGGATGTACATGTACATGACTCGTACATATGTATGTATGCTACCCAAACAAATTTTGACAAACGTAAAGAATCGTATTGTATCAAAAGTGATGAGACATATTACTAAGACTTTTACTGTTTTTTATCCTCATATAACTGAAAACAAAAATTAAGAACATGTAGTATATCTCAGAAAAATCTGGGATTCTTCATTAATGATATACTAGTAAGTACTGACTTATTTATAACATACATGATCTAGATTTCAAGTCATTAGGAAGTTTGGAACTGTAAAAAAAATGTGTTATTGTAATATAAAGCACTGTAGTGATTATTTCTGTATAACATTTTCTCCAATTTCGTATTTTTCAGGGCAGATTTTATGCCTTCTGCTAGCATCTTCTTAAAATCATGGAAATAGATTCTATTGGATAATTAATATCTATACTTTTGTAAGTTCTAAGAGTAAAGTTATAATATATGAGGAGTGGACAGGGTGAAAGGGAGGGGGAGGAAGGGGGTGGGAGAAGGGAGAGAGGGGGGAAGGGAGCAGGAGGGGGAGGTAAGGGAAGGGTGAAAAGGAGGGGGAGGTAAGGGGGTGGGAGGGGGGAGAGTAGTACCCCCATCGGCCCCCACGTATTTCATGTATCATCTACATGTATTTCTAATTAAAAGTGCATAACTCGAAGTATTCTTTTACTACGGAATTATCACTTGTGGTTTTGTGCTTTTTGCATGTCTAACATGTATGTACACATATCATGCAATATGTATTGAATGAATATTATAGATAATCATGAGAGAGTCAAGAAAACACATTTTCCAAAGAATTAAAAGTATTTAATGAAATACCAAGAAACAGTTTGTTCTGATTTTTTCACAGAAAGAGACTGAACATTTTTAAACTGCTATTATAGCAGGATCATGTGCTTAATACTTTCTAGTGTAAATCATCTATGATTGTCACTCATTTTTGCTTTCTTTTATTTCTCTTTTTCTGCGTATGTGTGTTGATGTGTATATGTGAAGTGCTTTGCACATGTGTAGAGTGATAGATGGAGCACATTCTCATCTGTTTACTGCACTTTCGTATTTCCCAAAACTTTTTGAAAAACTCTCTTAAACTTTGTACGATGGATATACCCAACTCCATCTATTTCAGTATATTGTGGGATAGATTGATAGAGTATTGTACCAGAAATTGCTCATGATGGAGATAAACGACAATATATGTGTACAGAGCTAAATTTTGAATTTTACGTCTCTTATTTGTTAGATTTGTGATATTTTATGTATTAGTATATGTACAAGTCTTATTGTGCCACTTTTTCTGTTTTTCTGTGTTATGAGATGTCGGTATGAATTCGTCATTTGTTTATGACTGTATCAATGAACAGAAGGCATCATTGTTGTTTTATTTTGTGGTAACTGTACATATTGTATATACATATATATATGTAAATGGAGATGTAAATTGGATAGGTATATGAAATAAAAAATTGACAACTGTACTTTTAATCCTTCATAATTCCATATAACCAGATGCACTGTACATATACTTATTTTAGTGGGATTTATATTATAGCAGAGTTAGCCCTGTTACAAGTGCGCTTATTCTAGAACAAGCTTAAAATTTTATCTGCCATATACGAGTCGCATGGGCTAGTATATGAATAAGAAATTATATCCATTTGCCCTTACTCTGCTAATGCTAAATTTTGGTTGCGCAAAAATAAGTGCATGTACATTAATTGGTATATTGTGGTACATGTATTTGATTTTTATATTCGTTGCAAATATGTTTCTGTCTCATGATTTAAGCTTGATTAAGCTTATGCTTAACCCCAAGTGTTTACGTTCATACGATGGAAAGTTTGGAGTTTGTCTGTTTTTGACAAAGGACTGATGCTACAGCATTCAGATTTGCACAAGTTATTTATGTTAGATGCCACCATGCATAATTGGATGCTGCATCTGGACTATGTTTCCACTTCAGCGACTTGGTTAAGAAGTTTGGGGTAGCTCGGTAGTTTCGTTTTGGATATAGTTCTCGTGCTGTAGTAACAAAACTTATGTCAGTGGTTCATGCTTTCGGCATGGTTGATGAGAGGAATGTCATATTTCGGGCAAAGTATATAAAAGTGGTGAAAGCACTAAACATGCACATTAGACACATCTTTGAGTAAACCTTACCCTAGCTACTTTTTCTGTTTTGGTGATTCAAAGGAGATATTGGTACATGTATGAGTCTTTCACATTGAATGCATTACACATTATGTATTGGTCAAACTTTCGTAAATTGGTTTTGACCAACTTTTTTTCCACTTGATGGAATGAGCTTTCATTAGCCAATATAATATTGAACAAAGTACAAGTGATACTAGTACGTGTTAAGGGGAATGGTAGTTTACAGTATTGAAAAATCAAATTACCTGTTTGATCGAAAAACGATTTAAGATTTCTTAACAACTTCTTATTGCTACGAAGGATCCAAAAGTGAGTAATTTCGCTTATCGAATAAAAAAGAGAACATATTTAAACTTCGATATAACTAAGTTTATGCCGTAAAATCGTCAACATAAAGAGGATCGCCGCGTAACGTCTTGTCAAGAAAAAAGAAGCGAGCTTATGTGTGAAAGGGTAATTCTAAGAAATGCTCAAATGTCCAAAACTACAATTTATATGATATTTCGAAGTTCACCGAATGAATATGGAGATGAATCGGATCTCATATAATTCTTGTATATTTTGTTGTAAAGAACATAACGTGATATGTTTATGTTCTTTTATTTTCAAACTTAGCAGATAGAAGTGATACATAAAATGGCCGTGACAATAACATAAGATGCTGCTAATCAATACCTGAAAAAAAAATCTGTGTATATTAAAATCTTACTGTATGATATTGACTAGTATTTTATTTTCATTGGAAATCATTTACTTGTGTTTATATATGGTAGATTCATGTAATAATCTTCCAGCTTACATGATGAATCCTGATAATCTTTGATCACATTGGCACCAATCGGTCAGGCGAGCGCATTAATTAATGTTACCAAATCAGAAATTATTGATATGCTTAATTAGGAATCTAAATCTAGTAATCTGATATAGTACTTCCTTACAGTGTAATTAATGTTGATAGAGTTGAGTGGTTCTTGATCAAGACAGCATCATAACGTACGTCAACATCTTACATCGTTGCTATGGTAACCGTTTGAATGAAATGGACATTTATAGAAGCAATCAAATGAATGAAATATCGAAGAGACAGGGGCAAATGCAGGGCATGTTTACTATAAAGAGGGTATCGTGCAATCTTTAATAGCTTATCAGGCGATGATTCGTTATAGAAATTATATGAAATATGTATAAAAATTAAGAAAGAAATGTTTTGCATTGCTTTCTAATGTTTCCTTGACTAACATTTCAATTGGATGCATGACGTTTAGAAAATTCCCGATTTACCATTTTGAAGTGCATGATAGCATTTAGGCCTCCTCTGTATATGAAACTGAAGTGAACTCCCTACTCTCTCAATTGTGACAAACTTACTTACCAGACAGGAGGACCGGGGATCTCCAACAAGACTCGGTTACAACACCCAGGGCAAAATACCGACACACCTCAATTGTAAGAGACAGGGGGAAGATACCCGTGGTGTAGCTGCTATGTATGCTTGTATGCAAAAACATTCACTTTTTTTCTCAAAATAATGAATTAAGTACTAATTTCCAAAGCTTTTCATGCCCCCGGAATCACATATTCGGGGGCATACAGTTTTTGGTCTGTCTGTGTGTCTGTTTGTCCGAAAAACTTTAACATTGGGCATAACTTTTGAATAATAAGTGATAGGGCTTTCATATTTCACATGTGTAACCTTGTTACAAGACCTTTCCATTGATACCAAAATTTTTGACCTCGTGACCTTGACCTTTGATCTACTCTCAAAAACTTTAACATTTGGCATAACTTTTTAATGGTAAGTGATAGGGCTTTTGGACCTCGTGACCTTGACCTTTGACCTATCCTATTTTCAAAAACTTCAACATTGGGCATAACTTTTGAATGGTAAGTGATAGGGCTTTCATATTTCACAAGTGTATTCCTTGTGACGAGACCGTTAGATTGATACCAAAATTTTTGGACCTCGTGACCTTGACCTTTGACCTACTTTTCAAACACTTTAACATTGGGTATAACTTTTGAATGGTATGTGATATGGGTTTCATATTTCACATGTGTATTCCTTATGACAAGACCTTTTCATTGATACCAAAAGTTTTCATCTCGTGACCTTGACCTTTGACCTACTTTACCAAAATTTTAACATTGGGCATAACTTTTGAACGGTAAGTGATAGGGCTTTGATATTTCACTTATGTATTTCTTATCACAAGATTTTTCGATTGATACCAACATTTTTAACCCAGTGACTTTTACCTTCACCTTTCACATACTCAACAGAAAATGGTGTTTATACTAACAACCATGAGACAGGGGGCATTCGTGTTTCACAAACACAGGCCTTATTAGCTTTTCTCTTAAGACAAAATTCTCATTCAAATTCGGCATTCTCCACTGGAAATGTCCTCAGCTTAGGTCTCTATGTGTTCACATACGCCTTGTATCATGGAAAGGATCAAACTTTTGGCAGAGCTATGCTACTGGACACCAAAGGGACATTGAAGACAAACTACAATAGACATCAAAACACTTAACATAAAAGAACTAAATGCTAAAAAATGAAGTCCTACTCAACAACCAAAGCAGTGCCTATACAAGAAATAAATGTTCAAGGATCCATGTCTACTGCTATCATTAGTGGTTGCGTTTGATTTTACGTTGACTTTGTTTCCAAGCAATTTGCACCGCTCTAAGCGAGAACTGAATTTTTTTCTGACAATCACGGCAACGTATAAACATTTCTTTCATTTGGAGTATGTGATAAAGAAGTGTAATTCATAAATCCTGCATACGCGCCTGGTAAATAAGCGTAGTTGATTCAAATATGACCTTTCGGGTTATGGGGAATCTCACGTACATGTACGTCAAACTATTTTGAGATTTATACATGAACGCTTCGTCGAAGGAACTGGCTTCACTAAATATGGTTATTTCAAGCCAGAGTTTTATATAAGAAAGACTTTTTGCTTTCAACAGTGCCTTCTTTTTGTTGAGGAAAAATGGGCTGCACATCGAGTGCGGTAAAACGCACGAGCGATCTTGGCGTTTCCTGGAAAAATGTTGTAGTGAACGTAGCGGGAATACATTCCTCGTTTGTTTTAGGAAGTGCAGAACAGCTCGATCCCATGGAATCGGACGTGAATATGCATAACGCCCTTTTCAAAAGGCGTCGCAGTGATAGCGTCAGTGTTGTGATGCAGCAGGAGGATCACCGTAGATTGATAAATCACCTAACTCGACGCAGTATGAGGCAAGACAGCAAAATAAACTTGGTGTCAATCGCTGAAATGACGCCAGTTCAAGTTTGACGCATAGAGAAAGACGCATTCGTGGACGCTTAGATTGCCGAAGTTCCTTATCGTATGGATGCATTCCAGATTGTCCACTTTATGAAACAGTTAATGCGAACGTACAGTATCCGCAATTCATCAATTTTGGTGAAAGTGACGATACCACGACTGTTTATAACACTGATGCATTTTAAAAAGAAAGTTTACGAAACAGTATATATACGCGTTATGTTGAAAAGGATTTTATTCTCTTAGACTTTTAAAAGGTACAAATTGTATTTGAATGTTTAACAGTGTTTTGTTGAAACAATCACGAATTACAAGACAATTTGAATTGTAGCAATATGATGTAAATAAATGTATATTTGAATATTGAAACGAAAATATTTGACTAAAGTCTTATGTAGATCACATGTATTTTTCTTTTGTCCCTTGTCTTTTGACTGTTTCGTTGAGAACAAAAAAAAAGAGCGTTCATCTCAATATTATTATATGAGGAAACTGCCAAAAAATGTCGAATGTCAATTTTCTACTTCAGAAGCAAATGCACAATTTTTCGGCCACTTGGCCTTTATCATGTGCAAAAAACCGGCCATGTCGGATTTTGCACTTGATGGTAACCAAGTTTATTTGCACTTGACAATGTTTAAGTGGTCGAAAATTTGTTGTGTTTGTGTGTTTTTGTTTGTATCATTCATTCTTTCTGGGAGAACCAAGATTTTTACATAACTTGTCGAATTCCCATGTTAATAAAGCACAGCAAACACCACTTGAAATTCAAAAAAAAATCTACCACATAGTAGACATACCAAACACACTAGAGGACACAAAGGGACAAGGATGACCAAACAATAAAATTCGAGAGACAGCATCATATCATACCATTGAAACACGGTCCCTGAACGAATAGACGGAGACATCATCATATCATACCATTAAAACACGGTCCCTGAACGAACAGACGAAGACAGCATCATATCATACCATTAAAACACGGTCCCCGAACGAACAGATGGAGGCAGCATCATCATACCATTAAAACACGGTCCCCGAACGAACAGACGGAGACAGCATCATATCATACCATTAAAACAAGGTCCCCGAACGAACAGACGGAGACAGCATCATATCATAACATTAAAACAAGGTCCCCGAACGAACAGACGGAGACAGCATCATCATACCATTGAAACACGGTCCCCGAACGAACAGACGGAGACAGCATCATCATACCATTGAAACACGGTCCCCGAACGAACAGACGGAGACAGCATCATCATACCATTAAAACACGGTCCCCGAACGAACAGACGGAGACAACATAAACCAATAAAACAAGGTCCCCGAACGAACAGACGGAGATAGCATCATATCATACCAATGAAACAAGGTCCCCGAACGAACAGACGGAGACAGCATCATATCATACCATTAAAACACGGTCCCTGAACGAACAGACGAAGACAGCATCATATCATACCATTAAAACACGGTCCCCGAACGAACAGACGGAGGCAGCATCATATCATACCATTAAAACACGGTCCCCGAACGAACAGACGGAGGCAGCATCACATCATACCATTGAAACACGGTCCCCGAACGAACAGACGAAGACAGTATCATATCATACCATTGAAACACGGTCATCGAACGAACAGACGGAGACAGCATCATATCATACCATTAAAACAAGGTCCCCGAACAAACAGACGGAGACAGCATCATCATACCATTGAAACACGGTCCCCGAACGAACAGACGAAGACAGCATCATATCATACCATTGAAACACGGTCATCGAACGAACAGACGGAGACAGCATCATATCATACCATTGAAACACGGTCCCGAATGAACAGACGGAGACAGAATCATATCATACCATTGAAACACGGTCCCCGAACGAACAGACGGAGACAGCATCATATCATACCATTGAAACACGGTCATCGAACGAACAGACGGAGACAGCATCATATCATACCATTGAAACACGGTCCCCGAACGAACAGACGGAGACAGCATCATATCATACCATTGAAATACGGTCATCGAACGAACAGACGGAGACAGCGGCATCATACCATTGAAACAAGGTCCTCGAATGAACAGATGGAGACAGCATCATATCATACCATTAAAAGACGAAGGACACACTTTCACAACAATTTCTTTATGAACAACCTAAACAGAGTCCCATGAAAAAAAAAAAACAGAATTCATTGCAAAGGTATTTTGACGTTTCTACATGAATTAGAAGCTACGGGTTGAGCGAAAACCCAGATAGCACGATTATATGCTGGTCCAACGTTGGCCCATGGTTGTTGACTTACGTCGGGCCCATGTCGGCAGACGATGTTGGCCCAATGTAATTTTGCTTATCGGCCCCTTGTTGGGCCAGCATGTTGGCCTAATGTTAAACCGATTTGTTGGCCCAACGCTGGCCTATTGTTGATAATTTACATGGTGTCTACGTTGGAAGTCTAACGTTGGTCCAATGTTATTTTGCTCATCGGCCCCTTGTTGGGCCAACATGTTGGCCCAACAAGGAGTCGCTGTGATGGCCCAACGTTGACCCTCTTTTTCAAACATTCGTTGGCTCAGGGTAACGCGGTTGACATTCTAATGTTGTACATATCAATATGTATCCAAAATAGGTATAACCTACACATTGTACCAAAAATGGCCCGACGATAGACACATTCCTCGTATGAGTTGTAAGATATTCTAACCGGCTTGAACAGCACCTACCTGAGTGACTGATCATGAATTAGTAAAAACTTGCTTACCAAGCGGAAAGTCTCTAGTTCGAATCTCACGTACGGCTTAAAAAAGTCATGTATATACTGTTCAGCTTCATATAATTCAGGATACATGACGACCACGATGACAGGTCTCTATATTGAGATCATGTGATTGGCTAAGTTTAAATGTTGCCATCTATTTTAATATATAGGTGACACGGCGCCGTACAAATTCAAAATTACCCGAGCAAAATAAAATTTCCAATCAAACGCTGCTACTAGACTACGACTCCAGAACCGGAACTCATGTTGTTTCATCGAGGAAAAATAATAAGATTACATTCTCAACATAGATAATACACGAAAACAAGTTGGTAAGCTATACTGTATAACCCCAAGAATCGAAGCTTTAGCTGCATACACAGCCATCCATCTAATTTTTTCACTCTGAACTTGAAAGATCCATGATAATAATTGACTTCACATATTTCAAAATTATGAATTGTGATAACGAAAATGGAAATATAGACTTTTTTCATCAGCACAAATTTTTATTCAAAATTTGTCATTTTTATATAAAAAACCATAAAAATTCAAAAAATGCAACTATTTTGGTCAAGATTGTTACATGTACGAATGATTTCTAAAAGGTTCATCTTCAGAATTATACAGCAATTGATTTAAAACTGTGTATTTTCTAACAGCAACATGAACAGAAATGGTATATATATATATAATACATGTACTAATTTATGGATGGCAGTGTATATGGCGGATGGATACGTGCGTAGCAAGATCGGAACAATGAAATATGAAGAAACACGTGTTACTTAAGCAAGCAGGGTGTGCACGCTCTCCCCGGACATCTGCATGATCTCACTCCCGGCTTCAGTCTGGGTAGACCGAGAACAGGCCAAAATTTTATTCTTGAGTTGGTATACGAACCCAAGATTAAAATTTTGGCCTGTTCTCGGTCTACAGTCTGGGTTGCGCCTACAGAGGATGTCATTCTCTTGGTTTTCAAGCAGTTTTATCGCAGGTGTCCAACCATCTATATATCATATGATTTGTTTTACTTGAAGTGCTTTAAAATAGTCGTAATAAATGACGTCACGTGTGACATTTTCTCGTCTCACTTCTTCGACATTTTGAATTGTCAAAAGTTTGAAACGTGATCTAATGATGTAGCAATATGCCTAGTATAGTGTAAGAATATCAATTCATTATCGCGTCTCTTGCGTATATAGGTACGTCATTCTAATTATTTGATGAATCATAAATGTTGAGGACCTATGGATTCCATATCAGGAAATATCGCCCGACATATGCCCTTATAAGTATAAAGATTTTGATGTTTTACAGCTACAAAAAATAACTAAATAATAATGTTGGGCATTTGTTAATCATATTCTTCAGAGGATTTTGTGACATCACAAATTTAAATTGTGACATATATATATACAATTATTGACTGGGGATGATCGAGGGCAAAATATTCTTTCTCGGACTTGAAGACAATCAAGGAGGTATTGAACACTTGGACGCCAAATTCATTTTTTCATTTTACATTTGACTCTATCCACAGGAACATTTTCTAAAAGACTTTGAAATATGCATTAATCGACATTTTCGTGAATTTCTTGATGACGTCATAATATTGAAAGTGTCATTCCAGTTCTATCGAAAATTAATTTTGATTTTACTTCCAAAATCTTCATAAATGTATTGCACTTACATATGGAAAAGATGAGATGAATTGTGTTTTAAACAAAGGCAAGATACTGGAATAAAAGATGACACTGTCGCTAAAAAAAAAAAAGAGATTTCTAGCCAATTGACTGTAGTCGATGATTGATTATTGGGAAGCCTGTGGATGAATCGTTTTCAAAAACTAACAAAATTATCAACAATGTCCAGAGATGATTTCATGATTTAATGAGAAAAATTGAAATTCGGATAAAAATATTACAAAGCTTTATATTTTATAATTTTCTTTCGAAAATCGTCCATTTTCAATGAAGTGACATCCGCTTTCCTGTAATGTTAATTTGTCAACGAATTCACTGGGAGGAAGATTGAGTTTTCTACTTTATACAAAATTTCAATGCGATACTTTCGGTATTAATGTTTTTATTGCATTTCGAATGCGAATGTTTGTGACGCCATTTCCCCCCGACTCGTTGATAAAACTCCCATACTCCACAATTTTGAAAATTGCCATTATTTCATCAAAGGACGGAGGGTTTGAACACCAAGATGGCGGCGGCATTATTTTGTTTTCTCGCTTCCTAGGAAAAGTACAGTCTTAACTCACTTAAAACATTTGATACTATGATTTGAGTATCCTGATGAAATCTGAATAATTTCCGGCGTCATTTGAAGAAATTATGGCGATTTTCAAAATTTAGGACTTTGGGAGTTTTATCCATGGGCAAACCACGACGTCATTTCGACGTTATCGGGAAAAATGGCGTCACAAACCTTTGCATTCGAAATGCAATAAAAACATTATTACTAAACGTATTGCATTGAAACTTAGCATGTATAAAATAGAAAATTAAATCTTCATCACAGTGTTGACAAATTTACGTTACAGGAAAGCGGATGTCACTTCATTGAAAATGGACGATTTTGGAAGAAAAATTTGGAAAATATAAAGCATTGTAATATTTTAATCATAAATTCAATTTTTCCCATTTAATCATGAAATCTTCTCTGGACATTCTTGATAATTTTGATAGTTTTTGACAAAGATTCATCCACAGGATTCCTAATAATTAATCTTTTATTCAAGTATCCTGCTTGTGTTTAAAACACAATTCATTTTATCTTTTCCATATGTAAGTGCAATATATTTATGGATATTTTGGAAGTAAAATCAAAATTAATTTCCAATAGCTTTACGAGAACTGGAATGACACTTTCAATATTATGACGTCATCAAGAAATTCACGAAAACGTCGATTAATGCATATTTCAAAGTCTCGTAGAAAATTTTCCTGTGGATAGAATCAAATGTAAGTTTGTATAGTCAAGGACAGACAAAAATTATATAATTTAAGAAATTTTTAGAAAAATTGAATTTGGCGTCCAAGTGTTCAATACCTCCTTAAAACCTCGTCAGTGTATATCAAACAGCGTATCAAATCTTTTCCAAGGAAGTGCACGTGAGAAAACAAATAATGCCGCCGCCATCTTAAATTGGTGTTCAAACCCTCCTTAAAAGTTTTGTTCGACGCCGCAGGCCATATATTATGTAGGAATTTTAGAAAGTAGAATTTTGAATAGGAAGAAAAAAAAAACCCAAATCATTTGTGTAAAAATTGCGCAGTTTTGATATTTATCATAAAATGGTACAGAATTTGTGAAATCAGGGAAATATTCGATTATTTGTTATCTCAGATTCTTTTCTTATATATGAAAATAATTTGATGGGAAAAAAAACATATAGTTATAACAAATTTGATAAATACATTGTAAAAATGAACACTCTATACCCACAAATTTTCGGCCACTCGGCCTTTATCAAGTGGAAAAGCACGAATATAAAAGAATACGCTGGGCTTTGTTTACCAGCAGTAATGGATATTACGTAGAATTCTTTTATATTCGTGCTTTTTCACTTCATAAAGGCTGAGTGTCCGAAATTTGTGGATATAGAGTGTTCATTGTTATTTATTTATTATATTAAACTTCCCTACGGAGGACACTACTTAATTCTTTGATAACAAATTTGGTTTTATGATATAGAAATGAACTTTTGATATTAAAAGAAATTCTTACAGGGAATAAATGGTAAATTTGGAGCCCATATTAATTTTGGAAGAACACGGTAGGTAATCTCGCAGCGAGTTCACCCACCGTGTTCTTCCAAAATCAATTTGGGCTCCAACGCAATTTTTGTGCAAATTGAAATATAAGAGGGGATTTTTAAAGTTATGCATCCTTAACTTTGCGAGTATTCAAGATGCAAATAAATAAATAAATAAATAAATAGATAAATAAATAAATAAATAAATAAATAAATAAATAAATAAATAAATAAATAAATAAATAAATAAATAAATAAATAAAAAAAAATAAATAATGTGAAGATTGTCCTTAGGTTGAGCGCTCATCTTAGCTGTACACCATCCAGAGTGAATTCCGGAACTCCTGATTCCAACGTTACTGGTTCAACGAAAAAAACTTCAACTTCCGGCGATGTGAAAATGAATATTTTTTTCTTTTAAAATGAAATAAGGCTTTTTACTGATCTAAGATGGACCAAGAGCAGCATTTGAATGACATGTTTGTAAAAATATACTCATTTATTTATTCACTTTAGAATTTTATGTCGAATTTCCTCTGTTTTGTCCATTTCTTCACTTTTCTATATAAAACATGAAAGTAAATAACAGCTAAAGAGGCATTCTATCACTGTCCATTTCAATTCTCCCTCACAGTCACTGTGCTTGAGCATGCACATCTCTATAGACCCTTTCACACTATAAATGTCTGTCTCTTTCGTTGGATGATTTTTGCCCACCAAATCAATCAAATGACATAATTTGTGACGATGCACACTACTATTTGATTGTTCTGTTGGAGAATATCATCCTAAAAAGTGACAAAAGTGAACCGAACTGACATTAGCATGAAAGGGTCTATTGATTTATAGGTTATATGCATAATATGAAATATGGCAAAGCCATGAAAGGGACGTAGCACTGATAGAAAAGTTAGGAAGGAGGGAGTCTCCAACAACACCAACTCACACCGTAGAAACATTAACATAGTAATTTCAATGGAAACTGAGGAGCTTCTTTAATTTTTGTCTAGCTGAGGTTGCGCTAGACAAAAATTAAAGAAGCTCCTCAGTTTCCATTGAAATTATAAACATAGAAGACCACACATAAACCAACGAGACCAATTTATTGGGCAACCGGTGCAGACTTAGGACGCCGGCCATCTGCCGCGCCATGTAAGTAGCATACGATGTGGTTATCCTGGATTACGTCTGCACAACCCTCCCTCTTTTACGATTTCCCAGAGGTCTCGAAGAACGCACAATTATGGTGTAAAACAACCTCTTTACTGTTAGATGACCACGGACACACAAACAAGACAATAAAGCGCCCTGGAGTCCAAGCAACACAGATGAATATGTAAATGGATATAAAAAAAGGACACGTATGCGTAATACAGTCCGTGCTCTGCCGGCTATAGCGAGCTCTTATATGTTATTACCCTAAGATCGAGTCCGACTGACATTCAGAGAGGACATGTGGTCAGGGCCCTGTCTTCTCTAAAGAGGTTAAAGTTCTGTTATCCTCCTAGTTTTGACAATCACAGTGATTTCTACCCCAGCAGCATAATGACATTTAGCTCGTAGTGCTACGTGTATAGCCTCTTGCATATTTTTCTCACCACTGGAACTATTTATCAGTAAAATTTACACACAATGGCGGATTCAAGGGGATGCGGAGGGGGCGACCCTCTCCCCGGCACTGACCCAAAAATTTCCAAAAAACAGGTATATTTTGGCCCATTTTCAGTAAATTCGCCCCTTGACCCCCGTCAAAGGGGGCGCTGGATCCGCCACTGACACAGGTGATTTAGCCAGAGCGAAATACATGAAATAATTATAATTTTTACCACATAGACAAAACAGCATGATGACATGAAGCTCTTACTAGCCTCCTGAAAAGCGAAATGATATATTGTCTCTTTTTTAATTTACTTCTTTTGCATTAGCATGTAGGTATATGAAAAACTGATTCTATTGATCGTTATATTATTCATGTCATAATCTCATGTAATGAAAAAAAAGTGAAGAATGAATGAATGAATGAATGAATGAATGAATGAATGAATGAATGAATGAATGAATGAAAAGGTTGAGGACCGCTACACATGTAATTTAAGATCTGACCTTGAAAACCAACACGTGTTGTCCTATCAATTCATGGACAACACAAAGTTTGATGAAAATCTTATGTTACATGTATCTGTTGCTTTTCCATGAGTGTCTGTCTGCAATATCTGTTGGTATTCCAAGCTCAATATGGCCTCTGCATTAAATTATCGTGGGGAAACATTATTACATGTAGCTGAGGGAAGATGGGGATTTCTCATCAAATCATAGTAAGAACCCCCCCCCCCCCAAAAAAAAAACAAACAAAAAACAAAAACATACTAAAGGGCTGGCGAAAAACTTTGCCGAATCATGCTTAAGAATTAATTACCCCCCCCCCTGAGGGGGGGGCCACACCTTCCAAGGGAAAATGAAATAACAGTTATTAATAGATCCAGCATGAAATAAATTGCGATTTGACATGTCATTCCAAAAAAAATGTTTTCAAACATTATTTGAAGATAAAGAGATGTAGCTATAGATAAATAAATAATAGACAAATAAATAAAAATGATAGATGAAAAAATAAATACCCCCCTTTTCAAGAAAAATGATAATGATAATACATCCAGCTTGAAATTAATGACGACTTACGTGTCATTCCAAAAAAAAAAAAATGTTTGCAATCAATATTTTGAGATAAAGAGCTGTACAACAATATAGTAGAAACCACATGTTTCCAATGTTTATATACATGTATATGTATATCAATCAAAAAATAAAAATCAACCCTTTGTTGTTATTTATCATACGTGAAAAAAAAGAACCACCAAGGAATTTAAATTGTCAATATGATCATCGATGTACTATATCTTTGGCGAATCCGAATCCCCATTGCTTCTTGTAGTTGCATGACATAATTATGAGTGCACGTGTACACTACATGTGAGTGACCTAAATGTCAATGTGACGTAGTCTATGACGCACCATGCCAGACGAACTTCGAGAACTGGCTGTGCATGCATCGACACTGTGTACAGTGTGTACAGCACTTGTGGGTACCCATGGGTTCCATTAGTTTTTAGGATGTATACTGTGCAAATTCGGGTGTTAGTGGATCAGACTTATTCAAAATTTAGGTTGAATGTTTGATCTACTGTTGTCATTCATCTTCGCCAGTGGCAGTGAAATGTTATGTCGAGGTAGGTTGTTATTATCACACGTTTCTGACTGTAGTTTCGACTGAAATCGATCTGTTACATGTTGCGTGCGATTCGGCAGTACGATCTTACGGTGAAATATTTCATTTCGTGTTTAAATCTCGGTTCAAAAGGCAACTTCCCTCTTTATTTTTTACTTGTTAATGTATGCGGTACACAAAACTTCACGCGCATTTACGTTTCAAAAAACGACGTCATAATGAACATCACAAGCTGACGATGTTTATCTATTAAAAAAAAATAAATAAGAAATAAAAGCTGGCCGTTTGTTGTTCTTCTTTCACTGTATGTACGATAAAAAACAACAAAAGGTTGGTTTTTATTTTTCGATAGATAAATATCGGCAGCCTGTGATGTGCATTTCCATTCGTAACCTTTCTATCTTCTCTAACGTTCGCCGTTTCCGCATGAACCGTGCACACAAATTTTGAATCGAAGGTATTGGTAAGAAAAACGGGAAAATGCATGCTTTTTTGCTTATTCATGTACACACGTCTATTCAATTCAATTCAATTCAATTCAATTTTATTCAGGCAATGTATATCATACAATAGCACAGGTTATAATGCATAATCAATGTCAACAAAGTCATATTTAATATATCACAGAATTTTGCTTATCACACTTAAATTTGGCTAAAGTATCACAGTTGATCTAGTAAAAATATCACAGTTGATCTAGTACATGTATCTTTAGTAGAATAACTGATTTTAAATTTTAAATCAAAGATATCACAGAAGTAACTATCACATTATAGGTGCATTGCATAGATATTGCCTAGGATAACCCATTAAAGCAATTCATAGTGTGCTTATTTCCAATGGGGTCCTGACATATTAATAAATATAAGTATAAGTAAATAAATAGGGTTAGTTTAAACTTAAATTAAATAAATATAGGGACTTTGGCAACGACAACCCGGACAGACTATAATAAAAACATGAAACATTTCACAATGCCTGATTAATAATTAAATTGATTTTAAAACTAAATCATACATTAGAAATTATATTTCTATACACATTTCATTTAAAAATCATATATAAATTCATTTAGCTCTCTGTTTCTAGCATTTTCGGTTAAATGTGCCTTGACTGCAGCTTTGAAAGAAGTTCTATTTCTGATTTCTTTAATTTCCAAGGGCATAGAATTCGTCCCCTATTATATATTGTTTGGGGGTGTTTGGCCCTTTATTTCTGTATACATTTTGTATTTCTATATATTGTTGTTGTTGTTCATACGTGGCTAACACTTTGAATATTGTTCTTGCCACTAAAGTTAAATTGAATTGAAATTCTTATAACAGTCAGGGGTATAACTCATTTCAGTTATATTTTTCGTCACTGAAATCAGTTATTTTTCTTGCAAGATATTTATAGAATCACCCAGAATATAACTGGTTCAGGTTACAAAACTTTCCAAGGTCAAATACGATTATATCATCCAATGCGTACAGAAAAGTTTGACTTCATCAGATGCAACATTGGTGCCTCTTTAAAAATAAATTAAGGTCACAGCTGGATAAAATCATCTTTGTGCAAAATCTGGGTCAAAAATAAATATAACTGAAAGAAGTTACTTTTAAATAACCATTTTTGGTTATATTTTTTTGGTATTGCTTAAATCTTCTAATCCAGATTTTTCCTGCTGATAATCAAGTGTTCAGTATCATCTTAATACATCAATACCTTAAATTTTGTAAAATAATCCTTTACCCAATGAATAAATATGAAGCAATTCCCATAGGAATTTTTATATGCAGAAATCAGTTATTTCTCATGACCTACTTTAACATTACTGATTTTCATAGAAAGAAAAGTAACTGATTTCGGTTATAAAATTTTATCACTGAAATGAGTTATACCCCTGACTGTATAAGTGCAACAAATGTAATTTCCTAAGATGAAACTGTTGAAACTTCCTTTTCAAGCACTTTGAAGGGACTTATTTTCAAAATTTTGTGACGCTTTTGTAGATTTTAAATGTTGAATTCAACATGTTCAAATTGTGAATTGCCATAAAAAATTGTTGCATCAATTTAAGCTGCTTTAACCACATCTTCACCCCTTTCTCATGCCCCGTTTAAAATTTCGCATAGGGAAAATTCACCGAGAACCATCCTTTTTAACCTATATGATTTGAGAAGATTCTGTACTTCTTGGTATTTCCGAGATTATTTTTACACAGTCATTTGTAAACACAGGGCTCTCAATCAGCTTGAACCCATCCTAATGCAAAATAGTATTTTTTTCCCAATTTGTTGACCAATTTTTCCCAATTTGAAACTTCATGGAAAATTTGTAAAAAGGAAATACGAAAAGGCATCCAAATCTATTTACAAATGTACAATATTTCCCCAGTTTTTGAGAATATGCCGCTATTTTTCCCAAATCTCAAAGGCCTCGGCTCCCGTACAAAAAATGGGTGTGAGAGCCCTCAAACATTGTGTAAAAAGGCAGATTCTTGTCAAGTATACAGAATAACTACAGTCTGGACATTTTTATGAAAATTACATGAATAATTGTATAATGGTACGAAACGTTCATTTTGTTCAGTAAAACTTGCATCCTTGAATAAGTCTTGTCTATATGAATCATATCCCAAAAACATGAAAAATGTTAGTTTGATTAACTATGCATGAATGCACTTAATATTGATTTATTCATCTTAATTATCTATTATATAGTGATAATAAATTTGTACCGCGGTCCAGTTAGATTTAATCGAAGGTGATGATTTTTGTGTCGCCTGCGAAGCATAGCGACACTTATTTATATACCGGTTCATCCCTCAGGTCATAATTATGATTTTTTACAGATAAAAAATACTTTAATTATGTGATATTGCATGTACATGCTGATATATACTTTCTGCTTGTAGGCAAAGGGAGAATACTCCTGTTTCCATCATCCTGCCCAATAATACAGTAACCATGGCAACAGAGACTCCTTTGACGATGATATCGATACCTGATATAGATGTCATCAGGCAGAATGCTCAAAGTCAGAGGTATGTATCGGGCTTGTTCACACTGATGATCTGACGTTATTTTCGCCATTTCATGTTGCTATTACGCCCTTTTTTGTTCATGTGTCTGTGTTTATGACTCTCGAGCAAACATGTTTGAATGTGACTGAAATGGTCCTTGTCTATGTAATTTGAAATTCTGGTGATTCTCAGCACTCAGAGAATAGAATTCCACTACTTTTAATCTTCATTGATAACCTGCAACACTTGACAGTGTTATATAGGGATAACTTTAATGTATATCTGGTGTCCATTCATCTGTCTGTCCAGTAGTCATGCCTTCACATAAATGCTTATAACTTGCTTAAATGATGTGTCATACGTAACAATAAAACTTAATGTAACAAGTCAAGCATAATCTCATTAATGAGAATTTAAAATACCTAATGAAGGTAAAGGTGACTTTCATGGCCAAAGCCACAGAGTATGGCCTTAGGGTAAAACTTGAGATAAATAAAATTTTAAATTTGCGTTCTTGATGAGTCCAGTCTAGATCAAAAATTGAAAAATTCAACAATCTTATCATACTTTTTTGAACTGAGCTAAAAAATATTACGTTTATGTTCCGAGTAAATTTGTTTGAGGGCACTGAAAGGTTTCATTCATGACTGATAAATTTCAGTTTTCATAATTATCTTAATAGGCAAATTGGTCAGCAACAAGAAGTTTATAGTATAAATAATGAGGCATTAAGTGATCAGCAAGTAACCTACAGAGTGGTGCTGCCATCTACTGACAGCTCAGAAATGTATGCAATACTCTCACATATACCGAGGGAGATGAAGGCGGAGTCAACAGGCCAGAAGGGGGATATAGCAAGGCGTAACGAAGGAGGGAGTGTTCAGATGAGAGGCAGGTGATAATGAAACTGTGAGTGTTCAGTTGGCAGTGCAAGGGAATGAGACTCAGAATGTTCAAGTTACAGAGGACAGAAAAGATCATGTGATTGGAACATACCAAGAAATTGAAAAAGAGAGTGTTCAAGTGGCAGTACCTGGCAAAGATCATGGGAGTGTTCAGGTAGCTTTACAGGGGAATGAAAATGTAGTTCTCGCCATTGATGACAGTGTAAACACACAGCATATTGTCAGGATTGATTCTACTTCAGGTGAAAATCAGAACTATCCAGGTAAATCTTCACTGCAGAATCTGGTACAGCTACTTCAAGAAGGGAGTGTTCAAATAGAGCTACCCGCTGGACTGAATCCTGATCAGAGTGTTCTAATATCAGACTTAATAAATAATGAAATTATACAAGCTGGAGAAGTGGAAAGTCAACAATCTGGTACATGCACAACCAATAATACTCAGTATGCAATATCTCAAGGCAATATAGTACCTGTAACTCCTCAAGACCTTAATGGGAAAGGAAACGTAGAGTTAATGCAGGTAGCTAATACCAGTACATGCAAGAATGAATCACGACCAAGTCTGGGAAGATCAAGGCAAATGGTCTCTATCTTAAAGTCACAAGTAGAACAAGAAATCTCTGCGTCCACACTGCCTACAGTACTGTATGCCGTAGTTCAGGAAGGGAAGGGAACTCCATCAAGTACCGTACAGAGGATTTCCGAGCAGGATCGGGCAAAACAAGAAAAAATTAATAAGGACCTACAGTCTTTGTCTAACAAGAAAGAGGTAAGGAATGGTAAATGTACTACATGTAACTGAGCAAAATCTGTGTTTTGAATAGTTTTTAAATCATATACCTGTAGTTCACCATCCTTTTAGTTCACCAACCTTTTAGTTCACCAATCTTTTAGTGTACTGATATTTTGTTCACTTTATGAATATAGGAAATTTTGCATATTGTTGTATAGGGAATAAGTTTTCAACACGTCAGAAAATCAATAATTTTTATAAGTAACAATCTTTTTATTCTTCTTCTAGGGATTATATATACAAATGTAATACAGTTGAAGTCTGCTAAATAATGTTAGATTTTATACCCCCATGCCCGTCTATTCATTTGTGTGTTGCCGGCAATCGTCCATCAATCAATAATCAATAGTAAAGATTTTGCTATTGATTATTGATTCTCATAAAGTTTCAGTAATTGAGTATACTGGACCCAAGTAAAAGTCCTGAGCCAAAAAAGGAAGAAAAAATGTAATTTGTTGAATTTTCAAAGTTTTCAATAATCAATCAATATTGTTCTTTCATTCATAGCTGCTTATAACTAGCACAAAGTCTTTCGATTGCTCTTCAGTAGGACAAAATACATGTAGTAATTGCCTTAGTTTAATGCTTACATTAAAGACGTTAATGACGTTTAATGCCCATGAAAGACAGCTTACATTGAATAAATCATTATTTATCTTTAGTTTTCAAACCCTAAAGAGATCTAGAACTGAGAGCTTCAAAGAGCTGTAAATTCTAAAATTATAAAAATAGAACTGGGAGTTACAAACAAATAAGCTCTAAAGACGAAAATAAAACTGGGAGTTGTAAAGAAATAAGCTCTAAAGACGAAAATAAAACTGGGAGTTGTAAAGAAATAAGCTCTAAAGACGAAAATAAAACTGGGAGTTGTAAAGAAATAAGCTCTAAAGACGAAAATAAAACTGGGAGTTGTAAAGAAATAAGTTCTAAAGACGAAAATAAAACTAGGAGTTTCATAGGGAAAACAAATATTATGTATTTGTTATTGAGGAATGATTCCATCATCGAAAATTAAAGAAGGATTAGATGCTGTCTTGTAGGACAGTTTTATATTTCTGTCATGTATTAGATTGATTGGAGTAGATAGTTTTATAGTAATTGTCTTTGTATAGGAATGTTCAATGTTGATAAGTTTCTGTACATGTAATTTATGGTTTCTAATTAATCTTGCCCCGATTTCAATTTCATGTCTAAGACTTGATCATGATTGTTGTTGGCAGTAATGATTGAATTAAGGTAGTCGACCCATAGCGAAATAATGAATATTGTGCAAGTACCTTTTCCATCATATTACAATTTGTAACACAATTTGCTTCATTGATGTAGCAAAAGTCGACATCGGTGTAACAATAGTTGATGACAGTACGATTAGGGGATTCCCAAATTATTGGCATCAAACATATCAATATTTTATGAATTTAATTTTTCAAGAAAACCTCATTAATGTTAATATTTTTGAAAAGGTCTTTCCCAGACGGTCATTTTGAAATTTATTTCATACAAAATCAGACTTGAAACATAAAAGTTATTAGCAAAAAGATCTTTGATGACCAAAAAAATTAAATTATGTGTGATTTCAATTCTAAGCAATTGTGTTTGGTATCCAATGAATTAGAATGAAGTCCTGCGAATGAAAATGGAAAGAAAATGCAAAAAATGTTGAAATAAGCAATTTGTATTTTACAGCTGAGTTTGTCGGTACATCAAAGGTTTACTGATCGTTGCCAAATATCAGTATACCATTAGCATATCATTATTCATTGGCAAAAAGCATAATTTCGAGTGGAAGTAGGCAGTGATGGGTTTACAATAGTCAACCTTAATATCCTGATTTGATGCTGAAAATCAGTATGATCAATGTACATGTACATGTAATTAGAATGACTGTACACATATACATGTAACCATCGTCAGATACCCCCTGTCTTTTGCTCTTCTTTTAAATTTAAAAGAAGAGCAAAAGACCAGGGTATACGACGATGAATGTAACAAATTCTTTTACTTTAAATATCGTACATGAAGCATTTTTGTGTTGCCTTCAAAGCAAAGGAATCATTAATAATGTTTTTTTTCGAGGGTTGGAGAAGGTTGGGGTAGGGGATTCAAGCCCATGATATCAACCATATCAAAAGCAAAAGTTACTGTAGGAGTTTGTTTACCTTAAGCTTGAATTGCAGCATTTTAATAATTTCACTTTCATTTAGCTGCACTACTGTCCGCGCAGCTCACTTCAGAAATCAGATAATTGAAGTTTTCTTTACTTTGTCGGCAAATTTTGCCATTAAAATTTATATAGGGGGATAGATCTCGAACTCTCATAACTAATGGTGTATGATATGTGTACCTTCGACTGATATTACGCTCACAGGGAAAGAAAATAGTTTTAGATGGGGAGTTTTCTATGTTTATTTAGCGCTACGTCGCCAAAGTTTATATCTATAGAGAATGTTACCGACGTCATGAATTTTAATAGGAAAATATGCCGTCAAAGTAGAGAAATCTTCAATTTTACGATTTCTGAAGTGAGCTGCGCGGACAGTAATGAATTTTTTGTAATGATAATCTAGATTTATGATAGACATGTATATACCTTTGGATTGAAATTGGACCTTAAACATGTTAAACTATATTAAAATAGATTCTTAACTCTTTACCTTGACTGTGAATTGCAATCATATCAAAATCATGATCAATTATATATCTTCAGATTTTGAGTTCGTTATTGGAGAATATCAAGACAGAGATGGAGATTTTTCGTACGGAGGTCATCAACATCAACATTTCCATGGTACAGGTGGAGAGTTATCTTTTCCTGACTTCGAAAGTTATCTACCAGATGCTTAAACCGTTACTTGAGCTAGCAGCAGAGATCAAACAGTTTGCTGACCAAGGCCAGTTCTCATGGAAACAAGATTCATACTGTCAGACAGAAAAGAGTGGATACACAATGAGGAATGCGTGGACGCAGACTCCAGCGGTATCCGCTGTTTCAGGAAGAGAAATTCGGCAGCCCACCAGGTTCCAAGTAAATCAGGATAGCGACTCTGAAAATGAAGGACGGAGGCAAAGCAAGCGGAAAAGAAAACATACGGTTAGAATACATATGATTTAAATATAAATTGTCTAGTACTCACAACAATCAAAATTAGAGTGTGTAATCTGATTTTTAGGTAAAAGCCTAAATTACGGAATGACTATCTTACTTTTGGTGTTCAAGGGACGTGTATTTATCATGCTTATCTGGTAGGGCACTTTTGAATATTCCAGGAATCACAAATTTTATTGTTGCCTACTGGGAATAGAGACCCATGAAAACCAAAAGCGAGAATGTCATTTCTACTGTTTACATTGCAATATACATGTATATGACATCCTTGTATGCATGAACATTGCAATATTGCAGTCTTCATGAAAACTTTTTTTGACCACTAGCCAATCGGGCTAGTTGAGTGCAAAAATCTACTAGCCACCCAAAATTTTCACTAGCCATTGAAGAAAAATCAAAACGCTATGTATAAAGACCCATTGTTTCCTCAGCTACCGGTAGGTCTGTTGAGTAGGCAAAAGTTCACACATATATAGAGTGTACTTAAAAATCGAACGAAGTTAAACCACCACCCGATCATTTCTCTGGCGGATGTCAGCTACGTCATTAATGTATCAATACAATAGACTCAATTTTACAATGAATGCATGATATTCTTTGCCTGCAGAAAATGAACCGAGAATGAAAAACATAAGAACTTATTTGAATTATACGTGTACGTTAAAAGGCCGGTCGTTGTTTGCGGCTATTGGCCAATAGTTATAAAATTTTCGTATGAATTTCTTTATTTCAGTGTTCAGTCGATATTTTTGAAATTGTTAGATATTTATTTCATTTTAAACATGTTCATTGTTCAATAAAATAAACATTTCATACTTAACCAGCGATAAAAGTTGAGACGTGACTGATACTTTTTACGGAAAGTAGGTGGCGATTTTACCCTAAGTATTTATAAGACAAGAAATCGCCAGCCGTCGGCACTTAATGAAAAACACTGCATTTAATTAAAAGTCACTAGCCAGTCGGGCTAGTTCAGCATCAAAATTTGGTAGCCCGAGGAAATATTTGGTAGCCAGGGCGGTCGGGCTAGTGAGTTTTCACGAAGACTGATATTGGATGTAATAGCATCAAAAGTATCTTAATATTGTTAAATTCTCTCTACCTTAAAAACTTTAATATGACATCACTGCAGGTCACAAGAATTTTTGGAATGTAACTATTCCAGTTGTCTAATGGGCATTAAACTTTAAAAATCAACTACTGAATTAACATAAATTATAGAGATTATAGAATGTTTTACATCTATTGCGACCAAGAATCAGGAAGTTTTCCAATAATACTTTATATCACATTTTTAGCTCGACTACACTTTAGTGCAAAAGAGCTATTGCAATACCCCCGGTGTCGGCGTCCGCGTCGTCCGAACTAGATGATAAGGTAAATGTTAAGATTACACATTTACCTTTCCCATATTCATATTCTGTTGTTTTTTTTGTTGCAAATGTTTAATTATACATCATTTAATATATCCAGATGAGGATATAGCCCCTGGGGTTGGGATTTTTAAAATTATTTCAAATGATAAGGCAAATGTTGAGATGATAAGGTAAATGTTAAGATAGCAATAAAGTCTTTAAAAGCCAATATTGAGCAAAGTATAAGTGCTACATGTACCAAACTTACATAATTGATGTATCTTTGATCAAACTTTCAAAAAATGACCTTGACCTACTTTTTTCCGCTTGAATGATTTTGCCTTTAAAAGCCAATATTGAGCAAAGTATAAGTGCTACATGTACCAAACTTACATATTTGATGTATCTTTGATCAAACTTTCAAAAAATGACCTTGACCTACTTTTTTCCGCTTGAATGATTTTGCATTTAAAAGCCAATATTGAGCAAAGTATATGTGCTACATGTACCAAACTTATATATTTGATGTATCTTTGATCAAACCTTCAAAAAATGACCTTGACCTACTTTTTTCCGCTTGAATGATTTTGCCTTTAAAAGCCAATATTGAGCAAAGTATAAGTGCTGCATGTACCAAACTTACATATTTGATGTATCTTTGATCAAACTTTCAAAAAATGACCTTGACCTACTTTTTTTCGCTTGAATGATTTTGCCTTTAAAAGCCAATATTGAGCAAGGTATAAGTGCTACATGTACCAAACTTGCATATTGGATGTATCTTTGATCAAACTTTCATAAAATGACCTTGACCTACTTTTTCCGCTTGAATGATTTTACCTTTAAAAGCCAATATTGAGAAAAGTATAAGTGCTACATGCACCAGACTTGCATATTGGATGCATGTTGGGTTAGACTATTGAAATCTGACCTTGACCTACTTTTTCCGCTTCAGTGATTTTGCTTTAAATTGGCAATATTGAGCTAACTATAAGTGCTACATGCACCAGACTTGCATATTGGATGCATCTTGGGTTTGACTATTGAAATCTGACCTTGACCTACTTTTTCTGCTTCAGTGATTTATGATGTGATATATGTTGTTGCCTGAGAAAGGGAGTTTAAATAAATTGGCTGTCATGAGAGATATTATGCTATGCAGTCGAGCATTAGGTGACTCTGGCAACTATTTTTTACCATTACAGCTACGTTACTTACGCTCTTCCAAGACTGCAAATCTACAGAATAAGATAGCCTATATCCCTGCTACTGAAATAAAAGTAGAAAAAACTGTTTGTGATGAGGTTGATCCAAAATCGGAACAGCTGGAGGAGATGATACAGAGTGGGGAGGATCTGAAACCAAATCCAAGTGATCTCATGGTACCAACTGGGGTGGATCCATCACAGAATGAAGGAGAAAGTTTTGATGTGCATACAGAGGGTAAATATTATTTTCTGTGTTATTTCTTACTATTTCAGGTTCTTTTTGATGTACGGCAGACACAAAAACGTTTAGAGGGTAGTAGGTCAAAGGTCATGGTCACATTTGACCTAAAGGGTTAAATTAATGCTTTATTAGGAAGTTTATAATGAAACCCATTAAAAACTTTGCCAGCCTTCCATTCTGTATCAAGTCTGAACAAGAAATACATGTAGGCTTAAAAGAGTTAATAAAATACAAGTGATCACTTCACTGTTTGTGCAGCTCACTTCAGAAATCAGAAGAAAATCAGGAAATATTTGTCTTTTCCTTTTGATCTTGATTAATTTTGAATAATTTCAATACTGTTTGATAGATCTTGACTTCTTACAACTTAACATATATTAAGTTAAGTACTCTTTAGTTCTACTATTTATTTACCAGACCCTGAAATCAAGTTTGATAGGGCGTTTTCAATTTCAATTTTGCTACAAAATTGGCAACATTTTGCATAGGCTCAGTCTTAAACATCATGAACGTCCTGCAAAATTATTATGGTGATTAATATTGACATGAATTGTATAATTTCATATGGTTTTTATAAAATCATTGAAATTCCTTCATTCAGAAATGACATTCCTTAATGTATTCTTTTCAGAAAGATTTCTCTTTCAGTATGTCATATAAAAATTGAACTTTCTGTCTTCAAGAGGGTAATAATTCTTTATTTTGGATTTTTATAGGAGATCAGTCAGAGATGTTAGTGTCACAAGAAAATCAGTCTGTATCTGCACCTGATTATGTTTCTGAAGCACCTATTGACAAACAATCAGGGGCAGATAACTCTCCTGCTGAGGTAAGCAATAAACAATCAGGGGCAGATAACTCTCCTGCTGAGGTAAGCATACACTCTATATCCTCATCTGATTATGTTTTTGAAGCATCTATTGACAAACAATTAGGGGCAGATAACTCTTCTGCTGAGGTAAGCAGTAAACAACCAGGGGCAGATAACTCTCCTGCTGAGGTAAGCATACACTCTATATCCTCATCTGATTATGTTTCTGAAGCACCTATTGACAAACAATCAGGGGCAGATAACTCTTCTGCTGAGGTGAGCATACTAGAGGCAATATCATGCATAGCATTTGAATCTTTATAAGAAAATGTGAAGTTTGACATTTCCTAAAGAGATCTGTATATCAGATTTTTTTTTACTGGTGCGGTTAATATCAACCTTTTCATAACATCAAAGGTTTTGGGTTCTATACAGACTTATTCATGAATTTGTCCTTTCATTGGTATCATTGTTTTATATAAACATGGAGAAATTTTCTTTCATAAAACATTTATGTTATAAATACTGATTTGCAGACAGTGGATACAAGTAAAGTTTCATTGGCGGATCCTCATAGTTGTGAGGTTGGAGATGAGGTTATAGATCCAACTTTCTCCTCCTCTAAATCACCTGAGGCACAACAGGACTTAGAAGCAGAGGTAGAAGATGACAGTGATTCCGACACAATGGATGCAGGGGTAACAGTGTTACAGGACCACAAGATTTTGAACGATGCGAATGTTATTACCCAGAATTCTCTTGAGGAATCGCAGATCAAAGGTAAGAGACATAGAAATGATTATAATATCTGTACTGATGTGTTTTAATACAGGAATGTAATATAGGTTATTGTTGGTTTGAAATTGACTTTTTGATCGGCCAAATTGTCTTATCTTATCTTATCAAGTAATTAAGGTTACAGTAAATACAAATCAGAAGTTGAAGGAAATTATATTAACATTGGATGTTCAAAAGTCCAGTTCACTGCTTGGTAAAATTATATTAACATTGGATGTTCAAAAGTCCAGTTCACTGCTTGTTCATTGTTTATTTAGTTATTTAGTGTTTGCTTAAAAAGTACATGTAATTTAGAGAATATGATGCTGAAGTTAGAGACATAATAAGCAATTTTCATATTCCATATCTTTTTATGTTAAAAATATTTATGATTAATTTAATATAATAATTAAGTTTTGTGTAAATAGTTACATGTTTTCAGATTATATTAATTGCAACACATCTTTGTGTATGTTTGTTACTTCAGTTGTTAAAAGTAAAGGATTCATATTTGTTGTAGATCAAGGTAAAAAAGCTACAGGATCCAAAGGCAGGAGGAAAACATGGAAGGATTACGAATCTTTACTCCAATATAAGTTCTTCTGCACGATGTGTTCCTTCAAAACCAAACGACAAAGTCACTACCTCAAACACCTTAAATATCACGAGAAACAACCAAAATTATATCACTGTAAGCTCTGTGACTTCAAAACGATACGTAACGGTGAATTACGTAAACATGAAGTGAACCATAGCGGAAATGTGATAGCGTGCTCCCTTTGTAAATATGTCACAGACGATCAAGTAGCCATGAATAGACATAAACGACTCAAACACGGAGACAAACATTTTGTGCGGGACCATTATGTTTGCTTGATTTGTAAATTCAAGTCTGTCACATTAAAGAAATTAGAAAAACACATGCAGCAACATAAGTCCCCGGAAGACGAGCACGTAAGCTTGACAATGCAATACTCGTGCGATATATGTCCGTATAAGACAAAGAGGAAGGAACATTTGATTCGGCACAAAAACGTTCACTCGGATCATAGACCTTATCTATGTGACACATGCGGTCAGAAGTTCAAGAGGACTGATGCCCTGACACAGCACAAATTGGTCCATGTAGACAAGCAGAACCGAAAGTATGGATTTAAGTGTACCAAATGTAACAAAGGCTTCAGGTCACAGGTGAGGTCAAAATAATTTCTGTAGGCAAGTTTTCATGATATTTTCATTTATTATAAAATAAGTACATGTAGATTGAGCATTTTTAGTCGAGATGTGAATTTGATGAAGGGTGGATAGACCGGCTGTTCGGCAGAAAGGCAGATTGTTGTCTACAAGTAGAATCTAAAGGCCTTTGATGTTTGAGCTTGCCATGTAGATGGATTTTAAAAGCAAAGAAAGAAAATTCAAGGTCATGGGTCAAATACTGTAAACATGGTAATTTTTGCTGGGGGGAAATTTCACTATTATAACATCAAGACTTTATGCTTTAAGGGAAATATGCACATTATATGTGTCTCTCCCATTTTAAGAATGCAGCAGAATTATTTTCGAGTCGGAGAATGTTTTTCAAAGTCCCTTAATTTGTGATATACACAAAAATTACTCCTGCATGAAAATATCCATGTATGTAGAATCAAAGTCACAAGTCTTATATGTAATTGCAACTCAGCAAGTTGTATATTGTGAGGCATTTGGTTGTTTACACTGTTTCATAACTTGGCTTTTGCATTAATTTTCATTCACGATGATAGGATGCAAGTGTTAGTCGTATTGGTTTAATTTCAGTGTTTGCAAGCTCCTCTTAATACCGTAAATATACCTACAATTGTAAACCATAACTTAGTTCATTTAATTTTCATTTTAAGTATTTTGCTTCTCTATTTTTCAGTCTCATCTACAGGAGCATATGGCCATACATTCTACAGAGAAGCACTTTCTATGTGATATATGTGGTGCTGCCTTTAAAACCAAATCTAGTCAACAGAAACACATCAAAAACCTACACCAAAGCCCCCGATCGTTTGCCTGCCAGACGTGCGACAAAAAATTCAACACAAACTACACCCTAAAACGGCACGAGAGAACACACGAGCTGTTACCCTATCAGAAGGCTAATAATAGTAATAATGTTTTAGTCGGCCAGGAATTCTTGAACCAGACTGAAGTGACGGTAACACCGCAGGACTTGGTACAGGTTCAGGACATTATAGCTCCGGGTATAGAGGAAACGTACGATACAACCACCGATAAACTCCAACAGGCTTTCTCTTCTCTAAACAACGAAAACTCTACGGCAATCATGTACTTGTCAAGCAGTCTTCCAGCTTCTTGGACGTAAAAAATACCTTGATATTGTTATAATTTGTAGAAGTGATATTCTGTCTCTAGTGTAAACTTCTCTATTAGATAGGGCTCAAAGAAGTTCTTCCCTCTCCTTTCTCTCTATCTTCCTATTGAGTTAAATCACTATCACACAGTTACAATATTTTGCACTTTTTCCAAATGTAAAAATTTGTTGAATTTATCCTTTAGTGGTGATACAATGTAGTTATCTGATTTAAGTTATGATATTTAAAAAACAATCCTCTTCACAATCACCTTTATGAAATATGCCCAATATTATGTCAAAGGTATGATATCAGACTTGGAAAAAATAATATTTTTGTTAGAAGAGGTCATATGAAACTTGTAAAGTATTTACTTAGACAGAGATGTTTTAATGATCATATTTAACCTTTCAACTTTATTAGATGCATCAGCAGACTTGCCTAATTTTATGATTTTGGTGTAATTTTTACAATTTTCGAACTTTAATTACGCCCGACACGTTTGCTTTCCCATTTTACGCCTAAAACTTAATTTCAAGCAGACTGAATTTTTCAATTTTATTTAGCTCTTGATGTTGAATGAGCATATACCTTCCATATCGTTAAGGCAAGCAGATGCAAGGTTAAGATATGCAACAATTGTAGAAGCAGAGAAAAGGCGATGTTTTTCTCAAAATTACAATCATTGGTTCATATTATGCTTTAGATCCCAAAATTACACTTTCTTGAGCAAAATATTACACTTTTGGTAACAAACAGGTAGGCAGGTCTGGTTTAGATATACATAAGTCCATCAAAATTTTATTTCGGTAAGCCTGTTAAGAAAATTAATTTAAATGAATGCTCTCTGATTTACCTCAAAAATCCCAATTTTCAAGTTTTTGATTTTTCTTATATATTTAAAGTTTTGATTTATTTTCTGTATGATTAATTTTGAAATTAAAGATTTTTCCCATTTTTAAGTTTGTATATTTTCTGTATGATTAAATTCCTGTTTAAAAAAAATATCAATATTTCTTGAAAGACAATTTATTATAAGAAGTAATATGAAAATTTCATTTCTGAATAACAAAATAAAAAAATGCTTTTAATCTCCTGTTGTTATAATAAAGAAAAAACGATATGATGCTATGATCATAAAAAACAGCTGGAAGTTTGTTTTTATATCTGAATGATTCAGGCAACTGAACCATACTGAAGGAAAAGTTGTCAGTATTGAAATAAATGTTACTTATGTTATAAAATTTTAGAGCACCATATTTGCATTTCTTAAAGTTACGTCTCATCAGTGATGCTCGAGGCTGACAAAAGAGGAAAATCCAAAAATTGTGAAATAATGTAGTGCGAAAGTCTAAACTTGAACTAAAAAAAAGTGGTCATATTGTAGTTCAGATTAAGTTGAAGGTCAAGGTCATATCAAGGTTTAATATAATGATGATTGTTAATGCATTTCAGGTGACTCGTGCATGTGTAATAACTTTTTCACACCAAGAAGTTCTATATTTATTTATTTATTGTACATTGATTATGTATGTGACCTCAACAACAATTAATAATAATATTATATACCAATTATTAATAAATAGTAATTTATTCATTAACATCAGAGTTGTAATCATAATTCAATTAAGTGAATTATATAAAACATCCTGTTCCGGAGCGTTTAACTTTGCCTTTACTTTTGTCTATTAGTGCGTCCATAGGTTTTGATGAGAACTATGATGCCTAGTTCACCTATTTGGACAATAAATGGCAACGAAAAAATACAAAATTGCACAGAATTTTTATTGTCATTTATTAGTTGTAGATCAGCTGTCTTCATAGAATTTGATTATGACATACTTCATGCATCTAAAACACAAAGAAAGTTTGTGTAAAAATGAAAGAAAATTAAGCTTTTTGATATTAAGCTTTATTACATATTGGTGTAGACCAACTGATGATCTTACGTGTCATGCTTAAATCTCTCCAGTTTGGATTATATAGGAATAAGCTTGTCTGTTTTCCTCTTGAATTACTTGATGGATTTCAATCAAGTTTTGTAGGAAGGTTGATGATCATGAAGAAGTAATGAACTTTTGACTTTAACAAGACCATATTATTTTCAATGTTCTCTAAGAATTAATGAAGCATAAATGAGAAGAAGATCACAACATACTGGAAAATGTCATTTCAACCTAATTTATGAATGAATGAGATGCTCCCAGCAGATCAAGCACATGTACACAGGATGTAACAAATAACGGATATCAGGCAAAAGAAATTTGACAAATCAGGGGGCGGACAGGGGAGTACCCCTCTTCGTCCCGTCTCCCTAATCCCTCCTCCCTCCCCCTCCCACCTGTTCATCCTTCTTCCCTCTCTCCTCCCTCCCCTCCCCTCTCTTCCTCTCCCCTCCCTTTCACCCTGTCCACCCCTTCATATTACGGGGAACAAGACACAGAAAAAAACTTGCACAGAACAACAACACACACAGCAGAGAAATATTGAACCTAAACACACAACAGGATTGTTGATACATAAATTGAGGAAGACATGTTAGCACGATTGACGATACATAAATTGAGGAAGACATGTTAGCACGATTGACGATACATAAATTGAGGAAGACATGTCAGCTTCTGACGTTGACTTAGGATGACCTCTATTGATTTGGGGTACAAAGGTCAAGACTATATGACTCTTATAATTTAAAATGCTTTCAGGGTCATATATTAGAGTGTGTGTTGCACCTATTTTCATGAAAAATTTCCCATGAATGAAAGATGACCCCTATTTATTTGGGATCAAAAGGTAAAGGTCATAGGACTCTGATGATTGAAAATGGTTTCCGGATATTAATTGAGTGTGCATTGCACCTATTATCATGAAACTTTCTGAAAATATTTTCCATGAGTCAATGATGACCCCTATCAATTTTGGGGTCGAAGGTCAAGGTCATAGGACACTGATGATTGAAAATGGTTTCCGAATAACATCAGAGTGTGTATTGCACCTGTTATGAAATTTGCCTGAATGTTTCCCATGAGTAAAGGATGCCCCTTTTGGGATCAAAAGGTCAAGGTCATAAGACGATTGAAAATGGTTTCCGGATCATATTAGAGCATGTATTGCACATACATGTATGATCATGAAACTTGCAAGAAATATTTCCAATTAGTCAAGGATGATCGCTTTTTCTTTTTGAGTCAAAAGGTCAAGGTCATAGGACTCTGATCTCTGATCATCTTTGAGTGTTTATTGCACTTACTATCATGAGACTTGTCAGAATAAACATCAAAGAAGTACCAATCAGTTATTCAGTCTCAAAGTCGAGAAGGCAAGGCAAAACCATTAGAATTCCCATTGGAACGGCTGCTAACCTCGGAATGAATAACATTGCGATGTGAGACCAGGTGCCCGATTGCATGCAACACCCATCGAAACTTGTCAAAAAAAGGGGGGGGGGTCTCGATGTACACATTGATGTCCATATCAGATAAGTATTTCTTGTTTGGTGATGAGGACAGCCGTTCTGAATCACAATTCAGAATATCACTTATCATTCTGGAAAGGGGTATCTGATATGCTTTTATTATATCCCCGTAGCGACCGAAGAACTTTCTTAATGGTGATTTCAGCCGTTGTGTAATAAGCTACTTAATATTTCCCACGAAGGAAGGATGACCCCTATTAATTTGGGGGTCCAAAGGTCAAGGTCATAGGACGGATTATTGGAAATTGTCAGAGTGTGTATTGCACCTATTATTATTATTATTAAACTTGCTAGAAATGTTTCTCATGAGTGAAGGATAACCCTAATGATTTTGACACCAAAAGGTCAAGGTCATAGGACTCTGATGATAGAAAATGAAAATTTCTGAAATCAAAATTTCTTAAAATTTCTAAAACGTGGGTCCTGTAGCATCATATTGTAACGCGCCGCCAGTGTCAGCTACCACGGCAAATGATATGGTTTCTGGAGACGTATAAGACAGACAAGAGATTCCTGTATGACCGACCGAGCAGTATCTTGGCTGTGACGCTCAGTGCGTCATACATGTATTAATAATTCAAGCTTGCATTTGGAACTTCACTTCTTTAGAACTATTATTTATATTGTATTTTTCCTGGATCCACCTCTGACTATTTTGTACTGAATTACGACTCGTAAGAATGACTAAAGTGTGACAATTATTTATTTGGGGACGGACTAATCCCCTAAACATTCAAATATGTAACAATAATTTAACAAGATAAGTATAAGAAATAAAACAAAAATACTGGGACACAGATATCAATAAAACGGGGGATGGCACTTTTCGCGGTCGCTACGAATACTGCAAAGCTGCGCGTAAATAATAAACTTATAAAATATGTGAACCCGGGGGTAGGGATGAATTATGCCACACAGTTCACACCACTGGGAATCATGGTAGGTTTGATTATTACTGATAACTGAATATTTGCAGCAAGTTAATTACTGAATAAGCTACGAAAAGTTATATAATAAATTAAATGAAGCTGGTAGCGCTTTTAGTCTCTTGTCATATAGTTTGCTTTAAGACCCTATGAAAACTGTATATAATGCCGAGAAAAAGGGGCGGCTGGGGACGCCGTTAACAGAATCAATATAAGTACTTTAAAATAGCTATTTAGGGTTCAGGGAGCGAACCCACTCAATTGGATGGTAGGCGTACCTAAAGGGGGTAGATCGAGTCGTTCAACTACAAATGTACACTGATTTTGGCTGGGTAGAAACTCTGTATGGATGGCTCTCTATGCTTTTGGGTAAGCAGCTTGGTTCCTCTGATGGCGGTCGGCACAGGACTGATCACGGTCTGGGGTACACGCGGATTTATACTGGTCAGTACCCATTGCGCGTGGAACCCATTGTACCCATTGAACCCACTCGGAGCCTGCAGGACCCAATTTTGCATATTAGGAAGTTTCCGTCAATTACCGAAAAGCGCCGAGCGTCATAACCGCCCAATTACTTCTTACATAACATTACGCAACGGCGAATAGTGCCGAATAGTCACATGAATTACAAAACTAACTGCATTTTAAGTACATGTACCTAGATATACTAAGAAAATCCCTTTTAAATGAATATTAAATGTAATAAACGATATATTTAGCAATGAAAAGTAAATTAGAACATGTAAATTATACGTCATCACTAACAACAAGTCCGCCATTACGAAAGTTTCAAGTGCGGTAAAATTCCAAGGTAAATAATGGCTGTTCAGAGATCATATCGTGAAGTAAATAGTTTATGGATTGAATTACTAAATATTATAGAAACTTTAGATATAAGAAAGCAATCAGGTAAGCAGTTATATGAAAAAAACAGACACAATACAGTGAAATACATAGTTAATACATGTGCACAGTACAGTCAATGTCCACCCCCCATCCCCAAACATGTGACAGTCTGTAAACACACGGCAGTTTATCATGATGAAAACACAAGTTCACAGGCTCCAGTCCATAACACTACCCCCAACAAAAAGAATTTGGACGCCCTCGTCCAGCTATAAACTTTTTTTTTTCTATCATTATAACACATTTACCAGATCATTCGAACACTCTTTATGCTTTACATTACACAAATACATGCACATTCATGAATTTTTACTATTAAACGAAATAAATAAATCTGTTAAATGCAAAATAAAAACGCAGCACTGAAAATAATTAAAAATATAATCTTTCTAATAAATTCGAGCCTGGATAATCTCGCACTGGGTCCCTGTGTCTGTGCTCGTGCCCTCCTCATTTGTCACCGTCTGAGTGGCGACATCCCTCCTGGATGATGTACACGTTGCCCCCTCCTCCGTCTGGCAGCCCGAAGTCCGCAGGGGAGGATATCGTCGAGTCAAGGTCGACCCAATCCTGTAGACGGTGCCGTCAGGAAGCACGGCCGATTCCTCTCTGTGGTAGGAGGTGAAGTCTGGTGGAAGAAACCTCAAACTCCTGTCTCCTAGTCTCCTTGCCCTCTCGTGGATGCCCCTTAGGGCCTCAGCCTCCTGTCCCATAGAATACATGCTAGGAGCACCGAGGAAAAACAGCCTTGGGTCCAACTCCAGCCCCTCATATATGGACCGCTGTCGCCTGCCGGGACGGTCCAAGGACCTCATATCCCAAAGGGGAATGAAGGTGGGTGCATTCCCCTGCTGGGGGGCATCTGCTGCTACCGGCTCCCCACGTTCACATTGGTTGCTGCCTTCGCAATGGTCTTGTTGGCCTTGATCATCTTCCCCAACAGACACTGCCGCTGTTTCTAGAGACTCACCGTGGCCTGTCGCATCTGCAGCCTCGCCATTTTCCTGGATGCCAGACATCGCTGCAGCCAGGGCCAGCAGGTCCTCACCAGTGACGTCGCCCGCCTCTCTTATTACGACTTGCCGTGGAGGATCCGGGAAGAGGGCCTGCTGCCCTGCTGTCGACTGGGGGATCTCCGGGGCGCTGTATCCCAAGAGGATTTCAGGAAGGTCTGCCTCCTTGGGGTAGGAGGGTTCCTTAAGGCCATCTTCCTCCTCGGGCTTCCCTTTGTCTTCTACCTTCCTCTTCTTAGTTGTAACAGGGGTGCTGGTTGGGGGAGGAATCCGGTTCGGATTGCACCGGCATATTTCTTTGTGTCTCACCATCCTCTCCGCCTTCGCCTTCGTAACCGAATAAGAGCATCCAGAAAAGGGACATGTAATCATGGCCTGGGCATGGACCTCTCTATAATGCCTTTGCAACTGTCTGAGGGTGTAATATTGCCTCGGGCACTTTTGGCATCTAAACACATGGTGGCCTGACATGATGGACTGTAAACAAAAAAATAAAGGATCTTGTTAAATTCAATAGTTATATATAAAAAAAGATATGCTACCATTCTAGGGCAATGGTGTATACTGTGTGGCATTTGGGGTTTCAATCAAAAGAAATTTTGGAATGTCAGATGACGGCACGGTTGAAACACTATAAAACATAACCGCAACCGGCTGTATCACATCTCGATAGACTGCACGTTCTAGGCTAAGCCCGGGACATAGCCCATTTATCGTGTCCGGCAATCCTCCGCTTGAGGTTGTACCTTAGACGAAGACAGGCGAAAACTACAGCTGATGTTTGGGCCTGACAGGTCCGGCTATCGATAGGTAGCACAGTAAAATAAGGCAAAAAGGCATTTCTACTGAAATATAAACATGCAAAATAATCATTTTAATTTTCTATATATATAAACTGATTTTATTTTAAATATGGATAAAAATTAAATATTTCAGTCCATCAATCATTTTATGAGTAAGAAGGGAGACACAGTGCGAAACAAATTCAAATTTTAATATTCATTTTGACTCTCCCTTTCCCGATAAGGTTTCAGTCGGTCGTGGTGCTCGACCTTGAACCCTGACATTCTACTACTTGATAACTGGTATATCAAATCGGATAGTGCAGCAACAACAGTGTAGGGCCCCTCCCATCTTAATTGTAATTTTGGCGACAGGCCCTTCGTTTTGTTTTTAACACATAGCCACACTTTTTCACCCTTTTTGTATTGTTTTGGATGGGCCCTGACATCATATTTTCTCTTTTGACTATCACTGGCCTCGATCATTTTTTCTTTAGCTTTTTCATGTATTTCATGCATCTTCTCTTTAATTTCAAGGGCATAATCTACTTTGGATTCCGTGTCAGACACTTTCATTGGAGGCTTTCCATAAAGCAAGTCTATAGGAAGTTTTACTTCTCGTCCTAGCATCATGGAACACGGAGAAAAACCAGTTGAGTCATGTCTCGAAGATCTGTATGCAAGCATTATTAACGGGAGATAACTATCCCAATCTTTCTGGTTGTTGGCTACAAATTTACTCAGCATATCTTCAACTGTTCTATTGAACCTCTCGACTAACCCGTCACTTTGAGGACGGAAGGGGGTGCACCTTGTCTTATCAATGTCGAGAAGTTGACATATGGATCGAAAGAGACATGACTCGAACTGTCTCCCCTGATCAGTGTGGACTTGCATGGGGACTCCGTAACGACAAATAAATTCGTCTACAAACTTCTTTGCAACTGTCTCTGACTCTTGGTTTGGTATAGCATATCCTTCAGTCCAACGAGTAAAATAGTCAGATATGACCAGAATATACCTATTACCAGCATAAGTAATAGGTAAAGGGCCCAAAATATCGATAGCCACTCGTTCGAGCGGCTCAGCAACTAGATACTGCTTCATTTGACCTTGGTACTTAAGACGGGGACTTTTTCTCTGCTGACATTTTTCACATGATGCACAGTATTGGATAATGTGCTCCTTATAGTGTACCCAGTAGAATCGGAGCTGTACTCTCTGTATTGTTCGTTTGGTTCCTAGATGTCCTGCGGTTGGACAATTATGAAGCATATGAAGTATTTCATTTTGCTTTGACTTTGGTATGACAGTCTGTAACGTTATGGTACCGTCTTTATTGAGCCATTCTCGGTAGAGAATATTTTCTTTGACACACAATCGGTTCCACTGAGCCCAGTAGGCCTTGAATAGACGACTCAGATGTGATATCTGTTGCCAAGCAGGCTTTGGTTCCCCTGCTTTTATTCTCTTCATAATTTCACCTAATACTTTATCGCTCTCTTGCGCAGTTTTCAAGTCGGACATTTTATCCTTTAACCAATTTTCGCCTGCATCATTTTGAACGCTTTGAATTGCGTTCAGTTTGGCTTCGGTTTCATAATTTTCTGACTCTTTTTGTTCGCGTCGCCCGCAGTAATCACATGGATTGCATGGTCTCCTGGAGAGACCGTCGGCATTGCCATGGCTTTTGCCTGGCCTATACTCTATTCTGAAGTCGTACGCCTGAAGTTGCTCTAGCCATCGCGCCATTTGTCCCTCTGGATTTCGAAATTTCATCAGCCAATTTAGGGCACCATGGTCGGTTCTTACTGTAAAATGTTTCCCGTATAAATAATGGTGAAAGTGCTTGATAGCGAGTATAATGGCCAATAGTTCTCTGCGAGTAACGCAGTAATTTCTTTCTGCTTTGTTCAAAGTTTTGCTAAAATAGGCTACGACACGTTCTGATCCGTTGTCAGATTGGGAGAGCACTGCGCCAACGGAGAAACCACTGGCGTCACAATCCAGCATAAAAGGTTTTGACATGTCTGGGTACGACAATATTGGCGAGGATATCAAGAGTGTTTTTAATTTGTCAAATGAGGCTTGACTTTCCTCCGCCCAAGAAAACTGTTTACTTTTCTCTGTTAGTTTGTGTAAGGGACGGGCAATGTGGGCAAAGCCAGGTATGAAACGTCGATAGTATGAGCAGGTACCTAGGAAGCTCCTTACATCGTGAACCGTCTTTGGGGTCGGCCAGTCTTTAACGGCAGGAATTTTGATAGGGTCGGTAGAGACGCCTTCATTACTTACAATGTGTCCCAAAAATGAGACCTGATTCTGAAAGAAATTGCACTTCTTCGGAGATAATTTCAACCCTGCATTTTTCAGTCGCTCTAGGACTTCTGATAGTCGTTCTACGTGAGTCTTAAAATCTTTGCTGTAGACTATAATGTCATCGATGTAAAGCAAACAAGTTTGAAATGGTAGGCCATTAAGAACGGTCTCCATGAGCCTCTCGAAGGTGGCAGGCGCATTACATAGCCCAAAGGGCATGACCTTGAATTGAAATAAGCCCTTGGGCGTACTAAAGGCAGTTTTTGCTTTGTCATCCGGTTCCATTTCTACTTGCCAATATCCACTGGCCAGGTCTATACATGAGAACATGCATGCTCCCCCCAAGGCATCTAAGGAGTCATCTATCCTAGGGAGCGGATAGGAATCTTTAATGGTTACGCTGTTCAATTTACGGTAGTCTATACAGTATCTAAGCGACCCATCTTTCTTTTTCACCAAAACAACAGGGCTGCTCCAGGGGCTACTTGACGGCTCAATCAAGCCATCTTTTAACAAAGTCTGGACTTCGTTTTCAGCTTCTGCGCGTTTGGCTAGGGGGATTCTACGTGGGGCTTGTTTGATTGGATGGGCGCGGTCTGTATTTATCTTATGTTTCACAATATTAGTCCGGCCTATGTCTGATTTTGACTTTGCAAAAATGTCTAGATATTTGAGGAGCAACTCCTCAGCTATAGGCAAATGCTCTGGACTAAGACTAGATTTACAAGATTCCCACAATGGTTCCATATAAGGTATGGAGTTAATGTCTCCCCTTTCATGGGATAGGGTATTGATGCGGTTACTTTGAACATTTTCTGGGTCCGCGCTCTCGGTCTCCACGATGTCTATTTCAGCATCGAAACTAGCTACTCTTTTGATTTTGTACAGGACGTATGGCTCGTCCGTTAGATTCATAGCGCGGAAAGGTACCAAGCTCCCCTCAACATGCGTCACCGACTTGGCAATAATGACGCCATCTTGTAAAAGTTTAGAATCAGTGGATTCTATAAGTATTGGCTTGTCGTCAGGCGGAGCGCGATCCGCTATACCAAACATAAAGGTTTCACTACGAGGTGGCAAGACAACTGTTTCATTTACATTTATGTGGAAAATCGAGTGGGTAAGATTTTCCTTCTCACATTTGATTGGTCTCCCCTTAACATTGATTACTGTCCGTCCCACATCTATACTACAATCATTTTTGACTAAGAAGTCATACCCGAGAACACCTGGGACGTCTAGGTCTGCAATGGTAACTTGCTGTGTTAAATTGAAATCACCTATTTTTAGGGTGAAATTCGCGCATCCAAGAGGTTTGACCAGGCCACCATCGGCCATGCGCAGTCTGTTGTTTGCTTTTTGTAGGGGAGGTCTGTTCAACTCGGGAATTTCGTAGAATTTATCCGGATGCATGACCGTGATGGCAGATCCAGTATCTATCAAAAAATTCACAAAAATGGTATTTACAAGTACGCCTAAAATGAGACCATTATTTACAGATTCATGGTTAGAGAAGGACCTTTCATTTGTAGCCAGAGATCTAGCTGGGCCACGGTCCTCTGGTCCAGCTACTGATCGTTTCCGGGGGCCGCTTATCTTGCATACCCCTGCGCCTGTCTGCCATAAATTTCTTACATTCGGCCATAATGTGACCCTCTTTATCACAATAATAGCAGGGTCCCCTTTTCCTTGGGAAATTATTGCGCCTAGCAGGTTGTCTGATATTTGGTTCAGCGCTCGACATGTGGCCGGGATATTGACCAACTGGATTTTCATTGGATAGGATCAAGGGCTCATCGGCACCGCCATGGTCACTGGCGCTTACAGCACGCATTGGGACACGACTGCGCTTGCGTGCTTGCAGGAAAGCTTCAAATTCCAAGGCCAGTCGTAACGCATGGTCAATACTCTTTGGTTTTCCCTGGAAAACAGTCCATTCCATCTCGGAGTCATTTAGGGAATCGAGAAAACAATCTCTGGCCAATTGTTCTTTAATCTCAACTGTTGCGTTTGGATAACCCAACCTAATCATTCGCTTTATATCTTGGGCTAATTCTGAAAGTGTTTCATTTTTACGCCTTATTCTACCCTTCATTTGCGCCCTATACAATTCTGATTGGTTTTCCGGTTGAAAACGGGACTTAAGTGCGGAAACTAAATGGTCATAATCGTGTCTATTATCTGCCCGTATATCACCCAAAACACCCTGGGCGTCACCTCTTAAGCTAGTGGCTAATTCTAAAGCCTTTTCCGTGTTATTCCAGCGATTTATTTCTGCAATCAGCTCGAAATGGACCAAGTAATCATGTAAATTCGTCTTTCCGTCAAAATTATCAGGCTTTTTCCTTTTTGAATTGCCAGCGGGGGACCCGCTAGACACCGGCAAGGCACCATTTTCTACCAGACTTGAAGGATGCCCACCCACCAACTGGAACGCAACGGGTTCTCCAGGTGAATAGAAAGCACCGTTAGTGACGCTTCTATTTGCGTCATTACCTGTATTTCTCCGCCCCTGCGGGAAATTTAAAACATCTACGGACCCCTGTCCGCAATCTGAGCGTTCAGGATTTTCACTAGGCCTAGATTTTGACATAAAGGACGAAGCAGCCCCGGCCGGAAGCTGACTTGTCAACCCAATGGCATTTCCGCCAACCAGGCCCCCTGGCGCTGGATTTTGCAGGCACTCTCTTACCTGCCTCCTCAAATCTTCAATCTGGGACGATAATTTAGCATTTTCCTGACTTAACATGGCTACCTTTACACGGTCATCAGTGACCACATGATCACATAAAGCATCGCCCCCACTGGCATCTCCAATATCTTTGTCTTTAAATAAAATTTCTCCGCTTGGGGTGGCTCTTCGGAATAATGGCTGCGTGAGTCCTGTGCCAAGGACATCACCAGGAGTAATTGGTGTATCTCTATCTAAATCAAACTCGGGGGGAGTTTGGTCTCCAACCTGAGAAGTTGCCATGGTAGCTGGCAATTATGGATATTGAAATAAAACAAACTGGAATTAGTTTCGTCCCAAACGATGCCACCAATTGTAACGCGCCGCCAGTGTCAGCTACCACGGCAAATGATATGGTTTCTGGAGACGTATAAGACAGACAAGAGATTCCTGTATGACCGACCGAGCAATATCTTGGCTGTGACGCTCAGTGCGTCATACATGTATTAATAATTCAAGCTTGCATTTGGAACTTCACTTCTTTAGAACTATTATTTCTATTGTATTTTTCCTGGATCCACCTCTGACTATTTTGTACTGAATTACGACTCGTAAGAATGACTAAAGTGTGACAATTATTTATTTGGGGACGGACTAATCCCCTAAACATTCAAATATGTAACAATAATTTAACAAGATAAGTATAAGAAATAAAACAAAAATACTGGGACACAGATATCAATAAAACGGGGGATGGCACTTTTCGCGGTCGCTACGAATACTGCAAAGCTGCGCGTAAATAATAAACTTATAAAATATGTGAACCCGGGGGTAGGGATGAATTATGCCACACAGTTCACACCACTGGGAATCATGGTAGGTTTGATTATTACTGATAACTGAATATTTGCAGCAAGTTAATTACTGAATAAGCTACGAAAAGTTATATAATAAATTAAATGAAGCTGGTAGCGCTTTTAGTCTCTTGTCATATAGTTTGCTTTAAGACCCTATGAAAACTGTATATAATGCCGAGAAAAAGGGGCGGCTGGGGACGTCGTTAACAGAATCAATATAAGTACTTTAAAATAGCTATTTAGGGTTCAGGGAGCGAACCCACTCAATTGGATGGTAGGCGTACCTAAAGGGGGTAGATCGAGTCGTTCAACTACAAATGTACACTGATTTTGGCTGGGTAGAAACTCTGTATGGATGGCTCTCTATGCTTTTGGGTAAGCAGCTTGGTTCCTCTGATGGCGGTCGGCACAGGACTGATCACGGTCTGGGGTACACGCGGATTTATACTGGTCAGTACCCATTGCGCGTGGAACCCATTGTACCCATTGAACCCACTCGGAGCCTGCAGGACCCAATTTTGCATATTAGGAAGTTTCCGTCAATTACCGAAAAGCGCCGAGCGTCATAACCGCCCAATTACTTCTTACATAACATTACGCAACGGCGAATAGTGCCGAATAGTCACATGAATTACAAAACTAACTGCATTTTAAGTACCTAGATATACTAAGAAAATCCCTTTTAAATGAATATTAAATGTAATAAACGATATATTTAGCAATGAAAAGTAAATTAGAACATGTAAATTATACGTCATCACTAACAACAAGTCCGCCATTACGAAAGTTTCAAGTGCGGTAAAATTCCAAGGTAAATAATGGCTGTTCAGAGATCATATCGTGAAGTAAATAGTTTATGGATTGAATTACTAAATATTATAGAAACTTTAGATATAAGAAAGCAATCAGGTAAGCAGTTATATGAAAAAAACAGACACAATACAGTGAAATACATAGTTAATACATGTGCACAGTACAGTCAATGTCTACCCTCATCCCCAAACATGTGACAGTCTGTAAACACACGGCAGTTTATCATGATGAAAACACAAGTTCACAGGCTCCAGTCCATAACAATATCCCACTATCCTGCCACGTCTTTCGGTACAAACTTTCACCCTATTTGGTCATATTACATTGTTTAGATTGAGGATCACTGACGAGGGTTACATTATAAGTACCCGAAACGTGCATGTCTGGTCCATGTTGTAAATTTATCTGGTTTTAAGTGATGCTATTGAATTTGAAGACGTTCAACAATTGCACTTATCATCACGAAACTTGCAAGAAATGTTTTCCATGTGTCAAAGATGATTATTGTCGGGTCTGAAGGATACATTTCAGACCATACACATAATTCATGCAAGTCTGCATATTCATGCTAAATTTCCTGTTTTGCAATTCAGCACTTTGAATCTTTGAATTTATTTTCTTTTTGATAGACAAGATATGGAAAAAAAGATATTTTAAGAAACTTTGTGAAATAAAATACTCTAAAAAAATCAAATAAATTTTGAATCGAATTCAAGCGTTTAACACGTCCAATGTCTCCTTATATAATTTTTGAAGAAAATGTATTTCATAAATTTTCCTAGGTCATTTAAACTTAAAAATTCAAAATATTCTTTAGCATTTATGGGAAAATCTCGCTCATTAAATTGAAAATTGAGATAAATATTCTGAAAATAAAGACAAAATAACCGTTACGACGTATTCTAAAAGGGTCACTTTCAAATAAAACTTAAAAAAAAAAAACAATGGACGAAATTAATCTCTGTTTTAAGTGTATGATTTATTAGGTGAAGTTTTATGGACCGTAATAGTGCATTATATTGTCCTCTTTTTTGATTATTGTAACACTGATATCAAACAAGTTTAGGGGTAATTTAAACGACATCGTCATATTTCTCCATGGGTAATGGAATTTAAAAAAGGGGAATATTTTAGTATTTCAATAGTTAAAAGTATTTTCCTCTATTGTTTGGTTTATTTATGTTGTATCGGCTAATTAGTGGAAAACAATTCGATTGAAATATTTCATGATAATATATTTATACTGTAATGAAAAGAGAAAAGGATTTTTTTTTTTTTGATGGACGTCTCTTTCAAAAATATTATAAATCATCAAATAATTTGCCGAATCATTTATGGACGAAATTTCAAAAACTATCTTTTGATTTATCGGAGTTCAAAATTTTATGAAAACATATCTAAATTTAATGATTTAAAGTAAAAAAAGGATTAAAAATAAATAAATGAGTAAATAAATAAAAACACTCCTAAAATTCTTTAATTCTCTACAATTGGCGATAGCGAGGAAGGGATAAGTTAGGATTTTTTCAAGTGCCTTTGTGTAATGATAAGGGGCAGATATAAATAAATATCGAGGAACTCATAATTTTTTCAGTTCTCAAAGTCGATAAGGCAACTAAAGGCAAAATCATTAAAAATTTCCGTTGGAACAGTTGCGAACCCCAGAATAATAATTATTTCGAAGTGGGACCAGGTACACGGGGAGAGTCGGCGCGCTTTCTGTTTGCATGCAACACTCAAGAGGAGATATGAGAAAGAGGATGTATCCGAAAAATATAATTGTTTGAAATTAATCATGTAAATAAAGTAATATCTTTTAAAGTATAGCCCCCCCCCCCCCCCACAAAAAAGAAAGAAAGAAAAATCAAGGCCCTCATTTCCAATTATTTTGCCTTGCCTAGGCTCTTGAAAATATATTGCTGGAAATCATAGAACTTTACGTCCCATACTTTTTTTTTATCTTGGAAGACGTCTTGACATTTTATAGAAAGATAAATGGGGGAAAGATGGGTCGTCCCGACATGATCACTCTTGATCTGCAAAGATCAAACAGGTTTTGATATTTAATCAAACTAACAGTAACATTGAAAACCAACCTCGTCCCCCACTCATCCCCTGAAAAACAAAACACCGACACTTACGGAGAATAAGATAATCGAGCTGTTACCAGTCTTCCTGTAGTTTCAAAATTCGTGTATCCGAAAGAAGTGAGATGTCAATAATGTAAGGGAGGAAAGAGGCAGGTATGCTAACTCTAATCTTATTAAAATTCAATCAGGCAATTGAATCATTTCATAAATCAGTAGATTATAAATCTATATCAATCTTTTTCTGAGATTTTCTTTTCCTCGAATTAAAAAAAGGTCTTTATAAAAATCGATGAAATTTTTCTTCGAATTTTGAAATATCCAAATTTCTTTTTTGTTTGTTTTGTTCCCTTTATAGATCTTTAAACCAGACGACAAAATTTACAAGACAATGCCCCCTTTTTACGAATGGATTAATACACCAACCAACACCATGGTAAAAACACCCCAAATAGACCCTACATCATGGATCCTATATAAGGCAACCCTAGCCTTAGCCGCAAAAAGGACCAGACCCTCCTCTCCCTCGGCATAGATACAGTCCCCTCGTGATGGAGCAATCCGGGTTCCGTGTGTTGTTACTGAGTTGCTTACTCCTAGGAATCCAGGCCCGACCCTCGGAGCAAGTTAGAGAAACGGTAAGAAACTTAAAGAATCGGGTACATTTTTTCTCTTCCTTTTTTCTTTTTTCTTCTTTTAAATTTTTGTTCTACCTTTTCCCTCTCTTTTCCCCTTTCTTTATGTTTTTATTCTAGTATTTGTTTTCGTATTTAAAAAGTATTCCTTTTCCTACATTAATTATATGGATAGTTTACCATTATAATTAAAAGAATACGATACGAATCAAAACGAATCAGTGTCCATTTTATTTCTTAAAAGGTGCAAAACGAATTGAAGAGTTTACTTAAAAACCCCAAGAAGGATGTGGTTCAAGACTCAAAAAGTAAGTGATAATTCTCTACTTCATTAATAAGAACCCCCAAGATCTTTCAGTGCTATTCTTGTTTTATCGAGGCAACGTATTTAAAAAGGGCTATGACCCTTATCAACTGCCAAAATACCTATTTCGAAGAGTTTCATAAAACATTGGACATGATGATTTTTTTAAAATTTAAATTTCATGTCTTTCCAAAGGTAAAGGTTTTTAAAAATGTTTCGTGTATTTCGTTGTAAATAAATTGCAAAATAATGTTTTCTACATCAGCTTTATTGGCAAATATCGTGCGCAACTCTTATACAAATATCTCTTAACGAGGCTGAGTACAATTAGAAAAAATTGATGACGGTGAAATTTCAATTTCTTTTTCTTAAAATGATATTTGAAGTGCAACAAATAAATAACATGAATTTAATTAAAATCTCTTGCGCAGAAATATTAAAAATTTGAGAAAAATCGTTTTTTTGCAGTAAAACTCCATAAGGTCTCATTGTAAGATGCCATTATCTTTGAGATGATCCCTACATAATACTGAACGGTCTACTTCTATTTTCTTTCCCATAAAATGAATTTTATAATGCCGCAATTATATGATCCGAATTTAGTTATAATACATTGCGTAGAAGTTCATCATTTTCTAATTAGACACAGCCTCGTTAATTTAAAAGGTGTATACATGGTAAAAATAAAATTTTTGTTCTAGCACAGCCAATTGTGCCTCATATGAAATTCATATGAAATGAGCATCATGTTAATTTCACACGAAAATTAAAATAATTCACAGGAGATTTATAGGTGAAAACTGTTTCACATGAATTTCACATACTAGTATTTTTTTCACATGAATTTTTCTATGTGACCTTCATGTGAAATTGAAATTACACTATACGACATTCATGTCAGAAACTGTACATGAATTTCATGTAAAAATCATGTAACTTTCATGTTCGTGCTCATTTCAAATAAATTTCATGTGAATTTTTATGTAAAATGTATATAAATTCCACATGAATTTCATATGAAGCACGATTGGCTGTGATATATATAGGATCTCAAATGAATTTTCATTTTATACGACGTGTTATGAAACGAGTTGTGTGTTTTATATCTCCGAGCCTCCGAGAACTACAGAGGCAAACCACGCCGTGATATAGAAGTCGTCTGCTACGCCATGAGAAGTAGTGTCCCCTTCGTATGTGCGTAAGAGAAAAGTAATTCAATTTTGAATAGTATTTTAATGCAAGAATTAATTTAACAACAACAATTTTAATCATTGATATTGAATCCGCGTCTGAATTTAACAATTGACCGATATAATTAATTATTGCACTAAAATACTATACAAATTTAAAATATTTTTCTCTTACGCACAGAATATATCTATAGACGAAGGGAAACTACTTCTCATGGCGTAGCAGACGACCTCTAGGTCACGGCGTGATTCGCCTCTAATTCTCAGAAACGTTGATTTCACGTTAGAAATACACATATTTAGACAATATCATGTGATAAAAAGAATGTCAAATGAATTTTCATTTCATACGATGTATTATGAAACTCGTCGGAATGAAAATTCATTTGAGATCCTATATTTATGCTCTACTCGTTGAAGAACACCGCATGAGATTGAAAAATATTTAAGCCTGTAAGTAGCAAAATCATCAAATTTGAAAAATGTATACATCTTCTATCGTAATAATTTAGTTAACCATAACAGAGAGGCCAAAAGAGAGGAAATAAAAAAAAAACAACAAACAAACAAAACAAAACAAAACAAAAACAAAAAACAAAAAACACCCCCCCCCCCAAAAAAAAGTGTATGAAGAGCAAACTTATAAAAATGACATAAAATGTATGTCAAGGAGCTAGCAGCTAAGGACAGATCTATAAGTCACCAGGGATCGGAAAAGCTCATCAAATTTGGAATCAGAAAATTTACAAATATATTTCAAGTCATTGCAGAAGCAATGTTAATCTAAGCGAACGATACCGTATCCTCTTGGCCTGATAATCCACAAGTAGAGATTCCAACCATCATATTGAAATACTATGTTACTAGACAATGACCCGCGCAAGCGCGGGAAAGATTGTCATAGATATGTTGAGTTAAAGAATGTCCAGACGTTAATCTCAACAGCACTCACAATAGAGTACCATGATGAGCATCGACGTTATATTTAGCGTAAAAGTTTGGTACACCATATGTGTCTTAAATTGTCGACAAGCAATGTACGTACCATCAGTGATGCTCGAGGCCTAAAGACAGGAGTTCCAGATAGTGATAATATGATGAGAATAATAATAAACATGACTTAAATTGTACAGTAAGAGTCCGCTAACGACAGCGCTTTACGAGGCACCACAGGCCGAAAGTTCGCCTGGCAATTATTCGTATGCGCCTCTAAAAAGAATTTTTAATAGAACATACGAATATACCCGGACGATCTTTCCGCCTATGCGAGGCGCCAAATGAGACTTATTTTGGATTTTGATTGGACAAAAGTGACTTTTGCTAAAAAAAAAAACAAAAAAAAAAAAAAAAAAAACAAAAAAAAAAAAAAAAAACCGAATCTATATATGAATGAAATCTTTAAAATACAACAGATACAAGTAAGTTTATTTTAGACAAAAAGTTCTTTCATTCGACAAATCTTACTTTCGTCGTCAAAGAAATTTTCCGTTTTCCATTGATTTCTATAGAAAAAACGCACATTTTAACCCAGATATCAGTATTGTTATTGATAATTTATTCAACCGGACATTAGATTCAGATATGCATTAAGTCAGTTGATATTTCTACTGAATTTTTTTTTCAAATTAACCATTTTGAAATTTCGACTTTTCATGGCAAAAGTACGTCTTATCGTTACATCTCCTTTTGTTGGTCAAAATTCAATTTTGTACGACGAAGTTCAATTTTGTATAACATCCCATGCAGCCATCTTGCTACGTCTTTCGGTATATTTTGGATATAATTTTTACATATTTTGGCCATATTTCATTGTTTGGATTGAGGATCACTGACGAGGGTTAATTATCCGAAACGTGCATGTCTGGTCCATGCTGTTAATTTATCTGCATTTAAATGATGCTACTGTCCGCGCAGCTCACTTCAGAAATCGGAAAATTGAAGTTTTTTCTACTTTGTCGGCAATTTTTGAGATTAAAATTTATGTCGGGGGATAAATCTCGAACTCTCATAACTAACGGTGTATGATATATGTCTGTACGACCATTATTACGCTCACAGTGAAAGAAAATAATTTTAGATAGGGTGTTTTCTATGTTAATTTTAGCCCGAAGTCGGCGATGTTTTACACTGAGTCTATGGAGAACGTCGACGACGTCATGCTAAAATTAACATAGAAAACTCCCTATTTAAAATTATTTTCTTTCATTGTGAGCGTACTATTTGTCGTACACCGTTAGTTATGAGAGATCGAGATCTATATCCCTGTATAAATTTTAATCGGAAAATATGCCAACAAAGTAGAGAAAACTTCAATTTTCCGATTTCTGAAGTGAGCTGCGCGGACAGTTATGAATTTGAATGTTCAATTTTGTATCTGATTCACCAGATCCAATATTTGCTTCTTAATATTCTTAGCTGACAGAACTCAACTTCGTAAGCAAATTAATCAATATTCCGAACTATGATTCTTTGAACCAATTTGAGAAATAATTTTTACACATTTATTGTGCTACTAGCTTCAATTTTGTCCAATTTGTGGAAATATGGTGTTGGGTGATTTTTGTTGTGACAGAATTCAGCTTTGTATAAAAAGAAAATTGATTTTGCTTACAAAAATGTAATGCCCCATTCAGCGCCCTAGCTGGGCCGTGAAGTAAGAGGTGTTTTCCTGTATGATTTTCGTATTGCATGTTTTCGTTGTCTACTCTGTCTCTTGACGTGGTTGTTTGAAATGTTGTCCCTTTTCTCGTCTCATGAATATTGAAAGGAGGGGATCTCCGACAAGATCGACTCAGTGGCAGCGCTCACAGCGAAACATCCCCATGTGAAAACAGAGTAAAAACACAGAGCAAGAGACTCAAAAAGGGACAAGGAACATCAAATACGACATCAAATTACCAAACATAATAGATTACAACAACAACAACAACAACAATAATACTAACGGGCAATCGGTGTCGACTTAGGATTGCCGTCTTCCACGTAAGAAGCAAATGGTGTTTTTATCCGGATTACGTGCACACAAACCTCCCACTTTTCCTGGTTACCAGAGGTCTAAACAAATGCACAATTGTTGTGAATGATAACCTTCCCTGTAAAAGGACAACAGTATAACAAGACATCAAAACGTAAGGGTCCAAGTAACAGATAAATATGTAAATGGATATGAAAACTATGGGCAGACGAAAAACAGTCCTTGCTTTGCCGGCTGTAGCGAACTCATGTATTTAATAGCCCGAGAAGTCCGACCGACTTTAGAGAGAACAGGAGTTTGGGACCCTGTTTTCTCTTACGAGGCTCGGGGTTCCGTCGTCACAGTAAGTCAGAGTGCAATTCTTAAGACTGCCCTTGTGCAAGACTGAAGATTAGTATAGTACTATGCTAAGTGTCCGTTTGATGACAGCAGGATCGTATTCACGGTCTAAAAGGCGTTTGATGATTCTTACGCATTTTCGATGGAAATTCTGTCTACCTGACAGTGTGATCCTTCCTATTTGTTCAACATGCCACCATGAAAGGCAGGTTGAGAATTTCCTAAAGTAGTATACATTTTTACTTGTTTAGGTTTGAATTTCAAAAGGAGCTGATGGTATTTTGTTGTAAAATTACCAGAAAGGATTTACTAGGGACTAAGGGACAAGGAACCCGAGATACGATACCTATGAGCTAAAGAAGATGCTGACGATAATCTCAACAACACTCACAATAGAGCACCAAATTGATCGACGAACCCCTAGCAAGCTAGAGGTTGGACCAGGTACCCGGGAGAAGTAAGCATCCCCTGTTGGCTAGCCGCACCCGCCGTCGATATTCATGCACGAAAATAAAAACAATATATAACATACATGCATTGCACTGTCTGAGGTTATATCTATATAGAAAGTGCTATGGCGACCATGTCAGGGAAAATATTCAAAACACTTACTATCAAACCAAAATACCAAACACAAACGACCTCATTAATGGTGACACCTTTCACTATTACTATATTTTCTCTCAGTTATACATTCGAAATAAATGTCTTTCTTTCTTTACATGATACAGAGAGAAGTTATGACCCTATGTACGCACACTACTACGAGCCATATGACTACTATATGACTACACCTGGTCCAGTCACCAACAACGATCCAAACATGTATATGACGACGCCTTATCCGATGGTGAACGGCCCAAACTCAAACATGGCGTCACCTTATCCAATGATGAACGACCCAAACTCATACATGGCGTCACCTTATCCAATGGTGAACGACCAAAACTCATACATGGCGTCACCTTCTCCAAACAACAACATGTATGGTTATACTGTTTCCCCCAGTCCTTGGGACTATCACGGAGGACAGACGTGCCATGATTATTACGGGTATCCAACTTCATGCGACTACCATTCCACAAACTACTATGATACGTACATGTATGGCCCATGGGATGACTACTATTATACATATCCAGACCACTACTCAGGGTATATGGATTACTATGGCCCAGACTATTACTATCCCATGTACCCCGACCCTATGGGTTATTACGACCCTGACGGCATGTACCACGATGGATATATGCCCGACTACATGGGTTATGATGAACCATGTGATCACCACGACACAATGTCCCTATGATGGATATGATGACATGTATTCCTGTAAGTCTTATTATTAAGCTACCTATCTTTGATATCAATTTGTGCAATTGTGATAACAGAAACACTTTCAAGAATGTCAGTTTCCATAAGGTTAACAAGTCAGGCAGTACCGAAAAGTAAGAATATAGTTGTAACAATGTTCACATATGAAAGATATATTGACTTCTACTTTTTTATACAGACACGCGAGGAGTAGACCAAACGAATAAAGCCGTTAAGGACAAAACGGGTAGGTAGTACATTTTGCATTAGGCTAATGGGAGTATTGCACCCAAGTACATGTAATTATTTTTAAGAAAGTAAACAAGGTAAAAGGATTAATCGGGGGATAATTAAAACAAACCACCTTATCTAAAGGAAAGGAGGGAATCTCCAAAAAGACTCGATCGCAACACCCACAGAAAAAACACACACCATATAACATCCCAAGTAAAAACCACATAGTATACATTCAGAGAAATAGACAAAAAGGGGACGAGAAATAAAAACCATGATATCAAAACACTGTACGCAAAATGCTACACATAAAAAAAACCGAGACCAATGGGCAATTGGTGCCAAATAAGGTCGGCCATGTGCCACTTAATAGTGAATGGAGTCTTTATCCGGATTACATGCGCATAACACTCCCATTTTACCGGTTACTTTGAGGTCTTGAAGAAGGCACATTTGTTGTGTTTAATAACCTCCTCATTGTAAGATGACCACACAAACAAGACAACAAACCGGAGTGATTCAAGTATTGTACAGATGAAGATAAAACAGAGGGCATACGAAAAAGTGACACTGAAGAGCGATGAGAATACATCTTTTATTTTTTTTAAAGGGTTGATAATTTTGCTTTCAGTGGAAAATTTTCTTAAAAGGCACCAGGAACAGAAATCAATACTGTAACATCTTCTGTCTTTGGCCGTACTATATAATAATTCTTGATTTGAACTTGACATGATTGTTCTATGATCATAGAGAAGTAAACAGTTATTTGTTGATCAAAATACATACTGTTAACTGTTAATGACTGATAAAATGGGAGGGAAAAGGTGCGGGGATAATATTTTATATGCATAAAGAAGGTTTTTCGCATTTAATTAAATGAGTCACGTTTAAGATATGGTGATTAAGAACATATGAGAAGGAAAAGGATTCCAGTATGCTGTCCATATTTCTTTCATAGTACATGTAGATGCGTTATTCGATATTTACAGAAAAAGCAACAAAACGTAGTGTTGGCAAGATGGCATTGAGAGAGACACTCCTGAAGCGCGGTGAGCAAACTTCACTTGTTACTCTCGTACTTATAAGACATGTAAATCTAGGTAATCACTGCACCCCTCCTATTCCGTTTCATTAAACATATTAATTACTGTAATTAAAAATCTGGGTCCTACATGGTAGCATAAAGTAAAAGTTTGTATTCATAAAACAAATTCTAAATGGTATAGAATATCCAATACAAATCTAAGAAGTACCTAACAGTTATTCGGTCTCAAAGTCGAGAAGGCAGGGCCAAATCGTGAGAATTCCCATCGGAACGGTTGTGAACCCCGTCCGGAATTGAAAACATTCCGAAATGAGACCAGGTGCCCGGGGAGAGTTAGCGTCTCCTGATTGCATGACATCTCCATGGAAACCTGTCGAATTCGGTGATTGTCTCAATGTACATTTTGATTTACATATGAGGTAAGTAAATATGTCTTGTATTGTGATGATGACAGCCATTCAATCACAATGCAGAATGTCACTGATCATTCTGGAATAAAGGATTTTGAGAAGTGAAGTTTATGAATTGACATATATATTTCACTGTAAAGATATACTAGTATGTAATGTATACATTTTATTCATACATAACAGTCTTATGACTCTCATACTCTACTATGATAAATAGAACTTTCTCTACTGATATTTTATGGATTCTTTGTAGCCGGAGGGAAGTCCCGCAAAGCCCATAAGTCAAGGAGACAGATGGGTAAGTAGACGGAAGTGTTTAAAAACCAATTTTTTATGCACAAGACGTGTGTTTCGGATAGTGAGTCTTCATTAGTAGTACTCAAAATGACTGCCATAACACTTTATATATAGACTAACCTCAGACAGTGCATGTATTTTATATATTGTTTTCATTTTCGTGCATGAACATCGACGGCGGGTGCGGCTAGCCAACAGGGGACGCTTACTCCTCCCGAGCACCTGGTCCCACCTCTAGCTTTCTAGGGGTCCGTCGATGCTCCATTTGGTGATCTATTGTGAGTGCTGTTGAGATTATCGTTGGAATCTTCTTTAACTCATTTCAGACACACCCAAAATTATTTAAGAAACGCCCTCTATGTCTATGTATTGAAAAATTGTGTATCTACGTTGCAAAGAGTGCACGGTTCCAAATTTCATGTAGGGTCAATTCAGTGGCACAGTAAAATAAAATCTATGATCAAGATAGCACGGAAGGTACAATTTCGATGATATTTCAGGATAAAATGACAAGCTTCTAAAGTTAGAAAAAAAAATGACATATGATGACAAATTGATAAAGGGCCAAGCCAAAGTTTCTTTCAGGCAATGGAGTATTCGTCTCGTTGGTTTATGTGTAGTTCTTTGTGTTTGATGTTTCTATGTTGTGCGTTGACGTTCCTTGTCCCTTTTGCGTCTCTTCCTATGCTTGTCTTCTCTGTGTTTTTGCATTGGGTGTTTTGGGGTTTTGCTGTGGGTGTCTGTTCTGTGTTTTTGCATTGGGTGTTTGGGGTTTTGCTGTGGGTGCTGCAACCTGTTGTTGTTGAGATCCCCTCCTTTGTTTTACCAATGAGTTAAAGAAGATCCTGACGATAATCTCAACAGCACTCACAATAGAGCACAAAGTTGAGCATCGACGGACCCCTAGCAAGCTAGAGGTGGGATCAGGTGCCCGGGAGGAGTAAGCATCCCCTGTTGGCTAGCCGCACCCGCCGTCGATGTTTATGAAGCATGGAAATGAAAATATATAAAATCCATGCACTGTCTGACGTTATGTTTATATAGAAAGTGCTATGGCGACAATGTCAGGGAAGTATATTCAAAACACTTACTGTCAAACCCCTCGCGGGGAACTTTTTTACGAGCTCCACACGACGAAGGGCATAAGTGTGACATAAATGAGTTAAAGAAGATCCTGACGATAATCTCAACAGCACTCACAATAGAGCACAAAATAAAGCATAGACAGCAGTTACTTCTACTTCATGAAATAGTGTTTCGCGCTAAGTTGATATACGACGGGAGACATGTTCATAATAATTCATTAAGATATTTCGTTGTTTTTTAATTTGCAGACAAAATGAAAAGGAATCTTAAGACAAAAGGAGGAAGAGGTGAGAAAAAAAAGAAGAACAACAACAATCGAATGAAATAGAAATAAATAAATCAAAATAAAAAAGAGCTTCTTGAAATAGGATGGAAGACGTATCTGATAAAACTTATAACAATGAGAAGAAAAAGTGCTTTCTGATTGGCAAAATAATGTGTTTAAAATGACGACCTTTATCTTGTAGCAGGGACTGAAGAGGAATCTGAAGGCAATGAAGGCACAGAGAAGAGGTAAGCAACTAATTATCAATATAATCAATTTGGTTATAATACTGTATTATACAAAAGCTGATTTTGCCTTGCCTTCTCGACTATGAGACTGAATAATAGATTGATGGGTATTGTAATGTTTATTATACTTAAGGTAGAGCATCTCTCAGGATTCAGATGCTCATATTTCCTAAATAACAACTTTTACAATATTTTCATTTCAATATATTCAAAGCTGATATACAAACAAAATATGTTTATCAATATTTCATGATTATACCGTGAACTTAAGCCGTTTGAACATTAACATTGGACCCTATTAGAAAAGTAAGAAAAAAATTTTGGTTATGTACAATGTCTTGTCGAAGGAAATTGATTCTAAATAAACAGATTGCAATTTCGCCAAAGAGTCTTATTCAAAGAATGCAGGGAACTTAAGCGGCTACATTTGTTTCCGCATATTCACCGAGTTATATTAAAGTATCCGATGTACAATAGGACACTTTCCCATGCCTGGTAAAGCACTAAAACTATATATTTTCTGAAGGTTTATAATTACCACTTTTCAGAAATAATAATTTTGGGGCCAGAAAACAAAGGGTAATAACTGATGAAGCATTTAAAAAAATCATTTTCTCTATATAACATAATTATGCAACATAACAAAATTGTATAAGAGTTTTTCCCTTTTGATTTTGAAGACCTGAGCGTCTTATATCGGTACTCGGGGCATCATCACCTTTCAGAAAATATATAGTTTATGGTACCTTACCTGGCATAAAATTTACCATACATTTCAATGGAGATTATTAAAACCTTATGTTAAATGAGTCAATTGTACAACATTCATTGACAACCAAATTGTACAAAGTCTAGCAAGAACTGTTACAATTGTTTTATTACAGGTGGAAAGCTCGCAAGGCGTGGTTTGAATAAAGGTGAGTATGCTTTACTATCAATCATTGAGTGATTTTGGTAGTAAAGGTCACGCATTGACAAAAGCATGGTTGATTGGAATTAAGCTTTATCAGGGAATAGTTCCAGTCTATAATACTAGTATGTTAAAAGCTGTACAAAAATTACACAAGTAAACAGTTTGGACGAGACGAGATCCCACTGATCTGCTTACTAGATCCAGAGCGCATTGTTTCGACGATTTACTATATATATTATTATGAGTTATAAGGTTCGTTACTGACAGTCTACAGCTTGGTCTCGCCTTCTATGGGCTTGATCAACCCGACAAGTCAGTAACGAACTTAATAACTGTTTATTTTGTCGAGGACCAAAATCTCAATTTCTGCTGCCGAAAATCGCCGTCTCATGACTCCTTTTACATGCAAATTAATTTATACGGCAAAGACGGAATAGCTGACGATCTATAGAAATTTAGACTGCGTGCACGTGACGCGATTTACGCACTCTGATTGGTACGAAGAAGTCCGAGGCAAAATAATAAAAGATACCCAGTTTATAGACCTCTCTCAGTCGTAAAGAGTATCCCCGTTTTAGATGTGCGATGCTATTTAAAAATTGAACCGAAAATAAATCGTCTACTGGGATATTCTTCTATGCGTGAGGCAGGATACCATGATTTCACGGTTTATTATCGTTGACAAGGAGAACGATATGGCAGCAGTCTGAAATTAATGCCATGGGAATTTCCCATAGACATAGTATTTTTTCGTACATGCAGTTGAAATGAGTGCATGTAAGTCAAAAACAAAAGCCGAAACCAGATTCCGAAGAAAGGTTCCTTAAGTGGCCCATTAGTCTCGTTGGTTGATGTGTTGTCTTTTGTGTTTAATGTTTCTATGTTGTGTTTTGTCCTTTTTGCGTCTCTTGCCTTGCACGTCTGCTCTGTGTTTTGCATAGAGTGTTTTGGTGATTTGCTGTAGGTTCTGCAACCGAATGTTATTTTAGATCCCCTCTTTCTTTGAATTTATTCTATTACGACCAAAGTAGGCCAATACACAGAAACAAAATAGAAAAAAATTTGAAATTTTCATGGACGACAGAATGCCCGCTAAATCTCCAGACCAGGGTGCTCTGGTTTAAGTGAACATTAAAACGCCAATTACCAAAGCTAATGATATATGTATATGTATATGTTTATGCATGGTTTATCACCTCTACCGTTGGTTCCTCCGCGTCCATACAAAATGTGTGTTCAATGAAGCAACTTTTATCCAAGGAGAAATTTCCAACCAGTCAACATTTCATTAATCACAGCGGAACTGAAATGCATTAGACGGGAAAAGGGTTAAGAAGAGCATTAAAATCACCGAGTGAAAAGTAGCAATGGGTGTTGTTATCCAAATTACGTGCGTGTAACTCTACCACATGTCCGGTTACTCAGCGGTCTCGATGAACGCACATTGTTGTATATAATATCTTCATCACTATAAAACGACGATACACAGACAGCTAAACGAAGGGCCCGATAACAAAGAGATGAGTATGGAAATAGATAACAAAAGCATAAGGGGGTTACAAAAATATCTCGTGCTCTGCCGGTGAGAGCGATCTAATGCATGCAATCACCCGAGGTGTCCGACCGAAGTTCAGAGAGGAAAGATGGCCAGGGCCTATTATACTTCATGGACTCCATGATGGGCCTTGTTGAAATCTCGTCAGAGAAGACTTGGTCTTGATTTTCTAGTCCTATCCGAAAGTTGGTCAGAATTCTCGGGTGATTGATCGTGAGCTCGCTTCAGCCAGCAGAGCACATACTGTTATACATATGCCATAGAATTATTTTAGATCCATTTACATAGAATCTGTGTTACAAGAGGCCGCTGCGTTTTACTTTCTTGTTTGTAATGTCACCTTACAGTGAGAAGTTTTATGTATTTACTACAATTGTGTGTCTATGGAGACCTCTGTGTATCCGGATAAGTGGAAGGGTTGTGCGCACGTAAACTGGATAACCACACCATTTGATAAAAGCAGATGGCCATCCAAAGTCGGCGCCGGATGCACATTGGTCTCCTTCCTTTTATGTGTTGTCATCAATGTTTAATGTTTCTGTACGTCTGTTACGATTGTTTTGTATGATGCTATAGTAAATATTGTTGTGTTTTTTTTTGCGATTCGGAGTTTGTATGATGTCATTTATGTGTCACTTTTTTGTGGGTTTGTTTTGCTGGGTGAGTGCAGGGTGGTCATGCTGAAGATCATTCCCTTTTCTTCATAAAGCAGTCGAATGAGATTTTTGGGGGAATCAGGAAGAATGAATTGTTACTGAATAACCGTGTTCCCCTACTAGTTCGGCAATTGTGCATATTATAATTTATTCAACAGATACAAATAGGGGAATGCTACTTAAAGGGCATAAAAATCAATTTAAGTTTCGATCAAATTTGCAGAAAAAGGCAAGGCTAGGCGTGGAATGGATGAAAAGAAAGAAAAGGTAAACTTGATACCGATTCAAAATGATGTTTTCCTTTTTGTAATAAAGATTACAAATTACGAACGTTACTCACTCATTCTCCTGTTTGCTTACAATGGGAATTATCTACAAATATATGCTTTTCTAGATAAATAAGTGAATAAAAAATCCTTGAACACTTTTACAATATTATCTTTTAACATGTTTAACATTTTAGATTTTAGGTCAAATCAAAGAACTAAAAGGAAATCTAGACTAAAGGTATGTAGACTCTGTAAGACTTCGGAAAATCTCAGCACTCAATCAAAATTTTTAGTATTCAATGGATTGTCGTGTATTGCTATCATTGGCTTGGCCTTCTTTTCTTATTTTACAGTATACCGGAAACCGACCACATGCCAGCCTGGACAAGACAACTTAATTATATAATTGTTATCTCTTTTACCTTCTAACTTTACTTTCTATCTGTATTATTCACAACATATAATCATGTATTGTTAATATTCCTCTTTTCACGGTATTTTCACCTGAACGTATATTTGAAATAAAGGAATTTTAAAGTTAGGTTTTGGAGAAACATTTGAGATTTGAGTTTTACTTATTTGAGAAAAACTTGAATATGAAAATGCCGGGATTGCTTTATCAATTACATCTATTAGTTTCTATAGAAAAGTTATTGGTTTTCGAAAACTTTAATTTGTACCTATGATTCATCACGCTTTAATAACATATTATTTGTATTTCATCCACTAAGTTTCTAGAAATAAATGACACCTTTTCATGCATATAAATTTTGTCATGTTCTATTTTTGCCTAAAGTTGGTTTGAGTCCCCTAACCAACAAATCTGGAATTCTAATTGTGTGCCTCTTGTTGCAGATTTATCTTTATACGGTATGAAAAAGAATTTATCCAAAATCTTCAAAAGCAAAGAAAACATGATGATGGGAAATATTTCATTGGTACTTCTAGGTACCTGGATGATGTTCTTACTATCGACAATCCTGTTTTTGAAAAGTATTAAAAATGTTATTTATCCACAAGAATAGACTCTAAACAAGGCAAACGTTACAAACACAGAAACACCATTTTTGGACCTAAATATCAAAATTGTTAATGGAGGGATTCACACAGGTGTGTATGACAAACGAGATGATTTTGGATTCATCACAGTAAATTTTCCCTGACTTGACGGTAATGTTCCTAGAATCTTCATTTCACAGCTCATCCGGTATGCTAGCGCATGTACTAATGTTTTGGATTTTCATAGTAGAAATTTACAAATTTCGAGGAGACTTTTAGGTCAAGGTTTTCGCTTTCACAAACTAGTAAAGACTTTCTAGAAATTTTACAAAATTATGATCAACTTATTTTGAAATTTGGACCCATACAAGCAACAGAGTATATGACTTTGGGTATTTCACAACTTGCATTTTATGGTGACATAGGTAGACAGCATATCCATCGTAAATTCTTCAGAATCATCAAACGCATTTTATACCCCGTGGATATGATCCTAATGTTACCAGACGGACACTAGGCTTGGTACTTGACCAATCTACAGTCTTGTACGAGAGCAGACTTGCACTCTGACTGACTGTGATGATAGGACTCAATGACGGGCCCTTTCCAAACATCTTTAGAGAAGACAGGGCCGACCACCTGTGTTCTCTGAATGTCTGTCGGACTCTTCGGGTGATTACATATATGAGCTCGCTACAGCCGACAGAGCACGGACTGTATTACGCACGTTCTCTTTTTATATCCATTTACATATTCATCTGTGATGCTGGGGCCTCTGCGTTTTATGGTCGTATTTGTGTGTGGTCATCTAACAGTGAGGAGGTTGTTTTACACCATAATTGTACGTTCTTCGAGACCTCTGGGTAATTGGAAAAGTGGGAGGGTTGTGCGTTCGTTATCCAGGATAACCACACCTTCTGCTACTTACGTGGCAGATGACCGTCCTAAGTCGGCATCGGTTGCTCGTTGGTTTATGTGTATGGTCTTTTATGTTTCATGTTTCTATGGTGTGCTTTGGTGTTCCTTGTCCTTTTTGGGTCTCTTTCTGTTGATGTCTGCTGTGTTTAAAATTGCATCGGGTGTTTTGAAGTTTTGCTGTGGGTACTGCAACCGAGTATTGATAGATATCCCCTCCTTTCTTCGGTTAATTTAGATTGTGTGTCAGTCAGACTGCACTGGACTGAGATCTACATTGCTTGGTCTAAGATAGTAACAAAGCAAATTCGAGGTTGTCAGGGATGACCAATTTTTGGAGAAGTATCTTGATGACCTACAAAATTCAATTTTGCGGAAATTTTCTGTACTGGAAGTGAGAGAGATATTGATATGAAATATGAAGCTTAACTTGGTTCGATCTGAGTTCGAGTTTTGTCATGGTTAATTTATTTTTGAGGGAATTAATTATGTCCCTATTCAATTTTAAAGTCTTCATTATGTGATTGAAAGAAATAGTGTGACGCAATTTGTTACAAAGCTTGGTCTTGGGGTGTTGAGGAGAAAGTTCAATAATACGGAAGGCCTCCAACTCTATATCTTCTTGAAGAAAATTTTAAATCCTATTTGGACACTGATGGTCACATGAACACCTCACTCTATGACAAACGTGACGACTTCAATTTCAGCATTACAAAGTTTCCTTTTCTGAGTAGCAACATCCCTTCATCGCCTGCTTATGGCGTGTTCATATCTCAGTTGATACGCTATGCCAGAGAAAGTACGAAATATACGGATTTTGTTCTGAGAGCCAGGCGTCTTTCAGATAAGCTTCTCAGTCAGGGATATGTTTGTAACCGACTAACATCGTTACTGAGGAAGTTCTACGGTCGATACGGGGAACTCGTCATACACTATGATGTCCCACTCTCCAGAATGTTGGATGATATTCTGTCATAGACCATTTGAACCACCCAACCAAGGATTGAACTCTATGTTTTCCGAAATGGAAGTAACCGGATGTGACAGTTCTACCGAATTGAAGCGGCGGGTGTTGCATGCAAGCAGGAGATGCTTACTCTTCCTGTGCACCTGGTCTCACTCCCATATCGGGAGTTCGCTTCTTTTTCATATGGTAGAGATTTTTTGTCTATTTGCTTTGGTTCCTGATTTATCCTGATTTTGTATGCCATCGGTTTCTGATTTTCTGATTTATCGATTTTGTGCTGTATACAGGGATATGGTCATTAACCATATTTGTCATTTCATGCACCATACACGTGTTTCGAACATTAAATTCTCTTCAGTGATGCTTCCAGCCAAAGTACTTCTCAACAGTGATACTTCCAACCAAAGTGCTTTTCTAAGTTTGATCATGTTTTCCCTATTTTTGGAAGAGTTGTACCCCTGGAAGATTTGCAAAGTTCAAGCTATTTTACCATACGTGTACGTACTCTGAAATCACTTTTATCATACACGAGTACGGGAATTAGACACATTTTGAAAAGTCCGTGTTATGCTATCTAAAAAAACTTGCCTGCCTGCAGACGATGCTCAATCTTCCTCGGCAGGTTTACTTACTCTCAGTCTGGGAGTTCTCGTCTATCCACACGGTAGATTGTTTTGATTAGATTTATTTCTTTGATGTTTAGTCCATTTAGTTCAATGTTTTGTGTTCTCTTTGAACTTTGATTTTCTGATGGTAAATTATATTCTATGGTCTATCCATATTTTGCGGTACTTAAAAAAAAACTCGCAAAAGAATTACATACATATTTATTGAAATGTTACGAAATCGTAGCTAAAATTCAGATCATTGATTAACAAAGAAACAGGATACATATTTAATGAAGCGTTACGAAAACGTAGCTAAGACTCAGTTCATTGATATATCGAAGAAACTACATATATGTATTGAAACGTTACAAAAACGTTAGCTAAAACTCACTTCATCGATATCTAAAAATTACATACATATTTATGTACATGTATCAAGTTAGATCAACTTCTGTTGATCGTTTCATCAACACATTCTTAAATCTCTGTTATTCTGTTATCAAAATTTCTTGAAATTTCTCAAACGTGGATCCTGTAGCATCATATCCCACCCATCCTGCTGCGTCTCTTGGTACATTTTTGAACATAATAACTTTCACACTCTGGCCATATTACATTGTTAAGATTGAAGATCACTGACGAGCACCCGCAACGGGCATGTCCGGTCATGCTGCATTTTTTTCTGTTCTTAAATGATGCTATTGCATTTGAACATTGAAACGATACGAAAACGTCACAAAAACGTTAGCTAGTACGCAGTTCATTGGTATCTCATAGATGATGAACGGGGCGGATATTTCGCATCAACCATCATGCCAAGTGTTACAAAAACGTTATCTAAAACTCAGTTTATTAACATCTCACAAATGGAGAAAAGGGTGGAAATTTCATCATGCCAAAAAGAAGGGAGGAGATCTCCAACAAGACCCCGTTGCAGCATCAACAGTAAAACACCAAAACACCCGATGCAAAAACACAAAAGACAAGTACAGCACGAGACGGAAAAGAGACACACGACATGTAAACATCAAACACAAAAGACTACACATAAACCGACGAGACCAATGGGTAACCGGTGCCGACTTTGGACGGCCAAGTGTTACAAAAACGTGATCTTAAACTCAATTCATTGATATTTCACAGATGAAGAAAAGGGTGGATATTTCATTATGTCAAGTGTTACAAAAACGTTATCTAAAACTCAGTTCATTGATATCTCACAGATGAAGAAAAGGGTGGATATTTCATCATGCCAAGTGTTACAAAAACGTAATTTTAAACTCAATTCATTGATATTTCACAGATGAAGATCAGGGTGGATATTTCGCACCAATCATCACACTAAGTGTTACGAACGTTATCTAAAACTCATTTCATTTATATCTCGAAGAAACAATATACATATTTATCAAAACTTTAAGAAAGCTAAAACTCACTTCATCGGTATCTAAAAAATATATATACATATGTATGTATAGCCGAGTTCGATTAACCTAAGTTGATTGTTTCTTCAACAATTTTGAAAATCTCTGTAATCATAATTCCTTGAAATTTCTTAAACGTGGGTCCTTTAGCATTGTATCCCACCCATCTTAATGCGTCTTTTGGTACACTTTTGGACATAATAACTTTCACATTCTTTGGTCATATTACATTATTTAGATTGAGGATCACTGGCGAGTGTTCAATACCCGTAACGGGCATGTCTGGTCCATGCCGCAAAGTTTTCTGTTCTTAAATGATGCTATTGAATTTGAAGACGCTTAACATTGAAACGTTACGAAAACGTCACAAAAACTTTATTTAATACTCAGTTAATTGATATCTCACAGATGAAGAAAAGGGTGGATACTTCATCATACCAAGTGTTACAAAAACGTTATCTAAAACTCATTTCATTGATATCTTACAGATGAAGAAAAGGTGAATATTTCATTATACCAAGTGTTACAAAAAAGTTATCTAAAACTCACTTCATTGATATCTCACAGATGAAGAAAAGGGTGGATATTTCATTATGCCAAGTGTTACGAAAATGTTATCTAAAACTCAGTTCATTGATATCTCACAGATGAAGAAAAGATTGGATATTTCATCATGCCAAGTGTTACAAAAACTTTATCTAAAACTCAGTTTATTGATATCTCACAAATGGAGAAAAGGGTGGATATTTCATCATGCAAAGTGCTACGAAAATGTGATCTAAAACTCAGTTCCTTTGTATCTCACAGATGAAGAAAAGGGTGGATATTTCGCACCAATCACCATACTAAATGTTTCAAAAACGTTATCTAAAACTCATTTCATTTATATCTTTCAAATGAAGAAAAGGATGGATATTTCATCATGCCAAGTGTTACAAAAACTTTATCTAAAACTCAGTCTATTGATATCTCACAAATGGAGAAAAGGGTGGATATTTCATCACGCAAAGTGCTACGAAAATCTGATCTAAAACTCAGTTCATTGATATCTCACAGATGAAGAAAAGGGTGGATATTTCGCACCAATCACCATACTAAATGTTTCAAAAACGTTATCTAAAACTCATTTCATTTACATCTTTCAAATTAAGAAAAGGATGGATATTTCATCATGCCCAGTGTTACAAAAACGTTATCTTAAACTCAGTTCATTGATATCTCACAGATGAAGAAAAGGGTCGATATTTCATCATGCCAAGTGTTACAAAAAGGTTATCTAAAACTCATTTCATTGATATCTCACAGATAAGGGTGGAGATCTCATCATGCCAAGTGTTACAAAAACGTTATCTAAAACTCAATCTAAAGGTCGTTGATATCTCTTAGATGAAGATCAGGGAGGGCATTTTGTACAATCATTATACGAAGTGTCACAAAAACGTTACCTAAAACTCAGTTCATTGACATCTCACAGATGAAGAACAGGGTGGATGTTTCGCACCAGTCATCATGCCACGTGTATTCTGTTTCTGGATAGTCTGGATAATCAGGATGTACGTATTTAAAGAATCGTAAACAGTTATCTTTCCCTCCTCCATTATCCGGTTCATATTTCCAACTTCCATGGTACATCCTCCCCCACTTCACGAAGGCGTGGTCCGTAAAGAGACTCCCGTCTGACCACACCCATCTCCCCTCTACAGCTATATCGTTACCACCTATCCAGAATCCTAGCTGCTGGTCATCTAGGAGAGATATTAACATTCATTTTTAAGAATACGAAAGAGTGCAATTCCATGACGAGTCCTGTCCAAACCTCTATAGAGAAGACAGAACCCTTACAACCTGCCCTCTATGAATGTCAGTGGGTCTCTTCGGCGGACAGTCGACAGAGCACAGGACTTTATTTCGTATGCCCCCTTTATGTATCCATATACATATTCATCTGCTTGGGTCCCTGCGTTTTGCTGTCTTGTTTGTGTGATCTTCTAAATGAGTTAAAGAGGATCCTGACGATAATCTCAACATCACTCACAATAGAGCACCACATTTAGCATCGACGGACCCCTAGCAAGCTAGAGGTGGTACCAGGTACCCGGGAGGAGTAATTTAGGCACCCGCCGTCGATGTTAATGCACGAAAATAAAAACAATATATAAAATACATGCATTGCACTGTCTGAGGTTATATCTATAAGTGAGGGGGTTGTTTTATACGACAATTGTGGGTTCTTCGAGATCTTTTGGTAACCGGAAAAGTGGGAGGGCTGTGTGTATGTAATCCGGATAACCACACCATTTGTTACTTGCGTAGCAGATGGCCGTCCTGAGTCGGCACCGGTTACCCATTGGCCTCGTTGGTTTATGTGTAGTCTTTTGTGTTTGATGTTGTATGTCTCTTGTTCGTATCTTGCTATGCTCGTCTTTGTGCTTTCGCATAGGGTGTTTTGATGTTTTGCTGTTGTATTGCAACAGGGTCTGGTTGGAGATCCCCTACCTTCTTTTGTTTAATCAGTGAATGAAAGTTAAACAGCCGAAATTAGATTACAAAAATCACAATCGAAGGCTTACAAAGTCTTGAAAAAATATATAACAGAACTTTCTTACGCGAAGAAAAAATCGGACAAACAGACAGAAACAACGACACAGCTCCATAGAAACACGGAGGACATATCTTTTTCTAATGAACAATCTCCAATTTCTGTTAAGAAGTGCCATGCTAATTTGCAAAGTTTAAACATATTCAAATTTCAAATGAATCCTGATTATTACATATCTAATGCAAGTTTAGTTTCTAAGTAAGTAGGACCAAAAAGGAATAAAAAGCTTATTGAAATCATCTGTAAAATTTGAAGTTATAAACATGTATCTTGGTACACTATAAATGATATCATTGTTGGTAATCTCGCAACACAGAACAATGCAATATTTATTAGTTATAACAAAAATGGGGTTGTGATGCAATGTAAGAATGCCTATATAGTTTTTATTTTCGTGCATGAACATCGACGGCGGGTGCGGCTAGCAAACAGGGGATGCTTACTCCTCCCGGGCACCTGGTCCCACCTCTAACTTGCTAGGGGTCCGTCGATGCTCAATTTGGTGCTCTATTGTGAGTGCTGTTGAGATTATAGTCAGGATCTTCTTTAACTCATTTATCTATGAGTTTTATCCGTAATAAGGTGACTATAGGCATTTCAAAACATACAAACACGATCGGCGTTCTACTTTTACTTTTATCTACATGAATCACATTTGTCATGTTTTTCAGCTGTTTAAAAAGATATTATTTCTCTTATTTTGGAAAAAAAAAACTCATGGCCATGGTATCCTCACACTACGTAAATTTCCTTTTTTGTGATAAATATATCGATATTACATGACATTATAGAAAAATCGAATATTCTGCGTTGCGAGATTTCCCAAGATAAAAATGATATCATCATCTTGATGACGTCAAAATGATCGGAGCAGAACATACACGCATGACAAAAATAGAACCAAATTTGTGTAAAACTGATAAAGTTTGAATTATCAGAGATTTCTGACAGAAGAATTCGGACATATCGTTTTTCTGCATCGTTCAAACTCAAATTCTGATTACTTCACAATGTCTGCTTTTGTAAGAAAAAGAAATATGGAAACAGAGGTTTTATCAGACAAAATATGAAAAACACAGGGATTAAAGTTACTTATAGTCTCGCAGGGATAAAACTTACGATGACGAAGTGCTATCGTAAAATGGTTTTAAATGCTGCCATTTGGACATTATATACCGTATAACCAGAAAGTTTTGCGAATATCAAATTTCGCGATTTAATGGTAAAATAGGGTGTCTTTGTTTTCGCGAGTACAATTTTTCGCGATTCCTTAATTAGAAACAAATATGTACATATGATGCTACTGTTTTGTACCTTTTATTATTGAAGTATTAGTTAATTCTATCTCTTTACGTCTAATCAGGAAAAATGACTCTACGTCTGATCAGGAAAAATGAACAATGGCACATGTACAATATTAACAAATGAAACGGAATTACCAATTTATGATCAACCTTATAAAACACAATTTTTCGCGAGAATAACTTTTCGCGATTCAAAATCACTCGCGAATATAGCGAAAATTAGTATCTCGCAAAAAATTCTGGTTCTACTGTATTACTTGCATGATTAACTCTCAAATTGTTGTTTTTATTGACGTTTTTATTCTTCTAATTTTTATTCTTTTATTCTTAAAAAAAGTCAAACAAGAGGGCGCTACAGAAATAAATTATGGCTGTGGCTAGAAAGCACTTAGGCTGGAAGCATCACTGATGAGGATTTTCTATTTCTATTTTCTATTTATTTTCAAAATTGGTTTGAATTTTTTTTTCAAGAATGTAAAGAGTTGGAACACTTCTGTATTATTGGGTACATAGTTTTTTGGAGGACTTCGGAAATGTTTATTTGCATATACGGTATGTAGAAGTATTTCACATAGTGATCGGCCAATCGCTTGAATGAATTTTGCTTGGTGAAGTTACTACGAAACATGTACAGTAGTAAACCACATGTATACTTTTACTTATTCGCTCTCACTACATGAAAATGAAGAACTCACTAGTAATTACTTGACGTCGTACTCTTATTTTATTTAGTTGTGTATGATCTCATGCATATGTACATGTTCCGTTGAAATAGCCATGTCAAACAAGGAAAATCGAACACTTTCAAATAAACAAGAACATGTTAGACACGTTAATTGAAGACAGGTGTAGTTTTTTACAAATGTACATTTGTTTAACAAATCCTGAATGAAGATTTGTCTTAGGTTTTTCAGTCTTTTCATCTTTGATTAATATAGACTAAGATTAATCAAATCTGAATGTTGTGAATGTTAATTCACATCAAACTTATATATTCACATCTTCGTAAAATTAAACGAGAAAAACGTGTACACAGTAGCTAGCCGATCTGTCCGAGTTGTGGCTATCTAGGTTCTTCATCTATCCACTCTCCAGTCAATACTAATTCTGCCTTTTTATCGTTTATGTACCATCTCCGGATCCCTTCTCCGATTTTTAACATACCGACTGTTGCATCCTATTCGTCGTCACTTTGGTGCTCTTTTGTGAATACTGTTGAAATTGTCGCCAGGATCTCCTTTACCTCATTTGTGTCACACTTATGCCCTTTGACGTGTGGCGCTCGTAAAAAAGTTCCCCGCGAGGAGTTGACAGTGAGTGTTTTAAATATTTCTCCCTGACTTGGTCGCCATAGCACTTTCGATATTTTATATGTTTTGTAGACGACGGGTGCGGCTAGCAAACAGGGAATGCTTACTCATCCCGTGCACTTGGTCCCACCTCTAGCTTGCTAGGGTCCCGTCAATGCTCAATTTTGCGCTCTATTATGAGTGCTTTTGAGATTGCCGTCAGGATCTTCTTTATCTTACTAGTATTTCACTTCCATGCATATTTACGTCCGCCATGCTTTTTAGCTCACCTGAGCGAAGCTCAAGTGAGCTATTGTCATAGCGTTGCGTCCGTCGTCCGTCCATCCGTCCGTCCATCCGTCCGTCGTAATCTTTTCACATTTTCGACTTCTTCTCAAGAACCTTGGAAGGTATTTTGATGAAACTTGTCAGGATCTTCTTTAACTCATTGGTAGGAATAAGGTACTCATGGTCCCCTACAAGTGTTGTTGTTTTTCATCCGGATCACCGGCGCCACCAAAGGCAAAAGTAGGTCACAGGGGGTACCCTCCTTTGACAAACTTCTTCAAAACCAAAGCACATATCGACAAACCGAAAGCATCTGGATGATCTAGAAGGATGTCTTAACAAGTGTTATTGTTTTTGGTTTTACGTCCGAAGTCAAATTTTTTGTCAGAAATGCTCATTTTTAACTGTTTCTTTTAATAACTCCATAAATGTGTGGTTCTGTGTCCTCATTTAGTGCATGTTTGTCATATTTAAGTTACTATTTGCTTTGATATACATATCATGCTATAATCTACATTTTTTGGAATTTTTATGCTTTTTTGAAAATATGAATAGATATGTTTACTGTGCCCATGGACCCAAAGGTTGTGGGTTCAATTCCGGCACCGGTACCCCAAATTTTTTTCTTCCTTTTTCATTTTTTTTTTCAATTTGTCACCTTTTTATGCACTTTTAAATCATCTGAATACCTTCGATTTCATTTGTTACCGAAAAATTGTTTTCTTCCATTTTCATTTTCTTCCGTTTCTTATTGCTGTGATATTTCATGCCTAAATTTTATATTTTTGATTTTTTTTATTTAAAAAAAATGGTTAATGTGTACATTTGTATATAGTCCTAGGGTTGTTGGTTCAAATTCTGGCACTGACACTATCAAAATAGAATATTAGTAGGTTAAGAGAGTGCATGGATATCAGGTGAGCGATGTGCCCCCTGGGGCTCTTTTTTATATTGCTACAGTATTACCCTATGCAAATAAGGTCTTCCTCTACGAAGAAAACTAGGCTATATTAGGGTAACAATTTTATAAGCGAGAATTTCCCATAGCTTTATGGTGGAGGTTTTTTCTTTGTTTGCTTTGGTTCTTGTTTTATCCTGATTTTGAATGCCTTCGGTTTATGATTTTCTGAATTATCGATTTTGTACTGTGCAGTTGGATATGGTCATAATCCATATTTGTCATTATATTAGGGTAACCATTTTATAAGCGAGAGGTTCCCATAACTTTGTTGCGAGGGCATATCTTACTGTTGCAACCACCTAGTTTCTAACTTTTTGTATGATAGACTCGCTTTCATTAATACGTTGACAAAATAGATAATTCATTGTATAGCCTGCGAGACTATACTTATGTAACTTGAGGAAGAGAGATTTCATATGTTTAATATTTCAAAATGCCAATGTTTTGAGAATTTAGACAAAATAATATAAAGAAATACAGTGGATTTAGAAAAAACATCATGTATAACATTGAATCTAATATGACGTCATATATCATGTCATAACAGTTGTAGTTGCCGCTCATATCCTTAGAACAGAAATAACATACATATTTTATTGAAACACAACAAAAACGTTAGCTTAAACTCAGCTCATTGATATCTCAAAGAAATATTTATTAAAACGTTACGAAAATGTTACGAAATCGTCGGCTGAATATCTCACATACGAAGAACAGGGTGGATATTTCGTACGAGTCATCATGCTAAGTGTAAAAGCTTCCTTAAATTGAGTTCATTGATATCTCAAAGAAAGTTCATGCAAATTAAATAAAACGTTAAGAAAACGTCACAAAAAATTAGCTAATACTCAGTTCATTGATATCTCACAGATGAAGAACAGGGTGGATATTTCGTACCAATCACCATGCCAAGTGTTACGAAAATATTATCTAAAACTCAGTTCATTGATATCTGACAGATGAAGGACAGGGTGGATATTTCGCACCTATCATCATGCTAAGTGTTACGAAAACGTTATCTAAAACTCAGTTTATTGATATCTCACAGATGAAGGACAGGGTGGATATTTCGTACCAATCATCATGCCAAGTGTTACAAAAACGTTATCTAAAACTCAGTTCATTGATATTTCACAGATGAAGGACAGGGTGGATATTTCGCACCAGTCATCATGCCAAGTGTTATGAAAATGTTATCTAAAACTCAGTTCATTGATATCTCACAGATGAAGGACAGGGTGGATATTTCGCACCAGTCATCATGCCATGTGTACTCTGTTTCAGGGTAGGCTAGATAGTCAGGATGTACGAATTTATTGAGTCGTAAACAGTTATCAATCCCTCCATTATTATCCGGTTGAATTATCCACCTTCCGATGTACATCCTCCCCCACTTCATGAAGGTGTGGTCCGTAAAGAGACTCCCGTCTGACCACACCCATCTCCCCTCTACAGCTATATCGTTACCACCTATCCAGAATCCTAGCTTCTCGTCATCTATGAGAAATTTAAGACGAATACGATAGAGTGCAACTCATTTAAAATAATCTTTTCACACTTTTTAAATGGTATCACGGTGGGTAAAACTCGCACGCAGAACTATCGGGTGTTCTGGTTTTTAGCAATATATAGATCATCTATTATAAAAAAAGGGAATGCAATTGGTGTGTAAGAATGCCTTATCGGTGAGTTGTTCTCAAAATAAAACGAATATAAGCTTTTCACATATCAGAAATACGATCGACATTCTCCTTTCACTTTCATATACACGACTTACGCCGATCATTTTTCATCTTCATAAAGAGGTATTATTTCTCGTATTTTGGATAAAACACATACTGTTAACGGGTTTAATTTCGCGGTGTTAAAAGTTCGTGGTTTTCCGAATGTAGCCAATTGCGGTGGTATTAATTTCGCGGTATCGAAAGTTGCAGAAGAAAAAAAAACCTTTTCATAAATCTATAAAGATTTCCGTCGCACAAGCACACGTGAAATTTGATTGTTGTTTGTAGTTTTAAGTGTTTCACATGGTAATTAATGACAAACACGTAGTAATTAGGGATAATTACAAAGAAACGGTTGAATATCAATAATTAAAGAATACGGAAAAGTAGATTGAAACTAATTAACTGCGTGCGTTTTCACTAGAAATCTTAAGCGCGATATGTGTATCATCTTCCTTTTTATAAAAATATAGTTGCATCGTAAGTTAAATTGTCGATACCCTTTACCGTACAAACTACTTAACCAACGTAAAGGAAAACCACGTTTAGAGAATTGAACGATTCAGCTGTACATGCACAATTATAGCTTTCATGCATCAAATGCATTTCAACATCTTTGCCTCTACTATTTGTTTTGTCTGTTATACAAAATTATTGCGGGGGTTTAATGTTCGCGGAAAATTCGAAAACCGCGAACATAGCGAAAATAAAACCACCGCAATCATTTCCCAGTTTACAGTAGCTGAAACAAAGGAGGGGATCTCCAAGATGCTAAGGCATCATTACTCTGCATAAAATTCCCCGCTTTGTGATAAATAATCTATATTACACGAACTTTATACAAAAATCAAATACCAAATAAGTAATCACATTTGTTTTTGATGAATAAGGAGCATATAACCTAATTGATGACGTCACAATACGCAAGCATGAGAAAAATAGATCCAAATTTCAGTACAACTGATAGATTATAGGTTTAAATTGTCAGTACTCTCTGGTAGAAGAGAATGGGCGTATCGTTTTTCTACATACTTCATACTTTATTCTGATTACTTCACACTGAATGCTTTTGTATGAGGAAAATTGAAACAGAGGTTTTATAAGACAAAATATGAAAAACACAAGTCATGCTAAAAAAGGATTAAAATTAAGTTACTTTTAGTCTCACAGGGACTAAACTGTCGATGACGAAATGCTATCGTAAAATGGTTTTAAACATTTCTTGAACATCATACGTTATTTACATGATTAACTTCCGAAATGTTGTTCTAATAGACGTTTTTATTCTATGGCACACAGCATTTCGGTAGACTTCGAAAAGTTTTATTTGCATATACCACTGTGGCGTATCACGTGATGCGCAAATGATATGTTTCACGGGAACCCCCTTTGATTTAAATCAAGTAAATACTGTTTAAATCTTCTTCATATGATTTTACTTTAGGCCTATCATATGGTCATTATCATCAATGATATGATAATTATCTATTCTGGTCAAGAATAGACGTGTATTCGGAGAACACTTAAATTACCATCATATAATTAATAATAATGACCATATGATAGGCCTAAAATAAATTCATATAAAGTAGATTTAGACAGTATTTACTTGGGTTAAACAAGGGGGATTCCCGTGGAACATATCATTGGTGTATCACGTGATATCACGGTTTATGTGTTTTCTTTAAAAAAACAATCCTGTTTTTGAAAAGTATAAAAATGTTATTTATCCACAGGCACTGACTCTAAACAAGGCGGGACGTTACAAACACAGAAACACTATTTTTGGACCTGAATATCAAAATTGTTAATGGAGAGATTCATACAAGTGTGTATGTCAAAAGAGATGACTTTGGATTCAACATAATAAATTTTTCCTGGCTTAGACTGTGATGTTCCTAGATTATCTTCTTATGGTATCTACATTTCGCAGCTCATCCGCTATGCTAGAGCATGTACTGATGTTTTGGATTTTCATAATAGAAATTTACAAATAACCAAGAAACGTTTAGTCAAGGCTTTCGCTCTGGAAATTTTACAAAATTTATTGTCAACTTCTTTTGAAATTCGGACCAATACAATCAACAGAGTATATTACTTTTGGGTATTTCGCAACATGCATTTTATGGTGACATGATCAACAAAATGAAAAGGATCAAAGGTAGACAGAATTACCATCAAAAATGAGTCAGAATTATAAAACGCCTTTTATACCGTGGATATGAAACATCCAACCAAAGATTGTACTCTATTTCTTCCAAAATGGAAATAACCGGCTGTGACAGTTCTACCGAATTGAAGCGACGGGTGTTGCATGCAAGCGGGAGATGCTTACTCTTCCTGGGCACATGATCTCACTCCCATATCGGGAGTTCGCTTCTTTTCATATGGAAGAGGTTTTTGTTTGTTTGCCTTTGGTTCTTGTTTTATCCTGATTTTGTATGCCTTCGGTTTCTGATTTTCTGAATTGTCGATTTGTGCTGTGGACAGGGATATGGTCATTATCCATATTTGTCATAAACAAAAGGACACTAGGCTTGGTACTTTACCAACCTACAGTCTTGTACCAGCGCATTCATAATACTTGCACTCTGACTGACTGTGACGACGGGACTCCATGACAGGTCCTGTAAAAACCTCTTTAGAGAAGACAGGGCCCCGACCACCTATCCTCTCTGAATGTCAGTCGGACTCCTCGGGTGTTAACATACATGAGCTCGCCACAACCGGCAGAGGACATATTGTATTAGGCATGCCCACTTTTTATATCCATTTACATATTCATCTGTGTTGCTTGGGCCCTGTGTTTCGCAGTCTTGTAATCTGACAGTGAGAAGGGTGTTTTACACCACCACAATTGTACGTGACCTCTGGGTAATCGGAAAAGTGGGAGGGTTGTGCGCACGTAATCCAGGATAACCACACCGTCTGCTACTGACGTGGCAGATGGCCGTCCTAAGTCAGCGCCGTTTGCCCATTGGTCTCGTTGGTTTATGTGTAGTCACTTGTGTTTTATGTTTTTCTGTGATTTGACGTTCCTTGTACCCCGGCGTCTCTTTCTGTACGTGTCTTCTTTGTGTTTTACAGTTGGTGTTTTGGGAGGTTGTTGTTGGTGCTGCAACAAGGTGTTGTTGGAGTTCCCCTCCTTTCTTTTATGTTCAATGTTTTATGTCTCGTTTGCTGTTCCTTATCTCTTGCTGTGTGTATCTTCTCTGTGTTTTCACTTGGGGTGTTAGGTGTGTTGCTGTTGGTGCTGCAACCGAGTCTTGTTGGAGATTCCCTCCTTTCTTACAAGTATACTTTAACTTATTCGCTCTCACGATAGGAAAATGCAGAACTTGAATACTTGAGATCATACTCCTATTTTATTTAGTTGTATATAAAAGGTTAAAAATATGTAATACTACACAGGCAATTGTGCCGTACGTGAAATTCACGTGAAGTTAACATGAATTTCACGTTAAAAATTTCACGTGAAATTCATGTGAAAAGAGCTCACACGCTAAATTCACGTGAAGATATTCACGTGAAGTTCACATGATTTTCACGTTAACTTCACGTGAAATTGCTGTCACATGAAATTCACGTTATTTTCTTCACGTTAACTTCACATGAAAGAGCTGTCACGTGAAATTCACGTTATTTTCTTCATGTGAAATTCATGTGAGAGCTCTTTTTATCTATATGAAATGTGTGATTTTTTTTCTCTAATATTGGTGTTTTTACTTTTCTCCACTGGCCCGGTCATTCCAGCATATGATTCTTCAATCATAATCAACTTGTATTATTACCTTTCATGAATGAAATTTCAATCATAATCAACTTGTAATCAACTTGTATTCAGCTGGTCTACCAGTTAAACTACAGCATAAATCTAAAAACTATGCAATTATTCAATACTCTGCTATCACATTGTAAATATCCATGAAAACATTTGGACACGTGTAGGTTTTTGTCATATTTAGACTATACATGTACTATAAATCTTTATGACACTGAAAATGCATGATATTTTGTAACTATAGGAGCTAAGTCAAAAGGACATGATGTACATTTTGTATACAAATTTTCTGTGTAAGTTTCTTGTTCTGCTAATTTTGCATTATTTCCAAGTTCAGAACTTTGATATTTTACATAAAGAATACAATAAATACATCTCAATATTCCGTGACATTTATTTCAAGGTAACAAAAATTATTATCATGATAAATTCTTTTTCAAATATATTTTTCAAATTAAAAAACATCTGTGAATTTTTATCAATTGCCAAAATTATCCCTGTCTCAATCCTTGCGGAAATGATTCATCACTGAAAGTCCTGATTCGATCATAATCTTCTTTGCCTTTATAGTCCTAAAAGAAATGGATTGATCACTGCTAAGATCTTTTTCTGTTTTGGAAGTCAAACTGTTCTTCAGTATATCATTTCTTCCATTATTGCCTGGTGTGTTAAATTATCCATCTTCTATTGATTTTTTTGCTCGGTACATCCTGTGAAGGAAGAAATTTCATTCATGAAAGGTAAAAATAGAAATAATATTAGATTATCAAAACATTTCCTAGATAAATTGAACAAATAAATTAGTAGTAGGTATTTCTGAAAACAACGTTCTCTCAAGGGCAAATTATAATTATGTTCATATATTACTTCATGATTAAAATGTCAGAGTGGAAAGTTGTAAAATGTCAGAGTCAAACACCTATAAAGCAAGGTGTTTGACTCTCTCAAAGGGGTATAATTTGACCATCTGGGGATAAATGAATAGTGTGACAGACTCCTATGGTAAAATTTAATTATCAAGTCTAATACAAAAGCCATATCACTAACCAAGGTCAAGGTCAATTATTTCTTTTTAATGAAACTGTACATGCTAATCCTCATGATCTTGCCCACTGCTATATTTCTTGAATCGATTTTACAATTGTTTTCATATTTCAGTTTGTTATTTCTCAGGGCTAAATGTTTCACATCACAAATGTCCCAAAGTCACTTCTTACTTTAGTAATGAAATTGTATATGCTAATCATGTCCAGGCTATATCTTTTGAAACACGTATCCAATCACTAATATTGCAGTTTGTTGTTGCTAATGATCCATAGGTTACAGATCACCTATATCCAAGGCAATGTGACGAAGGTCAAGGTCACTCAATATGCTTATAATGAACTTGTATATGTTAATATTATCATGTACGGGCTATACCTCTATACAATATAATGAATGACTTTCAAATTTTATGGTGTTGCTCATGACTCAAAGGTTTCACGTCAACATGGCCCAAGGTCAAAGAATCTTAGAGAGAGAGGGAGATCTGTTTTTTTTTCTGAAAACATTTTTTTACTTGTATAGGAGAAAATGACCACACCCATTTTCTAAGATCCTTGGGGGCAGTGGCTCAAAACAAAATATTGTGTGCACAACTAGGCCATGGTCCCTTTAAGTTGCAAAAAAAATTAACTTTCCATCATCAACAGTTTCAGAGAATTGATGACCATGAGAAATGTTTAACAGACGGACAGACGCCGGACACAGGGCGATCGCATAAGCTTGACTGGTCTTTGTCCAGTAGAGCTAAAATATGTTCGTGAAACATGAAAGCCCTCATCAGTCACTATTAACACCATTTTCTGTTAAGTATGTCAAACTCGATGGGAAAGAATTTATTTCAAAATATCTAAAATGTAGGGCAAAGGTCAATGTCAAGGGTAAAATAATTTGTTATTAATCAAAAGTCTTGTCACAAGGAATACACATCTGAAATATGAAAGCTCTATCACCTACAATTCAAAAGTTATGGCAAAGATTAAAGTTTTATAAAAGTAGGTCAAAGGTCAAGGTCAAAAACTTTGGTATCATTGTAAAGTTCTTGTCACAAAGAATACATAAATGTGAAATATGACAGCTGTATCACTTTTGCAAGGAAAAACAGACAGACAAGCAAAACACTATATGCCCCAAAATCTTTGATTCGAGTGTCATACATTAGTTTGTCAAATGTTACCTACACAAATCTTCTCTTATCTTCCTCGAGCCAATGGATACACCTTGGTTTGGATATTGGACTCCTGCTGAAAAAGAAACAATGCAGTCCTTAGATTACATGTGACATACCTGATAATGTACATTGGTAAACAAATGATATTTTCCTTCTTCATGCACACCTACATGTACATGCTATTAGTGAGGTTTAGAAACCGTCCTGGGTATGGGTAAAGGTGTATTCTAACATGACTTGAGATTTTCTCCCTATATGTACTATTATAAGTCCTCGCCTGGTGTAAAATCTCCAACACATTTCCATTTCGCTAAGATCCGCCAATGCACGTGCTATAGAGCTCGTGCAGAACAATATTGAAATAGAAATAACAACTAGCTAGCTGTGATTTGTTGTCCAGTAATTCCCCCGAGTCGCATGAACCAATCAAATTTCATTGGTTCATGCAACTCGGGGAATTACTGGACAACAAACCACGGCTAGCTAGTTGTTACATGTATTTCTTAAACATGTTGACTCCATTACTGTGTATGACGTCATTATTTATTGTGTATGGAAAATTGCTGCAAATTGTCAAGAACGTGTCAATCTTGAGCTATATGTATACATGAATATAAAAAGGGTATACATAATACTTTTTTGGGTTTGTTTGTTTTGTTTGTTTTTGTTTTGTTTTATAAACAAAAAGTCTACCCGTTTATAGCAGATGTATTTCATGAATACTTTTACTGGGTAAAATACATATTTCATAACTTTTAATTCAACATTTATCTAAGAGCTATACTAGTACATGTTAACATAGTCTCGTCAAATTTCTAATCTTCTGCTATTCTCTAAATGTATATGTATTTGTAGATTACATGTACACCGTATTTACATATACCTGTAAGCCTTCTAAATCTCTCTATTTTGTTGTGAGTACAAGACGGAAAAGACTTAAATTGGAGAAAATGACCACACCCATTTTATATGAACCTGGGGGTCAGTGGCTCAAACAAACTAGAACTGCCCTAAAGTGAAGAATTATACCCAGTGTGTGAAATTGACTTTTAAAGTCTTATAGACATTCAGTCTACAGTAATTTCAGGTTCTATAGACCGCAGCAATTTCCTACAGACCAAAAAATAGGCCCCTAAAATCTAATCATTTATGCATTTTATTTGATAAAACAAATATACTCATATTTTTCTCTGATCATTTTATTATTTTCCTCCATTTGTACTAATACAATTTTGTGGAATGCTGCACAATTCAGATGTTACATGTACATGTATAGTAGATAGATGCTTTAAGTATACAAAGCTAATATTTCTAAAAATGCTCAAATTTCCTGTAGACAAGTTGGTCTATACCTGTAGCACTTTTGATTGCTATAGACTGATCCAATTATCTGTAGACATTGGCCATCGGGCCACTGTAAATTTCACACACTGTAAACCCACTGCGGGACGTTTTTCTCTAAACAGATTCATTTATGACATAGGAATCTATATGTTAAACATCATAGCCATATCCCTTACAGTTAAAAAGTAGGTCAAAGGTCAAGGTCACTAGGTCAAAAACCATGGTATCAAATGAAAGCTCTGATCGTGAGGAATATATATGTGAAATATCAAAGCCCTATCCCTTTTAGTTAAAAAGTAGGTCAAAGGTCAAGATCAAGGTCACTAGGTCAAAAGTCATTACATCAAATGAAAGCTCTCATCATGAGGAATATATATTATGTGAAATATCAAAGCCCTACCCCTTTTAGTTTAAAAGTAGGTCAAAGGTCAAAAGTAGGTCAAAGGTCAAGATCAAGGTCACAAGTCATTACATCAAATGAAAGCTCTCATCATGAGGAATATATATGTGAAATATCAAAGCCCTACCCCTTATAATTTAAAAATAGGTCAAATGTCAAGGTCAAGGCCACAAGGTCAAATGTCATGGAGTAATAATGCGTGTATGAAATATTAAAGCCTTATCACTTATACTTGAAGAGATATTCGCTTTAAGAACTTCTTAACCAAAATATTACTACAAGGTCAAAGTTAAAAGTCAAGATCACTAGGTCAAATGTCTTAGTATCAAAATGTAGTACTTATTATCGTGAATGTATGTTTGAAATATGAAAGCCCTATCACTTATATGTGAAAAAATATATGCTTTAAGAACTTCTTAACCAAAATATAACTATAAGGTCAAAGTTCAAGGTCAAGGTCATTTGGTCAAATATTTTGGTGTCAAAATGTAGTGCTTATTATGGTGAATGCATGTATGAAATATGAAAGCCCTATCACTAATACTTAAAGGGTTATCTGCTTTAAGAACTTCTTAACCGGACAGATGGACAGACGAACAGATGGACAGACAGACGAACAGGGTGTTTCCTATATACCCCCCAAACTTCATTTGCGGGGGGTATAAATATAAGGTGCACAGCTACAGTACAGACCCATCATATTTCAAAAAGAATGCAGTCTCCATCATTTATCATGTGTTTATAGCTTCAGAGAAGTTGTGAGCATGATAATTACATACTAGTATAGTTAAATAGGAGAAAATGACCACACCCATTTTCTAAGTCTCTTGAGGTCAGGAGCCCAAACAAGATATCAGGTGCACAACTATACCACAGACCTCTTTTATTAAAAAAAAATTTCCCTGACTCCATCATTTATAGTGTCAGAAGAGTTGTAAATGCAAAATTATATAGATTTATATAGGAGAAGTTTACCACACCCATATCTTTGTCCCTGGGGATCAGGGGCCGAAATAAAATACATGTATCAGGTGCACAACTAGACCACATACCTATCATATTGCAAAAAGAATTAACTCTTAATTATTCATAGCTTCAGAGGAGTTGCAAGTACATAGACTTACATAGGAGAACAATGACCACACCCATTATCTGTCCATGGGGCCTAAACAAAATATCAGGTGCACAACTATACCACAGACCTATCATATCGCAAAAAGACTCCATCATCTTTATTGTCAGAGTAGTTGGGAACACAAGATTACATAGAATTACAGGATGACCACACCCATTTTCTAAGTCCATGGGGGCCAGGGGCCCAAACAAAATATCAGGTGCATACCTATACTACAGACCTATCATATAGCAAAAAGAATTTATTTTCAATCATCTATATTGTGGACACAAGATTACATAGAATTACATAGGAGAAAATGACCACACCCATTTTCTAAGTCCCTGGAGGCAAGGGGCCCAAACAAAATATCATGTGCACAACTAGACACAGGAACAAGGAATACATATGTGATATATCAAAGCCCTATCACTTACCAATCAAAAGATATAGCCATTCTTAGATTTTTGAAAAGTAGGTCAGATATCTAAGTCAAGGTTACGAGGTAAAAAATTATGGTATGTGTAGAAAGGTCTTGTCACAAGAAATACACATTTGAAATATCAAAGCCCTATCACTTACCAATCAAAATATATAGCCATTCTTAGATTTTGTGCAAAGTAGGTCAAATATCTAGGTCAAGGTCACTAGGTCAAAAATTATGGTATGTGTAGAAACTAGAGAGGTCTTTTCACAAGGAATACACATGTGAAATATCAAAGCCCAATCTCTTACCAATTAAAGTTTTGGGGTGTGACACCCAAGTATGACAGACAGACAGATAGACGAACAATGGACAAAGTGATCCCTAAGTGTCGCTATGCTTCGCAGGCGACACAAAAACATATGTTTGTGAAACAAAATATGCCCCAGTTGGCATTTTTGTAAGTAAAACAGCTTAAATGTCAAACATGGTCAAAAGTAGTTCACATTTTGAGGTCAAGGTCAAATTTGGTATCAGTAGGAAGGTCTTGCCACAAGAGAATGAAAGCCCTATCACTTTACGCTTGAAGATTACCTGGAAATGTCTGATGAACCTTCACGTACACTGCATATATTCATTGTATGATACATAAATTCAGAAGAAAGTTGCAATACATTGGTCCCTGCCTGGGCTACAATGTACATCTACTGTCCACGCGGCTCACTTTGGATACTGGATAAACACGATTTTGATAACTTTGTCCTGCAAAATAAAATTACAGTGAAATGAAATTTATACCATAATGGAATAGATCTTGCTTAGTAATATTGTTTTCAATATGTTAAATTTCGGTGTGATGTCGCTGAATAGAACATTGAGCCTACTGAAAACATCATGACGTCACTGGAAAAATTAGCTTGGGAAATGACTTATCTAAAAGTTGTTCTGTCTATATACATTTGTATATATATGCACAACCATTGTAATTCCCTGAGATGTTACTATTGAAAGGAACGTGCTGCAATTCGTGTATTAACACTCGTGACGTCATAATGCATAAGATCTAAAGAAACATGCCGCGACGGCTGTTCTAACCTGCAAACTGAACCCGCACTGAGATGAATTTTAACGTCACCCTTTTACCTAGAAAAAGCAATTTCAGAAAACAAGAATGAAACAGACAACTATGGTGCATATATATAGAATAAATGTCATAATTTGTGTTTTGTTACGGGTATGCAACACACAGCAAATGCATTTATCGCATGAAATGCGCTAACGCGCATTACATGTACGATAAATGCACTTGCTGTGTGTTGCATACCCGTAACAAAACACAAATAAAGACACTTATTCTCTATATAGAATTTAAGTTTGATTGCGTGCACTGAATATCATACAACTTGTATCAAAATTTACGAATAAGGGAAAACTATTGAATGGTATCAATTTCATTTAAATTTTCGAATGATAACCTAGTCAAAATCGCGTTTATCCAGTTTCCGAAGTGAGCCGCATGGACAATAATGTACGTTAAGTCGTTCACCATTTTTTAATATACATGTCATTCGACTTTGTTGAATTTTAATAGTTATTTTACTATAACTCAATAATGATCCCTACTGTATAAAGATTCTAGTTTCCTATTCATTTGTAAAAATCTTTCAAATGCTCATCACAAAGATCTTGTCATTACTCCTCCCCCCCCCCTCCCCTTTTTTTTTTTATAAACATTGCATAGTTGGTTTGAACAACTTCCTCCCCACATAAAATCAGTGCCAACTGATGTATTAACCTTGGTCTAGCCATACCGAATGCTTCATTGGCAATTCTGCAGTTGCCAAATAAGGGGTCCACTTCTTTCCAGACAAAGGAATCACAATATTATATATGTTTCCGTTTTTGGTCAGAACAAACTCGGAAAAAATGTTCCATAAACGTCTAGACTTACCTAAAAATGATTTATCGATTAATCTGGGTCTTTTCTTTTGCATTGGCGTCCTGATTTTCAATTTAAAATGAATTTTCTGTAAATATTGAATGTTTCTGGTCTCTTTTCCTGTGCTTCTGCTTTGCAAGGTGAAGTCGCATTGTCGTCTGCTTCGTGCACGCGCTGGTTCGCGGTATTGATTGTCACGCTCGTCGTCTAAGCGTCTTTTCATTTTTTAAAATAGATAATTTGTCAAAAGGAAGGTCACCTCATGCAACTCTGTATCGAGGGAGATTGAGGGGAGGAACACTGGATGGTGATGGTGGTAATCCGGGGGGGGGGGTTCGGTAGGGGCGGATACAGAACCCCATATGCACGTACACTTTTTGATGGGAATCACTTGCGAAGCCCGAAGGACCGAGTGGTAGAAGGTATGGGAGGGGGTTTCCCTCCCGACTTTGACATCTATCCCAAAGAAAATTTTGGAAAATTTACAAAAATCGGTGGGTTTGGGGGTGTTTGGGGGCTATTTCTGACTTATTTCACATTTTTTTTCTCAGGAAACAGTAGTTTAATGCTTCCAAAAGCATGTCATTAGTGCCCCTTTGTTGGACACTGCTGGAGGGGGGGGGTGTACATGCCCCCGTCTGAATCTGCTACTGGGGGGGGATGCTGCGGAGTCAGCTTGTAACTTGAGATGATTATGTTATAATATATATATGTGCTCAATTTGATGATGAGCGATTTGTAACTTTTCTCTCTCTCTCCCTCATGAATTTCATGTAAAGGTACCTTCACGTGAAATTCTTGTGAAAACATTCACGTGAATTTCATGTGAATGTACTTTCACATGAAGTTCATGTTAAAAATTAATGTGAATTTCATGTGAACATACCCTCACATGAAATTCATGTGAATAAATTCACATTAATTTCACATGAACATACCTTCACATGAAATTCATGTGAAGAAATTCACGTTAATTTCACGTGAACATACCTTCACGTGAAATTCATGTGAAAATGTCACATGAATTTCACGTGAATCAATTTCATGTGAAATTCATGTGGAGTTCACGTTAATTTCACATGAAGCTTCACATGAATTTAACGTGAAAAATTTTCACGTGAATTTCACGTGCGGCACAATTGGCTGTGTATGTGTATTGTGTAGCGTTAAAATAGCCATGCCAAACGTGGAAATATCGAACACTTTCAAATAACTAACAATAGGTGAGACAAAGAAGATCATGACGACAATCTCAACAGCACTCACAATAGAGCACCAAATTGAGCATCGACGGACCCCTAGCAAGATTGAAGTGGGAACAGGTGTCCTGGAGGAGTAAGCATCCCCTGTTGTCTAGCCGCACCCGCTGTCGATGTCCACGCACGAAAATGAAACAATTTATAAAATACATACATTGTCTGAGGTTATGTCAATATAGTAAGTGCTATGGCGACAATGTCATGGAAAATATTCAAAACACTGTCAACCCCCTCGCGGGGAACTTTTTTACGAGCTTCACACGACAAAGGGCATACGTGTGACAAATAATTCCTGGATCCATTGTAGGTTATCACAGTATAATCACATTCCAAAAGACAGTATTACAAAGAACATGAAATCAATAAACACTAAAATGTATACAATGTACACAAACACAAAATTTAAAGTGAAGGGATAAATTAATTCAAGATCTCCGGCATGACCTATCTACAGCTAACAGAGTCAAACCAAGGACTGCATCAAACGATGGACACGAGGCAGAAACACCGAAAACAAACGCCATGATCAGGATGTCATTTCAGCACATAAGCATTTACGTTTTGAAATGCACAATAGAGGTATTTTTATAATAGAATTAATTAAAAATTCTCATTAGATGTTATAACATACCAAAACTTGGTGCAATATTATTCCAATACGTCCATCTGTCCTCCGTGTGCAGCATCAGAAGCATTGCTCCCACAGTTTCACATGTTGCCTTGGCAATGGACCAGTGAACCCTAGTACGGTTGACTTTGTAACACATGAGTGGTTGTGCTACGAAGGTGAAACCAAGGCTTGTTGGACATGCATCATTGACTGTGGTTTCTTCTGTCAAAGTTAATGTAATAGTAAAAACATAATCCTATCTAATATAAGATAAAAGGGACTGACAACAAGTTTTCCTTACATAAAGCCAAGTCAAGAAAACTGAAAGACTGAAGAGTCCATATACATGCATTGTTCCCAGAGACCAGGGTCTATTCACAAGCTTAATCAAAATGATAAGGAGGAGGCAGAAAGGCAAGTATCTCTCACTATTGCTTGACGAAAACTGAAATACTGAAGGGTCCATATACATGCATTGTTCCCAGAGACCAGGGTCTATTCACAAGCTTAATCACAATGATAGGGAGGAGGCAGAACCATCTAACAAAAGGCACGTATCTCTCACTTTTGCTTGACGAAAACTGTAGTGTTGTGTGCACATAATCTGGATAACCACATCGTTTGCTACAATCGTGTTAGATGGCCGTCCTAAGTCGGCACCGATTGCCCATTGGTCTCGTTGATTTATGTGTAGTCATTTACGTTTGATGTTTCTATGTGAATTGGTGTTCCTTGTACCTTTCGCGTCTCTTTCTGTGCGTGTCTGCTCTGTGTTGTTTCAGCGTTTGGTTTTGCTGTGGGTGCTGTAACCAAGTGTTGTTGGAGATCCCAACCTATCCCTTATCTTATTATCATCTTGAACAATTAACATTTCAAACCAACTTTAATGCAACAGAAACGTGTTTTGGAGAGTGAATCTACATCAGTATTAATATTAAGTTTCTTTTAGTTTATTCTCGTACCTTCTGTCGTGACGGTAGTACAGATATTTTCACACATGTCTCCACAAATGTTTGGCTGACACTCGCATCTCCCTGTTTGTGATGACCAGGTTCCTTGGTAATTGCAGGTGAAAAGAGGATGGCCACGCTATGCGAATCAAAATTTATGATTTTCACTACACTTAAAATAAGTGAGAGGAATGAATAATCAAAAATAAATCTTAAACTGTTGTGACGGGTGTTGCATGCAAATAGGGAAGAGTCAGGTAAAACAGAGGAAATTCTATTCTATTTCAATTTTGTGTAGGGTACATGCGAGCCTGTAAATAATTATGTTTCTGGTGTTCTGATTGGACAATAATGACAAAATTGGGCTTTTTAGAATAGAAACATTTCTTGCTTTACATTAATACAGAGAAAATTCCTGAAAACCCATTCATTAATATCTAAAAGCTGTAGAAATTCTGCTATTTTAGAGGCAAAAATAACTGCTCCATTTAGTGCAGATTTTAGGGTGACCTTGAATTACACTTCCTGTCCTCTGGTTCTAATGATAAAACGTTCTTATTCTGACATATTTTTGACTCGCTAGCATTGACGGTTAATTTCATGTATAGATTGTAAGCATTGAAGTTGTATATGTGAAATGCGACAAGATTTCGTTAACATTGAGGCCTATGGGAAAATGGACGAAAATGAATTATTGGACTCTCCCCAATGGGAGACACTGACTCTCATCAGGCACTTGGTCTTACTTTGGAATATTGTTAAACCGGGGTTCGCAACTGTTCAAATGGAACTTCTTAAATTCTACTGATTTTGCCTTTAAAGTTACCGACTCGATTTTGAGACTGAATAATTCATGAGTATTTCTTATATGTTTATATTGAAACAAGAAACTCACAAATGAAAAGAAGTGTTCGGATAGCTTAAGGCGACTGATCAATGCCTTGTTTACAAAATATAGATTAATAATTCGTTAATAATAATCATATCACAAATAGATACAAATATTTGGTAATTCATTTCTCTGTCAGAAATATCTATTGTTGATAAAGTAGAATGTTTCAAAATAGATAAAATTTTTTTTTTACTTCTAAGCCTTTTGCTTTTTATTTAGGATGGCATTTCAATCCGAAATATAACGATATTAAAAATAAAGAAAAATTACCTGTGCATAAAACATGCATTCTCCAGTTGTATTCAAGGTAATGCTCGAGATAAATGACGTCGGATTCTGGATAATGGCGCACCTTGTGCTATCATTCGTTTCACAAATATCAAAAGCAACACATTGTGTGTCTAACATACATTTCACACCACAGAAAGTGACCGATCTTTTCTCATTGTAAATTACCGAGTCGGTATTGACTACTGTATGAGAAACTCTTACATCGAAAAATTCGAAAAATGTGCTACTCTTTGCAATGTCAAAAATTGTAACGAGAAATGTCAGCTTAAAGATCATCCACATTATAGGTGCAATGTAGAATTCCATTACATCGCTTGATTATGTCTAAGCTTTTGATGAACATTGAGGTACCCAGTCGTAGGTCACTTGGTTCAGGACTATATTTCAGTTCCAGTATGAGAAGCGTCCTATGACAAATTGAAAGATATTTAAATTTGGCTAATGACTATTTAGTCATTAGGCAAATTTAAATATCTTTCAATATTTCAATTTGTCATTGGACAGAAGCTTTCAACGGCGATATAAAAAGGGGCATCATGCAGAAGACGTGACATTAAGAAAAGTTAGAACAAGGAATAACAAAACAAAAATTGGCTTAAGGGAGATGGAGATGAAACAAGGATTGAGACAAAGAAATCAGTCAAAAGTAATGAAATGTTCTTTCGATCCGGAACGAGTCGCTTCTTTTTACTACGATATTTAGCCAGGTGTGGTAACCTCAAAGAAAACCGACAAGGTATTCTAGATTGATTTTATAAATCATTCATATCAAAATCAAAACACGGATCAACTCTTCCAATAATTTGTCCAAAAAAAATGTTTCTCTATAACAACGAAGAAATAATGGTATTACATAAGTGTGGTTTATTCCCGGAACGTCGAAAATTTTTAATGACTTTGCCTTCATTGGATGAGAAAGGGGCCTTCCAAAAAAGAATTTGAATTTTATCAGACATTTTGCATTATTTTTCTACATACATCTATACACTTTTGCCAATCATGTTTAAGGGCCTCACTACCACTTTGGAAGAACTCCTTTTCTTGAGTGGTCAGAAAGTCATCCACTGCAAGCATGACGTCATCATCGGACTGAGAGTGGGTGCCAGAAATAGCTTCTTTCAGTTTTGGGAATATATGAAAATCTGATGGGGTAAGATCAGATGAATAAGGCGGATGTTCAATCAAATTAATCCGCAATCATAAATGGCAGCCATGACAGTGACAGACTTTGTCCTGTTGGAACAACACATCTTTAACTAGTAAGATTTCCGAGGCGCTTAAGTTAAGTATTTTCCCTTAACTAATAATCTATCAGCAGTATACCTTCTGCATCCCAGAATACCGAGGCTCACAACATATTAATCAGTCCTCTTATTTCAATTTTTTCTTAATAAACATCTTTGAATTTCTACAGAAATTAAAAAATGTCTGGTAATATGTAAAAACTTCTCGATTTCTGCTTCAATTGAGAATCAACAAATTTACTTTACATGGGCAATTTTCATTCAAACGAATGTTTCTCTCACACTTTATATATAAACACGCATATTTTATAAAACGGGTAAAGTACCTCAAAATAGCGATGTTTACTTAGTAGTTTCACATTTTATTGCGATACGTCTTTCGGCTTTATGCTTAGCCTCTTCAGACAATAATATTATATAATGCAATCTTTGTACAAACTCTAACTATAATACATGCAATGGTACATTGATAATAATCATAATTTGTTCATGAGATTACTATGCCCTCCTCGCTCAAATTGTGTAAATAGATGGTCGTATCAATTATATCTAAAGGAAATGCTAATATCAGATAAAGTGGTCAAATAATGAGATAAAGAAGATCCTGACGGCAATCTCATCAGTTCTCACAATAGAGCACCAAATTGAGCTTTATCGGACCCCTAGCAATCTAGAGGTTGGACCAGGTGCCCGGGAGGAGTAAGCAAAAGATGCACTGTCTGAGGTTAGGTCTATATAGAAAGTGCTATGGCGACTATGTCAGGGAAAATATATTTAAAACATTTACTGTCAAACCCCTCGCGGGGAACTTTTTTACGAGCTCCACACCGCAATGGACATAATTGTGACACAAATGAGATAAAGAATATCCTGACGACAATCTCAACAGCGTTCACAATAGAGCACCAAACTGAGCATGGACGGACCCCTAGCAAGCTAGAGGTGGGACCTAATGCCCGGGAGAGTTAAGCATCCCCTGTTTGGCTATAGCCGTATTTCTTAATATTAAGCATACATTTCTATATATATTAAGCATATATTTTAGATATATTATATCAATCAGATATTTCTATATATTAAGCATAACATTGCTGTCTTTTAAAAGCATAACATTTCTATATATTAAGCAGAAGGGCAGTAACACACTTTTGTGTCGTCGACAACGCCCCACATATTGGGATCACTCTGACAATTGTCTGTCTATCTGTTCTTTATTGAATTCAAGTCCAACAGGAAGACTTTATATACTATGTATCTACCTTTATAGGAATAAGTTTATCTCTAGTATAACAAGGTACGTATGTTTGAATCTTTAACCTTTGTGTCTGAGGGAAAAAATACAGGAAAAAAACTTTAAAAAAGATTGTTATTGCCAGGTAGTTATGTATATATTTATTCCTTTCTACATTACAAAGCTTTGCACATGTAACATGTACTAATTGGTTAATTGGTCACCCCTTAGAAGGCCCCTTTCATGCCCAATTAAGATATAGTCATTAAAATATTTTCGGAACATACCATAAGTGCATGTCTGGTCCATGCTGCAAAATCTATTCTTAAATGATGCGATGAAATGTAAAGACGTGGTATACTTCCATGACGACAAATTGATCTTTCTTATACTTTTTATATCCCTACGGATTCGACTTTTCCCGGGTTATGTACCAGAGATCTTTTAGATCACTTGTAGAACCAGCTGAGGGCAGATAGATACTCCTTAGTTTTAGAATAGCTCATTAATTTCGTATCGGAAAAACTACAAATATGTTTCAAGTCAGTGCAGAAGTTCAGTAAATGTTACGTCTTCAAATTCATAAATTTGCAGCATGGACCAGACATGGTCGTTTCAGGTACTGATCTAGGCGAACAATATACTCAGGGACTAACAGTCCATTAGCAGAGATACCAACCTAGTGATTGAAATATCATATTGAAAAATATGCTCTATCGTAATAATTTAGTGCACCATATTCGCATTTTAACAAATAATGTATCATCAGTGTTGCCCGAGGCCGAAAGAGGGGAAAAACAAAAGGTGTACATGCTAATCCTGTAAAATTTTCAGGAATAATTATAACGAAATCTTTGACCTCAACCTTTTCATTAATTGGCATTCATGTTTCATAGACTAGTTTTCTTGATTTAATCATTTGCTTTGATTGTTTGTTTATTAATTTGGTGTGGTTGTGTGGTGTACCTTGCCGATCCCTGTTATTTGTTGTAGTTGTTTTGTGTTTAAGGATCCTAATACTAATAGAATACTTCTGGTTAAAATTTATACACATTTTTATAATTTGCCGATAAATACCGATGATTTCATAATCATTTAATTTCCATCGTTATTTTCGAGAAACGAAGATTCTGATAGGCTGAGAAATTTTGCTGATACATCGATCAACACACATCTTCACGGAAGTCTATTTATAGCAATATTTTTAGAACCGGGGGTTCCCTCAAACACGAATTGCTGAAAATACAATTTGTTGATGTTTGCTCATCATTTCAAGGGTACCGTTTCTTTTCTACTTACTCAAAAATTAACAGTGCACGTAGAATTTGCTCCAACTGGTCCTTATTCCAAAGATATAGAGAGACGATCGTTCGCTGGTTGAATTATGGCGGCTGCCATAACTTGTTTTCGCAGACGTATCACTGCAAAACCCTCCGACTTACGAAATATAGTGCGGTGATAAATTGTTTTTAGATCCAAGAAAACATTTTGTTTTCCATAAATAGATGATAATGAAATGATAAGAAATGAATTTGATGTTTTTTTCTGTTGATGCAGGTATCACCCGAAAAATATGAGATACATTTCTTAAATCGTGAATCTTTTGGGTCATGGCGTAGATCGTTGTATGAGAATTACAATCCCTCATTTTAGCTGGAATATTATGGTATGTATATCATTCTTTTTTTTAAGAGAATGGATTTTTTTCTGTGGTGTTTATCATTGAAATGCATTAGGACTTAATACGTACCTTATGTAACTTATTCATTTTTACTATAGAAGATTACATAACGACAACATATTTCATCTGTTCTGATTAGTTCGGAAATGTAAATACCGCATAATAACGTGAACAATATGGAACAACCTATATTAGAGTACGACGATTTATTGTCCCATCGATAGTACAAGGATGGTAACCGTCAACTGTTTTTCATGAAGTGTGAATTGAATGGTCTTTACAAGATATAAAAGTTACAAGTATTTTATGATTATATATCCATTGAGATCAAAGCAATGTTTATGGTAACTATGGTAACACTAGATACTTTATCTATAACATTTAGCGTAAAAAGTAGATCGAGTGAACAAAGTTAATATTACTCGTGCGGCTTATCTAATTTTGGCACACCTTCATTCACAAAACACCAAAAAAAAAAAAAAAAAATTTTTTTTCTCTTCTTTCAATGCTCAGAATAGGCTGAAATATTACGACCCAATAAATAATCGTGGTGTATAAAAATTAATTCTTTCATATGAAAAAATAATAAAAATGAATGAAAAATTTCTATATGAAAACATATACAGAAAGCCAAATTCCGACTCAGAGCCCTTGGATAAATAATACTCAATATTGCGTGCCATATACGAAATATGAGGCATTGCGCTGGCCAACGTAAGGAGCAAGTTCAAGTATTTACTTCTTTGTGCAATATGAGTCACAGGAGCTCGACGCCAAACGACCCTCAGTGAAATGCACTCCTTTTTACTTTCTCTTTATTCCAGAGGAATATGCTTAATATGTGTGTGTCCGTGGCTTCGAGCTCCTATGAGAATCGAAATTAGCAAATATTTAGAACTTCATTAATTATGCACCTTCTAATCACAGCACAGTCCACAACATAAGATGTAATAACACATGTGATCCCTTATTTCTCCGATAGTAACTACATCCGGGTCCTTGAAATCGTCAGATAAAGTAGATGACGTCATCGCAGACGACGGCATGGATGATGACGTAGAATGAGTTGGACACTCACTGTTCACTTCCATAATACTGAAACAAACCAAGAGATGCCATATGTGTCTTAAAATTTGGGAATAACTTGCTTCTGACGTTATGTTTGCGGAAGGTAAATACTGTGTTTACGGTCGCAAACTGTGTTTTTTCTGGTGGCGTGGGAGCCAGAAAAACGGATGTTTGCGACCGTAAAATCAGCATGCATTTAGTACCGTCCGCAAACATAACGTCAGTATCAAGTTATTCCCATTCTAATGCAATTTGTATTTTTGTAAAAATAAGGCGAAATGTGACGTTAGCAATGTCAAAGCCTAGTATATTCTCGTTTTACAGCCGTAAGTAAGGAGCAAACAACCAATGAAATTCGACGTTATAGCGACATTGCATTAGAATACAATATAATTATGATGCTCCTAACTTTCAGACAGGGTTAATTGTATGAATTAGATCCATTTGGGTTTTAGCTTAATTATCTGAGCGTTCGTAATCCGGCACAAACTTTTATCATTTTCGACTTCTCCTCTGCAACCGCTGTACAGAATTCAACAAAACTTTACAGGGAGCTAGTATTCAATGTTCTCTTCCGAGTTTGTATTTTACGAGCCGATCGGTCAATAAATATGGCCACTAAGGGCTCTGATTGACTTGCACATTTTCGACATCTCCTCTGCAAACGCTGAAAAGAATTTCATGAAACCTATTAGAATGCAAACACTCAGGGTCCTCTACCTAGTTTGTGCTTTTCGAGTCGAGGAATCGGATTGGCTGAATTTCACGAAACCTGAAAGGAAGCACGAACTCAAGGGTTTCTCGGAAGTTTCTGTTTTTCGAGCCGATTACTTAACAAAAATGGCGGCCGAGAGCTTTGGTTGACTGACGCATCTTCGACTTCGACTTTGTAACTTCCGCATAGAATTTCACTAAACCTTATAGGAAGCAAGTACTATTTAAAGATCCTCTACCAAATTGGCCACTGTCAGTACTACGTCGTGTGGTGGCGTCGAGAAGATTGCATGAAAGTTTCTTATTTTGCTTTTGCCTGTAAAACTGTCCGACAAAAATAGCCTCCCTTTTATATCAATGTCCTTCGATGTTTCCGAAATTATCTTATTTAGAAGATAATAAAACATTTCTAGGTATAATGAACTTATTACTTGAAAACGATTTTTTCGTTAATTACAAATGTAACTGATTAAAATTGAATGAAGTACCCAAATGTAAAAAATATAAAATTTCATATTACAAGCCATCATGTATGTTTACAAACAAAAAGTTTTTACCTTGTAGGTTGCTCCGTTATCACAGAGTCAGAATCGACGATTTGATACACATTGTATGTATTCATATAGGGAGGTTCGCTGCTGTACATCGTCACTTCCTGTTGGCGCCTGGAAAAGCATGGCCTAGACAAAATGGCGACTGGAGCACTTCCATCCCGTTTTTCAAGATGGGAGGAAGAACTTATTGTACTAATGTTAGAGGGTGCTGTCCTTTCTACATGGTTATAATAATTGAGTTGATTTAAAGGAAATGATGTTTTCTCTTTAGAAACTGGCCGAAATCCCGCAGAATTGTGCACTTGGATATTTGATGCAGCCGACTGATTGGTTAGATAGTTTTCGTCTGAAGTTCGGTCCTTTAAGGCTAGAGTTCCATAATATAATTCTGACTTTTCTATCAGATTCCATTTACGAGAAATATCGAACTGAGCCGGAGTTCGCCGAACTTCCTTGTATGGATACATTTTGTTGATAATCTATAAAATGGAATAAATTAGATATTTAGAAAAATAGTCTACAAAATTAAAACACGGATCATGCATTAAAAAAATTAATTTGGATTGTATAAGTGTAAAATGGTATAATGTTTTTTTTTCAAATTATGAGATCACAGGTTGGCTTGAAGCTTTTGAAAAATGGTTACTAGCCTCTGATAATAAAGTTTTCATTCAAACGACTTTTTTATGCGATAAAGCAGGTTTCAACTTTAATTATAACAGATTAAAAACTTACTTTTGAAACAATTCTAGTTTTGCATGATTTTCCCGTGCGTATAAGGAAACATACTAAATAGAAAATACAGTGAGTAAATCATTTACTGCGCATGACCGTTTACCTGGACATAATGTTTGTATACCGGACAGTCGTTAGGTCAACACCTCTTCAAAGAAATCATCGGTCTAATGTGAAAACATGGTCATCATCGTAATTGTAAAACGGTCATCAAACTTTTATATCTTACAATTACCGGTAAAATATGGTTCGAACACGATCGAACTCACGTACATTATAAACATGACTGTTTTTCCTTTATCTTTTTTTTTTGTTGTTGTTATTTTGAAAAGAAAGACGCCAAATATTACAAAGAATTTTAAACTACATTGAAAATTCATATATAACACATGTACAAAATTAAGATACAATTTGCTAATTTGCTTATATTGACTGTTCAGATTAGTTAATACATTAATCTTAATCTTGCATTTAACAGTACAAAAAACAAAACAAAAAACAAAAAACCAAACCAAATTAAAAAAAATAAAAAAAAAAAAAAAAATAATAAAAAATAAATAAAAAAAAATGCATGCATCTCAATATAGATGTGTTTCGACAATCATAGTGTCTATCCGGATGTTTCCTATTTATTACAAAAATCTGCCAAAATAGTCATCATTATAATTAAATAAATGAAAAAAAAAAAAAAAAACCAAAAAGTCATTAGCCATTTGATGAAAATTGTTATCGAAAGTCACATATCTAATGACTCTGTTACATGAAAGTCGTTTTGAAATAGTCTTTAGAATTAAATTATAATAATTTTTTGCGAGACAAAAATGTGTAAAATGACACCATGCTCCTTCACCACCACTGTTGTCCGTCCAACCGGGACTGTGACAAGGTAACATATATATTGGTACAAAAAATCGAATTCGGGATGCAAATTTTAAATCTGATGCCATTTCATAAGACACATACTATGTTTACATTGAGTTCATTCAATTTTGGAATGAGCAGGGTGCCGACGACACCAGCCGCATGTCATAACCCAAAATCATTTAACTCCCCATCTCCTTCTTTGCCTCTTCGAAATGAAATATTGTGTACATGTATAGCGTTTTCTCACCGGAAAATGATAGTTCAGAAGGTGTCACCACTTGTTGTTATTTTTAATTCGAAAACACCCAAATTAGCATGGAAAAGTAATGAATTGAATGATGATTGCATAAAACAATATGTGTAAATGTAATAATATTTATTTACAAGGAAAATCGTGTACATATGTGTTGAAATACAAATATGTCCTCGGGACAATAGTGTATTATATATGTACATTGTATATACATGTTTGCTCAATATACAAAATGAAAACATGCACTTGTATATATAGTGCATCCTAGACAATTGCCTTCTTTGTTTTCAAAGATTTTTCGAAACTTTGTCCTTCATCAGAAAAGGGGATTAAAGAAGGCAAAAGGAAGGAAGCATTTTAATGTCATGCATTAAAAAGTATAATGATCGAAATGATATCAAATTTGATGCCCTTTATTGATGTTAAGAAGGAGGGGAAATATCTATCTTTGTTATAACAGATTTACTAAATATCCATAATATTTATTACGCTTTGAAAAAATCCCAAGTAATAGATCTATACTTGAAAAAAATACAAACAAGTCTTACATACATGTAACCAAAGACTTATAAACAGTAGTCCTTGATGTAATATAAGCCAAAGACATGTTGTACTAAGAAATTCATTCTTTTTTGCTTTTGTTTTTAGACATTCGATCTAGAATACGGTTTCAGATTCTTGAAGGGATATATCGTAAATTACACTCAGTCAACACACAGACAACAGCAGCATAGCGCAAACAACAGAGTGAGTAAACAGGAATTGTCCGTCTCGCTGTCCCGCCTCCTCTCCTTTAGCACAATCCTGTATGAAAATAAAATTGAGAGTATAATTATGAAGAAGTCCAGAATACTTGTAATTTTTGGGTATATTTCAAACTATTTTATTGCACCTTTTGTTTTTTAGCATTTATTTCACTTTCGCGCGACGCACAACCAAGAACAATGATCTACATTAAAATCTTCAATGAGGAATGCATCATGTAATATACATATAATCGTATTTCAACATTGAGAGAGAATTGTTTCAATTTCATTTCTCATCCGCCTTTCAACAGAGTCACAGGCCGAAATATCGCCTGGAAATGCGTATGCGCTTATAAAAAAAGAATACACAGGCGATCTTTCGGCCTGTGCACTGAGTCCGAAATGACACCATTTCACTGTTTGCATTGAGAGGTAACAATGAGACTTTTACTACATTACAGAATTAATAAAAGTCAAAAGTTGTATTTGTAGAAGGGTCAATTACATATACATGTACTAACGTTTGTTTATATTGTTGTTCCTGTCCATATCCATAGTAACCCTGATCTGGATGGTCTTCCGGAGTTTGAACGTAACTTCCGGTACTTGAGCTGTATTCGGACGGAGATGAGTCGAGATAAGCGTAGGTGTACGGCCTGTTGGAGTAGGGCAGATTTCCAGGTACTGCTGGGGGATACGGTGGTTCTTGTGGCGGTCCTGGGGGCTGGGTGGGGTAGGGTGTGTAGGGAGGAGGTTGGTCCTCATACGGGGGTATTGCTGGCTTTGACATCACTGCAAATCATAAAACACGGGTTTAATGACTAGTATAAAGCAGATAGAAGATTCTAAGACAATGAGCAAGATTAAACAAACTGACCGACAATAACATTTGTACATTGAGAAATAATTTAAATAAAACTGTATAAAAATCAAATTTGATTATAACTATATAATGTCGTTTTCTGACATTATTTCCAATGCTTTATTCGTATTTACTTCATAAAAAAAAAGATGAAAGACAACTTGATAAAAGGTGTATATGCATGTACCACTTTTCATTAAGCCCTTCATTGTCCATAAAATTTGAATATCTGTATGAAAATTAAGTATTTTATAAACAAACCTTTCCTACTCAAATCTCTTCTTGATGCTACCACAGTAAGATGTATAATGTGACAATTTAGACAAAGTTAGACGACAGCGCGTGCACATATCAACAATGGAGCAGACGACAGCTTGTGATTCAAGTTGTAACAGTTGTTAATTCATGGCTTCAAGGCTTGTCACCAAGTAACCTTATGTAGCATTTATAAATATATCGTTTATATTGATTATATGAAACTTTTGTTGGCAAGGGCGGATACAGATGGAAGGGAGGGGGGGGGGGGGGTGCATGGTCAGGACATTTGCAAAAGGAAATAATATATTTAGATTTTGTTTTCAATTGAAACATATTTTTTTCTGAATCTTAGAATTGTCACAAAATCCAAGGTAAACAATTCTGGGTCCGCCTATGGACTTTGTATGTCAAATGATATAATTTATGTCGTTTTCTGACTCGGTATTCTCAAATAAAATGAAAATAATGGTTCTACAATATTAAACCGAAATAAGTTATCGTAACAGTTTTGCCTTTCCAGCTTTCACGTCGTAAGTTTTTAAAGAACAGGTTGTCATAGAAACATGAACAATTTGAAAAAGAAGTACGATGAAATTCTGTATTTAGATGCAGTTACGGAAAGTCCTTTATAATCTCGTGCGTATATGTATCGTGGTGACGCAACGCTATATTCCTTGAAATCTTTTTTAACCGTTTCACAAGCGATCAATAAAAATACTTTAACAAAGGGGCCGGTTTATATAAATTGTATGGTATCACCGAAGCCTCATGTGACTTCTATAATAATAATTACCTTCAACATTCCTATTTATGATAACAAATGCCGTCAAGGCAGTAATGCTTTTCATTGACATTAAAAAAAAAACTTATCTCATATACCTTTAAGAGTTAAAAGCTACTTGCCATAGGTTACAGTGTGTTGTTTCATTACGGTGAAATCATAGTGAAACTCTGACTTGCGGCAAATAGGCTTGTAGTCCATCGCGCTAACAATAAGTCCACCACATCTTCATTTAAAAATGGACAGGTAAAAATCTACTCATAATTACCACTGTGACATCTCTTTAGTCGGCGTTGGGTCAACATTGGTCAGTGCATGGTAATATCGCTGGATATTTCAATGAACTGTGACACAATCCTGACTGATATATTTCTTTCTTCAGTCGTAGTTCTAAAATTTTACTAAATCGTTAATGACAAGGGGAAATTACTTTTCGATTGTTTTGTATAATGTTCTAGTGAATATTGTTGTGTCTTTTTGCGATTTGTAGTTTTGCCTGATATGTGTCACTTTCTTATGGGTTTGTTTCGCTGGGTGATTGCAGGGTGGTCATGCTGGAGATCATTCCCTTTTCTTAAAAATAAATAGATAATACTAAGCTTTACATTTCTATGCCACAATTTACAGACAACATTAGCATCATCAATTCAAAACAGTTGGAATTAAAAGAAAGGAGGGGATCTCCAACAACACTCGATTGCAGTACCCACAGCAAAACACCAAAACACCTGACGCGAAAACACAGAGTTGACATGCACAGCAAGAGATTAATTCTAATGACTTGCCAAAATTATATGAAACGATGGGCAATGCATGTTATGTATCGACATTAATAGTCACCTTAGTACTTTATATTACAACAAGTGTGACGGTTTCCCTTCTTATCACTAACTTTGGAATTCCCTTTCTGAGCAGCAACATTCCATGCGCACCTGCATATCTTGTAGTAATTGCTACCCTCAGATAAACATCTCTTAACTTCGATAGAGATTGAAATATTTAGATTTACAGTAGAATATATTTTTCAATTCTGATATTAATTTTGACCACTAGATTGGTATCATTCCTGTTGGACTGTTAGCCCCCTTTGAAATACATGTATATTAAAATACACTGTTTCTGATCTTGTAAATTCTCCATAATCAAATCATAATTCATGCCATAAACTGGTTATTAGGCATTAATTTTTGGTCATATTTAGAATTTGGTCATCGTATTTTTTTTTAATATTAGGATTTTCTATACTTTGGTCTCGAACAACATCATTCAGACATAACTTAAATGCTGAAATGTGTATGTATATGTTTCATTGAAATATTTTACAATGTAACTTCTATTTCAATATATACTTGTTGTACTGACAATTTTATCTTTTGAACAACAATGGTTATCTTGCTTCAATATATGAGAAACCTGACTTCTAAATCCATTGTCCATTGGTCTCGTTGGTTTATGTGTAGTCTTTTGTGATTCATGCATATCTCTGTGCTTGTCCACTCTGTGTTTTCGCATCGGATGTTTTTGTGCTTTGCTGTGGATACTGCTACCGATTCTTGCTGGAGATCCCCTCCTTTCTTCTGCAATTTGAAAATTACAAATTTTCCTCCCCAGAGTAATGATAAACATCAAAGATGTACCCATCAAATATTCAGTCTCAAAGTCGAGAAGGCAGGGTAATACCACGATAATTTCCATAGGAACGGTTGCGAACCTCGGAATGAATAACATTCCTAAGAGAGACAAGGTGCCAGGGGAGAGTCAGCGCCTCCTGATTGCAAACAACATCCGTCGCAAAAGCTCCATGAAAACTTGTCAAATTCGGTGATTGTCTCGATGTACACATTGATGTACATATCAGGTAATGGTTATGACAGCCATTCAATCCACATCCAGAATATCGCCGATTCATTCCTGCGTCCCATCCCTATAATGTATCTATTCGCAATTGATACGCTATTCCAGATCAAGCAAAAACTATACAGACTTTCTGTTGGAGGCTCAACGAAGGGTATATCTGTGAGCGACTGTCTTTGTCACTGCACAATTTCGGACGATACAATAATATCTCTGAAAGATTTTAGGTGTTGTATTATCATGATTCTGTACGTCCTTTGATTATGACTATGGGTTCTGATTTGGAGTTATGTTGTTTGAGACTGAATTATACTCAATTATCTCCATGTGTAGATTTTTAATAAAAACATCCTAAATGTAGTAGACCAGCTCGTTACATTGAACTCACAAGTACGCTATTAGAAATTTAGCGGATTTGACTATTTTCAACCGAACTGAAAAGGAAAGGTTTTCCAGCATAATGAAACCATATGACCCCTCCACTAACGCAGCGGAACACATTCACAAGAAAGTGACACATAAATGACATCAGACAAAACTACAGCCCTCAACAGGAAACAACAATATGGACAAGATCATCGTACAAAACAGACAAAAACAGTCGAAAGAGACTTACACAAACATCAAGCATTATTGACAACACAAATGGAAGGAGACCAATGCACAAGCAGCGCCAACTTTGGACGGCGATCTGATATAAGCAGATGGTGTGGTTATCCGGATTACGTGCGCACACATATCCCACTGAAGTCTCCATAGACATTCAATTGCTGTATACACATAACACTTCTCACTGTAGGGTGACATCACTAACAAGATAGTTAACGCAGCGGCCTCAGGTAACACATATTCTAAGTAAATAGTTATGAAAAATCTTATGGCATGCGTTTAACAGTCCCTGCTCTGCTGGCTGAAGCGAGCTCAAGATCAATCATCAGATCATCTGACCAATTAAAGTAGCTTTTGTTATACGCCAGCAGGAGATTGCCACTCTTTCTTGGCAAATGTCTCACCAAGACATATTCTCCTTTGAGAGAACCTAGTCTTGACTCAACCGACCAGTTATTACTCTGTATGGTAATTTGTAAACAGCTTGGTTTTGCATTCTTTTCGATTTTTGTCCTTCAAATAAATTTATGATAAAGTATTGCATGTATCTGGTGCATTTCATCATCTAAAAGAAAGAAATTTCTTAGGTAAAATTCAGATAAAATGTCTTTAATACGAATTCTAATTTCTGCTTTACATTTCGATTGACAATGTACTTTAATAACTCTAATAACAACCAAAATCAGTCCATAGGTATTTCACATATGAAATACAATGTAGAGGCTTCACACCAATCATCATGCCAAGTGTATTCTGTTTCAGGGTAGGCTGGATAGTGGGGATGTACTGCTTTGTAGAATCGTAAACAATTGTCTTGTCCTCCATAGTTATCTGGCTCATACTTCCACACGCCATGGTACATCTTCCCCCACTTTGTGAAGGTGTGGTCCGAAAAGAGACTTCCATCTGACCACACCCATTGACCCTCTACGGCTATATCGTTACCACCTACCCAGAATCCGTACGTCAGGTCATCTAGGACAAGAAATAATTAAAAAGAATCACTTATTAATCATCTCACAATCGTCGCTTACTTTTTGCTTGTGATCATATACTAGTATTTGAAAAGAAGATTGTTTTACAATAACAAAACATAAGCTTATGGGGCGTGAGAATATGCTGTAAGTCGGGGTTGTAATCTAGTCATTGATCAACAACTACTGCAGACAATCCAAAAGCTAGACGTTCGTTCCGAGAGCTTATCAACCAAACACAAGAAGATACACATGGTGTAGTATTCCCTTTCAAGTAGGATCTTTTTCTCTTGTTTCCGAAACTCGTCACAAATGCTTAGCAGTTATATAATCATTCTGGGATATCGAACCGACTACTCATCTGCAAAAATCAATCTTTGTCTAAGGAATTTTAATAGAGAAGGGGCTTTCCAAGTTCAATAACTCTCTTTTATATGATAGTCAAATACTTAGATAGGAATAACGAAAGGGGTAGACGTCATGTCGAATAATAAAACATTAGGATATCCCCCCCAAGTAATGATAATATTCTGAAGATGGAATTCTATTTAGTAATTTTCAAATATTCTTAGAAATATCATGCGGATCTTATGGAATGAAAACGTACTACGTAAAACATGAAATGAGATTCTTTGAGGCTTTTTACTCAAAGAAAGGGTACGACTTGACTTTACTGACAGAGAAAAAAAAACCCCCAAGATGAAGAATCAGATAAAAAATAAGGGGTTCGATACCTTAATATTTTTGTTGAAAATGAATCCAAATAAATCATCATTAAAATGACGGTTGTATGACAGATTTGATAAAAACTTCGTCGTCCGGTCAATTACCTATTCAATAGAGTCAAGGTGTTATTGTTTAAAAATTGAAAGCCTATATCTCATTCAGAGTATACAACATTTTATGGTCCATTGAATATTGCTTTCAGGCGTCTTTCAGATAAGCTTCTCAGTCAGGGATATGCTTGTGACCGACTAACATCGTCACTGAGGAAGTTCTACGGTCGATATGGGGAACTCGTCATACACTATGATGTCCCACTCTCCAGAATGATGGGTGATATTCTGTCGTAGACCATTTGAACCATCCAACCCAAGATTGTACTCTATATCTTCCGAAATGGAAGTTACCGAATGTGACAGTTCTATCGAATTGAAGCGGCGGGTGTTGCATGCAAGCAGGAGATGCTTACTCTTCCTGGGCACCTGGTCTCACTCTCATATCGGGAGTTCGCTTCTTTTCATATGGTGGAGGTTTTTGTTTGTTTGCTTTTGTTCCTGTTTTATCCTGATTTCGTATGCCTCGGTTATCTGATTTTCTGAATTATCGATTTTGTGCTGTAAACAGGAATATGGTCATTATCCATATTTGTCATTCTGTCTGATCTAATCTGTACAAGATGAGATATATATCCAACAAGACCATGTTGCAGTATCCGTAGACAAGGTCAGAACGGATGAAATAGACATACAAGAAGTATTCACTCTCAAAGTCGAGAAGGTAAGGCAAAGTCATTAAAGATCTTCATCGGAACAGTTGCGAACTCCAGAATAAACAATTTTACGAAGTGAGACAAGATGCCCCGAGAGAGTCCGTGTATCCTGTTTGTATGCAGCACCTATCACAGCCATTCCACGATAACTTGTCAGTTCGATGATTGTCTCGATGTACATATTGATATACATATCAAAATATAGATATGTTTTGTCAGCCATTAAATCGCAATCCAAACTGTCACTGATCATTCTGAAAAGAAGGATCTCATAAATATGCTTTTATATGGTCTCCTTAACAACCGAAGAACTTCCCCAATGACGATTTCAGTTGTTGTGTATCATAAGACAGTGCATATAAAGGACATAACGCAAAAATGCATGCCAACAAACTACCGGAGCAAGAAAGAAAAACAACCATTCATGTCTATAGGACAAACAAATGAATTAATTTATTGAGTTTTTCACATGCAGATTGTCATTACAAATACTTGTTTTTACGTCTTGGAAGGGTCTGTGTATCATGGCAACTGGGAGGTATGCGCAAGTAACAACGTCATTCGCTATTGTATTGGGGATAACCGTCTGAAGTCGGAACCGGGTGCATTTGAGTCTACATATTGCCTTTCGTGTTTTCATAGGGTCTGATTTCATTGTATCTTTAATTGTTGGACACTGTGTTTTCCGTTGTCCCCTATTGTATGTAAAAGTTGTTTTATCTTTTGTTAATTGTTTGTTGTAATCCTGTAAGTGTGTTCCGCTGTGGTCAGTGCAGGGTGGTCTTACTGTAGTTGGTTTTATTTTAATGTTAACAAGACAAACTCATTAGAAAATGAGGAAAATTCCATGAAGTATTAAACATACCAATGCTTGGTGCATTTTGATTCCAGTAATCCCATCTGTCTTCTGTGTGTAACATCAGAAGCATCCCTCCCTCTGCTACACAGGTTGTATTAGCAACGGGCCACGTGCTCCGAACAGTGTTTACTTTGTAACACATGAGTGGGTTCGTCAATAGAGTGTAACCGAGGCTTGATGGACATGCTTCAGTGACTGTGGTTTCTTCTGCTGTAGTCATAGTTGTTAACTGAGAAGTGACTGTAGTTGAATAAAAAACGATCTTAAAGCTGAAAGCCTACATTAAAACTTTGATGAAATAGTAATTTTTTGGGGACGGAGATTGTAAGATAAAGACTCTAACAATCTCCGTCCCATTACATAGAAGTAATTGCTAATAAACCAAAAAAAAAAAAATTAATAAAATAAAATAAAAAATAAATAAATAAATAAATAAATAAAACCCCACAACAATAACAACAACAACAACAAAACCCTGGTTAAAAAAGCAATTTCACATAAATCGTCCATTCCATCATACTTTTATGAAGGCAGTCGCCAAGGTCAAATTCTCCACGCCAGATTAAGAATGTTTTGCAGCTCTTTAAAGCACCATTTATTCCTAAAAATATTGAATCAGACCCTCATTGTTCTTGTAACGAAATCGAATCTACTTCGCACTTCTTACTTCACTGCAAAAAGTACAATCAACATCGACAACTTCTTGCAAACAAATTAAGTGTTCCCCTTTCGACTAACCTATTATTATATGGAGATGAAAACCTACACTTTCCGAGAATTAACATATCTTCCTCTGCGTACAAGATTTTATCTTAAATACTAAGAGATTTAGCACGTAAATTACTTATTACTTTTTTCTTCTAAACTTGAACTGAAGGTAAAATCTTTGTCAACTTGCTGTTCGCCTCCTCCCCTCCCCTTTCCCATCTTCCTCTCTTCCCATCCCATGTCTCTTCTTCATCGTTATGTTTTCCTTCTATCTTCATAGATATTTGATATTAATTACTGTCATTTCCTTAATTCTCATCATGCATTGCTAAGGGAAATGAATTAATATAAGCATCCTTGCTTTTTTTCGGATCCCTATCTCATTGTTTGTATCATTGACATTGTTTCACTGTATATTTATTAGATACCAATAAATATTGTTTAAACTAAAACCCTGGTGTTTCACAATGTGGTCCTTGATTAATATTTTAAAAAGCAATATATGGCTGCGATGGCGAGTCAGCTAGCATTTTCCATCCTTTTTTTTTAAACAGTTTTCATCGATCTTGGGCAATGTCCTTGTTACTGGATATGTTTGATATTTGAAATAGAGGATGCAATTTATAAAGTATAAAATCAAACGCCAATCGTACATAGTGTTATGAAAAAAGCCGCCGAAAATGAGACTTTGAAAATATTTTCCTCTGATCTTGTAGATAAATTAGTAAACTGATGTCCTATCCAAGAGGAAATGAATTTTATTGGTACTTCCTTGAAACTGAAAATTTCATGAAAGGCTGTAAGGCTATTCTAAATATATATATATATATTTACCGACGGCAAAATGAATATATAGAAGAGGGAGAGAGAGAGAGAGAGAGAGAGAGAGAGAGAGAGAGAGAGAGAGAGATCTAATATGAGACACACACATACATGTATATATATATATAGGATCTCAAATGAATTTTCATTTTATATGATGTATTATGAAACGAACTGTGTGTTTTATATCCCCGAGCCTTGGCGAGTGGATATAAAACGGACAACGAGTTTCATAATACATCGTATGAAATGAAATTCATTTGAGATTCTTTTTATCACATGATATTGCCTAAAAATGTGTATTTCTAACGTGAAATCAACGTTTCCGAGAACTAGAGAGGCGAACCACGCCGCGATCTAGTAATCGTCTGCTACGCCATGAGAAGTAGTGTCCCCATCGTATAGATATTCTGTGCGTAAGAGAAAAGTATTTCAATTTTGAATAGTATTTTGATGCAGGAAATAATTCAACAACAACAATTTTAATCATTGATATTGACTCCGGGTCTGAATTTAACAGTTGACCGATATTTGAAAGGTCACATTTGTCAAGGTTTATGTGATTAGGTTCCAAACTTGACCAATCGCATTCAAGCAGAGCGATATGTAACGTGTATAATGTAGATTTAGACAGCATTTACCTTGTTAATCGAAGGGGATTCCCATGCAAGAGATTATTTTCATATCACGTGATACGCTACGGTGGAGACTGTTAGAGTCTTTATCTAACAATCTCCGTTCCATAAAATTTTACTATAATTTCATCAAAGTTTTTATTGTAGGCTTTCAGCTCTAATAGAAACTTCATTGCAACGTAAATATCAGGGTTGCACATTTTCAAGAATTGAGAACGATTCAACAGGAACATAAATATTAAATGTCTTCAAATTCAATAGCATCATTTAAGAACAGATAAATTTGCAGCATGGACCAGACATGCACGTTTCGGGTACTTAACCCTCGTCAGTGAACATCATATTATAATCTTAGTAAGCCATGTAATCTGAGGTTATGATTGAATGATATAACTAAGTTTATGATTCTTCACCATAAGAGTAATACATTTTTAATAGGACAAAGGATAAATCTCCTGTCTTGATTTGTACATTTGTTTGTCCCTTTGTGTGTGCCTTTAGTTGTGCCTTAAGTAGTGTTTGTCTCTATTCAATGTGTTTTCTCATCGTGATGTTTGCATTGTTCTTGTCCTTGTTGCTGTTGTTGATTTTAATTTATTGTTGTTGTTAATAAAACTTGTCGCTGTTGATGCTGTCGTGTTTTTTTTTAGCCATTTCCATTGTCTGTGTTCTAATGTTGTTGTTTTGATGCCGTTTTTATTGTCGTCATTTACGTCTTTGTTTTTAATTGTCGTTATTTACGTCGTCGTTCTCATTGTCGATATTTACGTCGCCGTTTTTATTGTCGTTATTTACGTCGCCGTTTTTATTGTCGTTATTTACGTCGTCGTTTTCATTGTCATTATTTATTTCGTCGTTTTTATTGTCATTATTTACGTCGTCGTTTTTATTGTCGTTACTTATTTCGTCGTTTTTATTGTCGTTATTTACGTCGCCGTTTTTATTGTCGTTACTTATTTCGTCGTTTTTATTGTCGTTATTTACGTCGTCGTTTTCATTGTCGTTATTTATTTCGTCGTTTTTATTGTCGTTATTTACGTCGCCGTTTTTATTGTCGTTATTTTCGTCGTCGTTTTTATTGTCGTTATTTACGTCGCCGTTTTTATTGTCGTTATTTACGTCGCCGTTTTCATTGTCGTTACTTATTTCGTCGTTTTTATTGTCGTTATTTACGTCGTCGTTTTCATTGTCGTTATTTATTTCGTCTTTTTTATTGTCGTTATTTACGTCGCCGTTTTTATTGTCGTTATTTACGTCGTCGTTTTTATTGTCGTTATTTACGTCGTCGTTTTCATTGTCGTTATTTATTTCGTCGTTTTTATTGTCGTTATTTACGTCGCCGTTTTTATTGTCGTTATTTACGTCGTCGTTTTCATTGTCGTTGTTTACGTCGTCGTTTTCATTGTCGTTATTTACGTCATCGTTATCATTGTCGTTATTTACGTCGCCGTTTTTATTGTCATTATTTACGTCGTCGTTTTCATTGTCGTTATTTACGTCACCGTTTTTATTGTCGTTATTTACGTCGCCGTTTTTATTGTCATTATTTACGTCGTCGTTTTCATTGTCGTTATTTACGTCGTCGTTTTCATTGTCGTTATTTACGTCGCCGTTTTTATTGTCGTTATTTACGTCGTCGTTTTCATTGTCGTTATTTACGTCGCCGTTTTTATTGTCGTTATTTACGTCGTCGTTTTCATTGTCGTTGTTTACGTCGTCGTTTTCATTGTCGTTATTTACGTCGTCGTTTTTATTGTCGTTATTTACGTCGTCGTTTTCATTGTCGTTATTTACGTCGTCGTTTTTATTGTCGTTATTTACGTCGCCGTTTTTATTGTCGTTATTTACGTCGCCGTTTTTATTGTCGTTACTTATTTCGTCGTTTTTATTGTCGTTATTTACGTCGCCGTTTTTATTGTCATTATTTACGTCGTCGTTTTCATTGTCGTTATTTACGTCGTCGTTTTCATTGTCGTTATTTACGTCGTCGTTTTCATTGTCGTTATTTACGTCGCCGTTTTTATTGTCGTAATTAACGTTGTCGTTTTCATTGTCATTATTTATGCGCAGTTTTTATTGTCGTTATTTACGTCGCCGTTTTTATTGTCGTTATTTACGTCGTCGTTTTCATTGTCGTTATTTACGTCGTCGTTTTTATTGTCGTTATTTACGTCGTCGTTTTTATTGTCGTTATTTACGTCGTCGTTTTCATTGTCGTTATTTACGTCGCCGTTTTTGTTGTCGTAATTTACGTTGTCGTTTTCATTGTCATTATTTACGTCGCCGTTTTTATTCTCGTTATTTACGTCGCCGTTTTTATTGTCGTTATTTACGTCGTCGTTTTCATTGTCGTTATTTACGTCGTCGTTTTTATTGTCGTTATGAACGTCATTGTTTTCATTGTCGTTATTTACGTCGTTGTTTTCGTTGTATCTGTTTACATCTTCGTTGTTTTTGTCGCTATCGTCGTTATTGATGTCATCAGAGTTGTTGTCGTCGTCTTCATCGTCATTATTCTTGTCGTCGGTTTTATTGCAGTTGTTTGTTGCAGTTTTTATTCTCATTTTATTCGTTGTTGTTGTGTTTTTTTTTCATTGTCGATGTTTTCGCTGTTTTTGTCGCCGTTTTCATTGTCATTATTTTCGAAGTTGCCGTTTTCATTGTCGTTGTTACTGTTTTTGTTTATATTTTAGTTTTGCCATTTTTTTGTATTTACCGTTGTTGTTGTTGCTCTGTTGTTGTTGATATTGAAAAGGGGTCATGTCAGAAAATGCTTTTCTCGCTTCATAAAACTAATGCAAAACATCACTCCTGTTTATATTAATCAGCCCTTTTTCTCGCATAACCAAACAAGCGATATTACATATATACTAAGATTAATGTAATAATTGACAGTTGAAAGTATTTTATAGAATAAATCAAGTGCGTATTCCTAGAGGCTTATACCGGAAGATTCAAAGGGAGGACCTGTATATTGCTTACAAATGAAATTTGCTACTTCATCTCAATTTTAAAGGATGTGTTATTATTTTCATACCGTCTGTGGTCATGGTGGTAACACTGGTAACGGTGGTGCAGGTGTTTTCGCACCAGTCTCCACACTTGCTTGGTTGACATTCACAACGTCCTGTCTCAGACGACCACGTTCCACCATTATTACAGGCAAACAAAGGGTGGTCACGCTAGGGAAATCAAGATTGTTATATTCAAATGTTATACTAATTATCAAATTCAAATTATTTATTGATATTCACCATATTGAATTGCATACATATTAGTGTTGGGAATCGGGTGGAGAAATCAAAATCGATTAATCGGATAAACCTTTCGATTTATTAATATATCGATTATCATCGGATTCTTATAATACACTGCAAAACTGTAAAGTATTTCATGATTTGTCCATAACTTTGTATAACCAGCAAATTTTATGGAAACTCGGCAAAATGTTTCATACGATAGGGGAGGGGATCTCAAGCCATACCTTCTTGCAGCACCAACAGCAAACATCAAAAACACCCGATGCTAAAACACAACGCCGAGCACAGCAAGAGACGGAAAAGAACACACGACATAGAAACATCAAACACAAATGAGAACACATAAACCAACGAGACAAATGTGTAACCGGAGCCGACTTAGGACGCAAGTAGCAAATGGTGTAGTTGTCTGGATTACGTGCGCACAACCCTCCAACATTTCGATTACCCAGAGGTCTCGAAGAACGCAAAATTGTGGTGTAAAAAACCTTCTCATTGTTAGATGACCACAGAAGCAAGACAACAATACGCAGTGGTCCAAGCAACACAAATGAATATGTAAATGGATATAAAAAAGGGGGCGTACGTAATACAGTTCGTGCTCTGAGAGGACCAGGTGGTCGGGGTCCTGTCTTCTCTAAAGAAGTTTCGGCATGGCACGTCATGGAGTCCTGCCGTGATGTACAAATGTACGTTTTCCTGCTCTCGATCAAAACACCATTTTATGAGTTTAGATAATCGATCATTAATTTTTTCGTGAGGAGCGTGGTGTACATATAGAGAAGTCGTATGAAAGTAAATCCGTATTGGCTTGGCAATTTCTAGATTTCATTTTGTCAATTACATCCCTGAGTTCTTAATAGACCAAAAGAAATTTACATCGTTCCTGATAGAACAGTTTCACAATATTTAGTCATGTGTTCTTTAATAGCCGTAAGTGCTGACGTCAGATTTCTAGACAAAATTGTAGTGGAGCAGTTGCAAGAAGAAAGGAGGGGATCTCCAACAACACTCGGTTGCAGCACCCACAGCAAAACTCTAAAATACCCAATGCAAAATCACAGAGCAGACATCCACAGAAAGAGACACAAAAGGGACAAGGAACACCAACTCACACCATAGAAACATGAAACACAAAAGAACAAAAGCATTAAATTTTGTATTCGTTTATAGATCAGTCATAGAGGGCTTTCAAAGGGAAGAACTACCCGGTATCAATAACCCAAATCAATCCGTCCAAAGGGAAACAAACCACGAGAATACCGGGGTATATTCAGAATTGGCGACCAATATCTCTATTGAATATAATATACAAGATAATCTCGCATTGTCTTGCATCAAGAATGTAAAAAGGTCCTTCCATATCTTAAAAATGAAAAACCAAACTGGTTTCATTAAAAACAGATCTACACATTGGAGAAAACACAAGGATCACCTATGATGTTATGTACGAATTGGAAAATCAAAACAAAGAAGGTCAGGGGCGTAGCTAGAGCTTTTTGAAGTGCACGCCAACTATACAAAACATATCATTGATAGACGTGGAAAAAGTTTAGTTTTAAAAATCAAATTCAAGGAATTGTGGTCCCCCGCTTTTGGGTGTTTGTCTTTAAAGAAATGCTTACAGACATCCCCCCATTTTTAAGTTTTAATAATATATCTCATATATTATCAACATTCTGAATATGAAAGATTAACTCCAAGAAAAGGTCAAAAGGTCCAAACTTTTGTTTTGTTTCCAAGGGACAGGGCTTATGAAAAGGTATGCACATGTGAAATATTTAAGACCTATGATTTAAGATTTAAATTACCATCAAAAACTTATGGTCGAGGTTGAAGTTTTTGAATGTGGGTCAACCTCCATGGATAAGGTCACAAGGTCAGAATGTTGTTACCAACAGAAAGGTCTTATCACAAGGAATAGACATGTGAAATGTGAAAGCCCTATCATTTTCCATTAAAAAGTTATGGACAAGGTTATAGTTTTTTGGAAAAGTAGGTCGAACTCAAAGGTCAAGGTCACAAGGTCAAAAATGTTGGTATCCATGCAAAGGTCTTGTCACAAGGAATACACATGTGAAATATCAAAGCCCTATCACTTTCCATTCAAAAGTTATGTTCAAGGTTAAAGTTTTTAATAAGTAGGTCAAAGTCCAAAGTCAAGGTCACAAGGTCAAAAATGTTGGTATCCATGCAAAGGTCTTGTCACAAGGAATACACATGTGAAATATCAAAGCCCTATCACTTTCCATTCAAAAGTTATGGTCAAGGTTAAAGTTTTTAATAAGTAGGTCAAAGTCCAAGGTCAAGGTCACAAGGTCAAAACTTTTGGTATCCATGCAAAGGTCTTGTCACAAGGAATACACATGTGAAATATCAAAGCCCTATCACTTTCCATTCAAAAGTTATGGTCAAGGTTAAAGTTTTTAATAAGTAGGTCAAAGTCTAAGGTCAAGGTCACAAGGTCAAAAATGTTGGTATCCATGCAAAGGTCTTGTCACAAGAAATACACATGTGAAATATCAAAGCCCTATCACTTTCCATTCATAAGTTATGGTCAAGGTTAAAGTTTTTAATAAGTAGGTCAAAGTCCAAGGTCAAGGTCACAAGGTCAAAACTTTTGGTATCCATGCAAAGGTCTTGTCACAAGGAATACACATGTGAAATATCAAAGCCCTATCACTTACCATTCAAAAGTTATGCACAAGGTTAAAGTTTTTGTGACTGACGGACAGACGGACAGACGGACGGACGAACCGGTTTTAATGTCCCCGCGCTTTCGCGAAAGCGGGGGACAAAAATAAAGTCAAATGCACAAACGCCGAACAGGTCGATTTGAAAAAAAAAAAAACCTGTCTCATCATTCTGAATTTTCAGAAAGAAAATGGAGGTAAGCAGTTGGCCACATTTTTTATTTGATAACACCAATTTGAAGCCGCTCACTTTTGACAAAAAAGTTGTCTGATTTCATGTGGTCGCTAAACTTTTTAATTATTTTGTCATCTTTGAATCATTATTTACTTGAAGTGCCAGTGATGAGGATTCATTTCCGAAACATGCATGTCAAAAAGACTTACCAAAGGAATAGGTATTTTTCCTTAAAAAGCAATTTTAGAGAAGATGGGGATATTTGAAGTGTAAAGTGTATGACGTGAGACAATCTTCTTGCGGGCTATTTTCCATTTTCACAGATTCTCTCTCTCTCTCTCTGAAAATTTCGTGCACATTTTTTTCAACTCTGCGATGTGCACGCCATGGAGGCAGCTACGCCCCCGAAGGTCTATTCGTTATGATTGATTTTGAAAAAGCCTTTGATTCTATATGCTGGAGATTTATGAATCAAGTATTCTTTTGGTCCCAGAAATGATTGAACTTAACTATCAAGAAAAACTCTTGGAAATAAAGAGACTCAATCTGAGTTGGTCAAAAATGATTTTAAGTCCAATTGAAAAAATTATAGTTATTAAAATCATACTTATATCTCATCTAACTCACTTATGTATAGCCCTTCCAAATCCAGACATTTCTACTTTAAAATAGCTTAAAAGAAATCTTTTTAATTTTTTGTGGAATTGTAAAAATGATGGAATTTCAAGGAAACAGGTGTTTTTTTAAGTATGAGAAAAGTGGATATAGAATGATCAACATTCAAGCCTTTAAAATAAATTTCTAAAATTAAGCTCGATTAAACGTTAACTGACAAGAGCTAGAATTAATTCTGAATGATCTATTCAAAATATCAACATTAAAGGAAATAGAAAAAAAATTTATAAATATAGTCAAGATTATTTAAAGACTTTACTAAATTCAGTTAGAAGATATCCTTAATTTTCTTTATTTTAGGCCATACCAAATTAATTAAAATGTTCTTTGGATTTTCTTGTGAAAAAAAAGGGTGCGAGCAAGCGAAAATATTATTATTTTATCTTTTTTAAATATTGCAGCTTTTTAGGTGCGAGCGAGTGAAATGATACATTTCTGATGTTTTCCCTACCCACAAAAGGAATCCCCATATGAATCTGGTGACTAGAAAGCCTGGCACATAGCAGTACGGAAAAGATTTTTTAACATTCCCCCTCCTTGACTTTCAGTATCATGTATATTGGACGACAAATTTGCTCCCGACGAAAATTTTCAAACACAAAAAATATCAGTTTCTTCGAATCTGAGACTTCTAGAAGCTTTTTAAGATTTGTAGAAATCAGAACCGACTCTAAAAAAAAATCTTGATTCAGAAATTTATTGGTGCGGGCGAGCATTTTATTTTTATAATATTATTTTTTGAATTCTAAAAAATATGGTGCAGGAAATCCAAAGAAAATTTAATTAATTTGGTATGGCCTTAGAAAGCTTGTCTTCATAAAGAATGACATTGACAAGGATAGTAACTTTATATATCAAGAAATTTGTTATAATTCTAATTATATTAAAATCAACCAAGAGGGTATTACGTCTATCTATCATTAAGTGACAGTTTTACAAGTTCATGTTGTATCAAGAATTTTGTGAAAAATATCATTTCAGTCCACTATTTACTCTTTTTCTATGGCTTGAAAAAATATCATTTAAAAAAATGCCTTGTCTTCGAAAAGATAGCTTTAAAATAATGTTACCTAATTACATTGAGTATATAGAAACAATTTTTAAGAATAAAGATATCAAACATGTTTTAGTATATGACATATTTCTGAGTTCATTTCACTCTAAACAAGAATACATACTATTAGACAAGTGGTGTTCAGATATAAGTATTAATAAAGATGAAGTTTGCCATGATTATATCAATATTTTGCCTTTCAGTATTACAAAAGATCCAAAATTATGTTGGTTTCAGGACCGATTGTTACATCGCATAATTCAATCAACATTCTCTTGTACAATATGAGAATAAAAGACACATTGAATTATTTCTGCAATGTTGGAGAGAAAACAATTGAACAGGATTTCTGGAAAGATTTCTCAGAACTCTTTACAAGACACACAGACGTCTCATTTTGTTTTGAAAAAGAGACCATAATCTATGGGAAACAATATTGAAAATGAGTGCATTTAATATGTAGATATCAATTGTTCTTTTTTTTTCCCTGAAACCAAATAGATTAGTCAGTCAACTAAACCTTTAAAAATTTATGATTAATTAAATTGTTTTTTCGAATCCTTTCACATCATAAGACAAATTTCGATTACATTGTATAATAAGAAAAATCAAATTTAAAAATACGAAAAATATTGTTTTCCATATTTACAATTTAAATTTCTTTCTCATTTGCATTTTGAGTTGAAACTGATTTTTAAATCTGAAATTCAGAATAATCAAAAATCGAAATATGTTAAGAGAAATTAATTACCTTTGTATAAAATCTGCATTCTCCGTTAGTACTCGGTGAAGCGTTTGAGATGAATGACGTCAGATTCTGGATAAAGGTACATCTCACGTTATTATTTATTTTACAAATATCGAAAGCAACACAATTGACATGGTACAAACATTTCAAGCCACATCGCGTGATTGAACTTTCGTCCTCGAACGTTTCGGAACCGGAAGTAATCAATGCATGCGATAATTTTGCATCGAATAAAGTGCTACATCTTGCAACATCAAATACGGTTGCATAAAATAATAATATATGGACGATGCACATTATTGAAATGATACAATGCATAGTTGAATACAATATTGAAGTGAAACACTGTAGTATACCGGTAGTTTAAAATGATAGAGGATTGGGACATTCTATAGAAACACCCTCTTTATAGCATTTTGATATACAGGTCGATAAAAAATGTTCAGTCTTGGAAGAATGGGGCTTTCACAAAAAGGGGACATTTGAAAGATTAAACAAGTGATCATTTTTAAAACACACCTGATAGTAGTATAACGCATGCGCTTTCTGGTGACTAAATTACTAGTAATATAAGATGAGATAAAAAATTAATCAAAAAAAAAAAAAACAACAAAAAAAAAAAAAAACAAAAACAAAAAAAAAAAAACAAACTACAAAAAAATACACCCCCCCCCCAAAAAACAAACAAAAAAACCCCCGAAATGTTTATAATACATCTACACAGACGAATCAAAGTTTTCAAACAAAAATAAAGAAGAGAACTTAGCATACGATTTTAATGTGTTCCCCAGTCTATTGGCATTTGAACACTTTGATTTATATTTGGTGACAGAACATTGCAGGTTGAAACAAATCAATGAGATAAAGAAGATCCGGACAACAATCTCAACAGCACTCACAATAGAGCACCAAATTGAGCATGGATGGACCCCTAGCAAGCTAGAGGTGGGACTAGGTGTCCGGGAGGAGTAAGCATCCCTTGTTTGGGTTAGGGTTAGGGTTAGTAAGCATCCCCTGTTTGTCTAGCCGCACCTGCCGTCGATGTTCACGCACGAAAATGAAAACAATATCTACAAAACATGCACTGTCTGAGGTTATGTCTGTATAGAAAGTGCTATGGCAACCACGTCAGGGAAAAGCATTTAAACCACTTACTGTCAAAGCACATTAATAATAAAAATCTCCGAATAACCTTTTTAGAAAGTATTATGCAGCTAAGACCTTTACCAAGAATATGTTAATGTTATGCATAACTTTTTTCATTAAGAAATAAGACTTAAGTAGTGCTTAAGTAACTTCGGTTGGCTGCAGAAAACATCTTGCTGTGGAAAATAAGAGGAGAAAGAGTCCTTAGTAAATTGTAAGAAATGAATAAATCAAGATACTAGAAAGTAAAATAAATGCGAGGATCTAGAAAGGCTAAAGCAATGGGATATACACGTATCTCCATTGTAATTTGAAACTTTCGGATGATTTTCTCATGAACCCTCCTTTCTGACTAGGCTAGACTGGCCTATCCTCTCTATCTGACTAGGCTAGACTGGCCTATCCTCTCTCCCTGGAGAAGTGCATATCTAGACTTCAGCAAGAAAGTAGAGCAAGACAAGAAAACGTGCCGAGCGGTCACATGCTACCAGGAGAATTTTAAAGAATGCTTTTCTTAATTTTAAGGAACAAATCGATGCATTAATTCTTTAAATATAAATCTGCTTTGTTTGCATTGATACAATGAATCTCAAAAGCATTTGGTGATGTAATAACGTTCGTTACAAAGACTTTATTCAATAACTTGAAGTTGACATGGATTCGTCCTACTTTTAATTTATCTAGTTTTTGCAAATTGCAGTATTATACATAAAATAAAAAAAATCGTTTATTTAAATGTTCAATATTTTATTAAATAATTTTTTATTAATAATTACAGTCATACTGATGGATCTAAGGAAAAATGTGTAAAATATTGAATTGAAAATCGCCCCCCCCCCCCCAATATGTTCACGAGATCCTAGTATTGAAATGCCAAGGCAATGATCGAAACACTAAAAAAACGATACAAGAACATCTTAAATTAGTTTATCTTAAATCTAATGTACACCCGATCCATTAGAAAAGTATATTTCAAGACTTTTTTTTATAATTATATATGTTGTACATACACACGAGAATATGTGAAACGTTTTTACGATCACGTGATATGAGCTAAGATATTACATTGTAGAAATTATTTTCCTATCCCCCTCTTGGCATATATATATTCCTCATCATCTTTTAGCATGTTTAAGTACCATGATTTGACTTTTTTTTCAAAAACGTTTAGCAGTGGCGTAGCTACAATGTAAGCTTGTACTCTAAAGCATCCATATTCATTTCCAAGAATTTCTAAATTTTGACAAATAATTTTCTTTCACTTTGACACAAGTTGTGCTCTGGAGTGGCTATTTTTCGTGACTTTCATTGGTCAGAACCCCGCTGTACCTTAACCAGAGCACTGAACGAACCCGCATAGGGTCCTGTCCCAATCTAATTAAAATTCAGCTCTCTTTATTCCGTAAACTGCATACGGAATAAAGATAGCTGAATTTTAATTAGATTGGAGATATCCCTTGCAAATGATAAAGCAAGAAAAAATAAAAGGAAAATATATATATATAAATTAAAAGGATTAGAAAATTTAGGAAAGATTCTCGGTTACCGTGACATACTTTCTTTAAAGAAAACCTTTTGATTTTTTTTTTTTGGTTCTTATAATTGATCAGTCTGTAAAGAAGGAAATGCTTCTCGGACGAGATACAATTTACACAAATATTTCCGTTACTTCCGGTGGCCGGAAGTCTTCCGGGTTCAAATTGCAGAAGCCGACCTTAATGTACTCGGTTTTTGTATAGTCAAAATAAATCTATAATTTGTAATCTATAATGTATCTTTTTTAAGTGTATCAGATTGATTCGAACTCTTCATGTCGGTCGATCAAGCATAAATACCCATTTTTGAAGTTGGGATGCTAAACAAAATTGCATTCAAAATGATTAAATATACTCAAATATCAGAGGACACACGTTAAGTGATATCGACCTTTTTGAATACAATTACATCAATATGTACAATGTATATATTTGCTGATCAAACTACCGTCCTTTTTTTCCTTTTTTTGATTTTATGTATATTGTAATAAGCACATTCAAACAGACTAAGTATGTCTGGATGTTACCATGGTTAGACGATACTTCCTTTCTGCGGCCTGGAAGTGAGATTCAAACATTAAATCCCCAACATTAGACTTCAAAAACCATATCAATGGACAACCGTCAAACAGAACCGGAGAAATGCAGAGCCAAACAAAAGAACTGAAACATTCTGCAAGTATCCAACTGGGATGAGATGAGGAGTCCGGGGAGAGTAAGCATCACATGCTTGATAGCAATGCCTGATGCGTTTTGAAGTTTTGTGGACCATTGTTCTATTATTTATTTACAAGAGAGATGTATGGACTGTGAAATCAACAACTCGTCATGGCCCGTGTAAATTGTTCAAATGGATACGATGATTTTACCGTTTTATTGCAAAGATATAGCCACCTAATTGTGGTTATATCGCCTATACGTTGCACGGTGATATATCACAAGCAAAACCAAGTGCCAGGCCAACATTGACACTCCCTCTTAATCGCCTTTTTTATATATAAGTATGTGAATATAGCAAACAAGCGTCCCGTGTTACATGTACATAGATGCATATAGAGGATGGTAAATTTATGGAAAGCGAAATCAACAGAAACTAAAATATTTAAGAGAACTCTTCAAATTATTAAAGAATTCTTTAAAATAATTAAAGAGCTCTTGAATTAATTACAGAGCTCTATAAAAGAATTTAAGAGCTCTCTTATATAATTATAGAGCTCTTTAATTCACATTTGGTCAATTTTTGAATTAGAGAGCTCTTTAATTTAATTGAATAGCTCATAGATTATTTTACAGAGTTCTTTTGTTCAATTAAAGAGCTCTCTTATTCTTTTAGAAAGCTCTTTAATTATATTAGAGAGCTCTTTAATTGTATTAATTGTATAATATCCCTATTGTAATTAAAGAGCTCTATAAAAGAATTAAAGGGCTCTCTGATTCAACAATCGGCCAAGTTTGAATAAAGAACTCTTCAATTATTTGAGTTTACGTTAATTTGGCTTTTGGAGCGCCAAATTAAGAAAAGAAATTGAGGGCTCTTTGATTCAATTAAAGAGCTCTCTAAAAGAATAAGAGCTCTTAAATATTGAGCGCAATAAATGGTGTTTATTAGAGAGCTCTTTAAAAGAATTATAGAGCTCTTTAATTTAATCAAAGCGCCCTTTTATTCAATTGTAGCGCTCAATAATAGAATTAAATAGCTCTGTAATCGAATGAAACTGTCCTCTAATTAAAAGAGCTCTCTACTTATTTGAGTTTCTGTTAATTTGGCGCTCCATATAAATTTGCAACATAAATGTATAATACCTGATTCGGATACCATATTTTGATATCTACGGGAGGTCCATCTATTCTTGGTAATACAGTATACAAATAGATCAAATCGGATATCATTAAAGGGATAATTTAACGGTATCGAATGTTTCATCACCTTGAATCCAAACCTTTTCCAGGGAAAAAGTACGCGAGATTCCTTTTATTGATATCTTCACAATCTATATGAAAAAGGAGTATTTCAACTTGAAGATATTACATAATGTATTGATATCACTTATAATGATTAATTACTGTCTTGTAATTATTTCCCCTTTCTCTGGCCGTGGGAATCAACATTAAATTATCCATATCTTTAAAAAATATTTGTTATCATGTATAGAATTGAAATAGTCTCTATTATACAATTCAGAGGTAAATCAATTATCTTATCTAAGAGGAGACACTTTAAGAAAAAAAAAGTGAAAAATGTATCATGTTAAATGAAAATAATCTTCAATTAGACCGTGCGATGACATTGCAATTATCACAGCGGAACTCACACGCAAAAAATATAAAAACGAGAAAAAAAGGGGGGATGCATAAACCTACAGTGTCAACAAGCAGACGGAGAATACAAGAAGCCACATCAAAGAGACAACCAAAACATCTACATGTACGATGGCTGATTGATATGTTGTGAGCCTCGTATTGAAGGAGATATGCAGGAATGTTCCTTTTTAAGTCCTGCTATTCTCTGACTATATAAGGTCATGTACCCAAGGAGTCAAGACTGGCCTCATTTCGTCCATTTAAATCGAGGAGGTAACTCTCTGAAATAAACAAGACAAGTTGCTTTTGCAAAATGGACAAAATTGGCGAAAGAGCAGTGATCCAATATATGCATAAAAAGGATATCCATAATGATATAGTAACAACACTAGGGAAAGATGACCCTTCATATGCTACAGTGAAAAGGTGGGTGGCGGAATTTAAGCGCAGCAGACAGAGCCTTGAGGATGAGGAACGCCGTCCTGGAAGGCCTGCCACTGTTGCAACTCCAGAGTCCATGGTATTGTTATGACTGACAGACGAGTTACAGAAAGATATATAGCCAGTACAGGAAAGAGTACATTCATTCTGACTTAAGATCTTGAAATGAGAAAACTTACGGGCCGTTGGGTACCAAGACTTCTGATAGTTGATCAGAAGTAAACCAGGCGCACTTTGAGGGAGATCCTGTCAATTTCCTTCAAAGATTTTTCGCTATGGATGAAACACGAGTCAATAATTTTACCCCGGAAGCACCCTGGCTCAGCCCGGCCAAAGAAGCCATCAAAAGCAAACCAGGCGCACTTTGAGGGAGATCCTGTCAATTTCCGTCAAAGATGGATGAAACATGAGGCAATCATTTTACTCCGGAGGCACCCTGGCTCACCCCGGTCAAAGAAGAGAAAGACTGTTCCTTCAGCTGGGAAGTTTATGGCCTCGGTTTTCTGAGATGCAGAAGGTATTCTGCTGATAGATTATCTCCAAAAAAGGACAAACAATCGATGGCACATACTATGCTTCACTTCTGACACAGTTACGGGAAAATATTAAACATAAGCGCCACAGAAAGCTCACAAAAGGTGTGTTGTTCCATCAGGACAATGCTCCTGTTTACATGTCACTGCCATGGCTGCCATTCATGATTGTGGCTTGAATGTGATTGAGCATCCACCTCATTCACCTGATCTTGCTTAATCAGACTTTCATCTATTCCAAAAACTGAAAGCGGCTATTTCTGGCGCCCACTTTCAGTCCGATGATGAGGTCATACTTGCAGTAGATGGCTTTCTGGACAGTCAAGATAAGGAGTTCTTTAAAAGTGGTGTTGAGGCCCTTAAACACCGATGGAAAAAGTGAATAGATACTGAAGGGGATTGTGTAGAGTAGTTCTAAAAATAATGAAAAATGTTTGATAAAATTCAAATCCTTCAATTCGAGGTTCACAACATATTAATCAGCCCTCGTTATATAAAAGATGAAGGACAACACTTGAAAACATTGATAACGCAGGTATTCATGTGGGCGAGTAGAGAGAAACTGGGACTCCTGGGACAGATACCTAACATGGGGCACCACACTTTCTCTGTGGTGCAAATGTGACGTAATGACGTCATAGGGTCCAGTCCAGAATTAAGCCTTATACTTACCGGAAATTGACCCCCATGTAATCACTGGTAACCCTCCGTCAGTCTTGACCCACGCGGTTACGCTATCCTGACCTATTCTAGCCCCGGTCTGAGGGAAAGGGGGGGGGGATTCGGGGTCATTGAGTGCAAAATAACAATATTATCGTAATGAGATAAAGAAGATCCTGACGAAAATCTCAACAGCATTCACAATAGAGCACCAAATTGAGCATCGACGGACCCCTAGCAAGCTAGAGGTGGTATCAGGTGAGGAGTAAGCATCCCCTGTTTTGCTTGCCGCATCCGCTGTCGATGTCGAAAGTACATTGTATACCGTGTATCATATTAATAGAAAGGTCTCGACGAGTAGATTACAGTCAGGGGGTAGTTCGGGGCCAATGGTTGCAAAATAGTTAAGTTTTCGAAAGGGCAACTGTTGAAGCAGCAACAAATGTTTCAATACCCAACAGTAGCAGCAGCAAATGTTACAATACCAACAGCAGCAGAAGCAGCAACGTTACAATACCCAACAGCAGCAATGTTTCAACCACCACCACAACCCCCCTGCATGGCCTTACACCACCGCCGACGAGAGTTCCATATGTGATTTGTTTTATAGAAATGGAAACTTGGTGCAGACTTTGTTACAAAATCTAACTGTCAAAGATATCCCATGGAACTCTCGGTGGCGGCGGCGGTGGTGGTGGTTGAAACATTGCTGCTGTTGTTGCTGGGTATTTCAACATTATTGCTGCTGTAGGGTATTTCTAACATTGCTGATGTTGCTACAGGGTATTGAAACATTGCCGTATGGTATGTCTAACATTGCTGCTGCTGCTGCGAATTGAAACATTGCTTCTGCTGTTGCTGGGTATTTCAACATTGCTGATGCTGTTGTTGCTGGGTATTTCAACATTGTTATTACTGCTGATGTTGGGTATTGAAACATTGCTGCTGCTAATGTTGCTGGGTATTGAAACAGTTGCTGCTGTCGCTGTTGTCCTTTTGATAACTAATTATTTTGCATCCATTGACCTCTAACCATCCCCTAGTTGTAATCTACTCGTCACCCTGCAGGGCCTTAAACATCGACGCCGCCGAGATTTCCATATGAAATTTGGTTTAAAGAAATAGAAACTTGGTGGATACTTTGTTACAAAATCAAACTCAGTCTGTCAAAGATATTCTATCGAAATCTCGGCAGCGGCGGTGGTGGTGGTTGAAACATTGCTGCTGCTGCTGCTGCTGTTGCTGCTGGCTATTTCAACAATGCTGCTGCTACTGGGTTATTCAACATTGCTACTGCTGCTGGTATTTCAACATTGCTGCTACTGCTGTTTTTTCAACATTGCTGCTGCTGCTGATGGGTATCTGCTGCTGCTGGGTATTGAAACATTTGCTGTTGCCGCTTTTGCCCTTTCGATAACTTATTATGTTGCAATCATTGACCCCGAACCACCCCCTGGTTGTAATTTGCTCGTCGAGACCTTTCATTTGATATGTCACACGGTATACTTACGATAACTTTCAAATTGTTATTTTGCACTCAATTATTACGAAACCCCCTCTTCCTCTTTCCCTCACTGGCTAGAATTGGTCAGGGTGGTGTAACAGCGTGTGTCAAGACGGGATCAAGTTCGGTAATTCGGGGGTCCATTTCCGGTCAGTATAAGGGTCAACTCTAGACCGGACCCTTTGACGTCATCACGTCACATGTGAGAGAAGGTATGGTGCCCCATGTTCGGTCATGATCTGTCCCAGAAGTCCCAGTTTCTCTCTACGAGATAGCACTACTAGTCTATTGCACAACATAAACATACAAACTAAAATGAATTATGTAATCTATAGGTATTATATTCTTTTCCATCATGAATCGTAGGTATACGAGTGACTTATTCTGTCAAACGCCAAACAAATCCGTCTTCGTGATCAGACACAGCACATAAAGACACTTGGTTCAAAACGCAATATGTCACAAAATGGCTTTTAAGAATTCCGTTCACTTTTTAAGTATGATTAAAGCTGTTTAATCTATCCAAACTAATATATCAGGCATTGCTATTTGTTTTTTTAATGATGATAAACAATTTTCCCTGAATACAAATTCATTTAATTGCTTCAAATGACGTCATCAAAGAGAAAATCGAAATTGAGAAAAACATCCCAAACATTAACTCTTTTGAAAATGAAGTCCGTTGTGTGATGTTTTTCGCCCTTAGGCATGGTCCATTTGATATTCAGGGGGGGGGGGGGGGGGGCTTGGGTTTTTTGTCGGAGCAAGATTATTTTTTTTGCCCCGGATCGGGGCAAAATTATTTTTTTCTTGCAAAGTTGGAGCAGGAAATTTTTTTTTACAAAGTGATATCCATACATGTATTAAGAATGTTTGTGTTTTATCAATAGAAATTATTTATATTTTCACTAAAACTCTAAATATTAATATATTAGTTTATTTTTATCAAGTTTTCAATTTTCACTTTCAAACAGAGAATTGTAAATTGGTGAATACTGAAGATCTCCTTCTAAGCTTACAGGAACATAAAATCAGACTATATGCAACATGTGCTAATAGCAATACATAAATATTGATAAAATATTAAAGCTTTTAAGGAAGCCCTTTTTTCATTCACATACATGTATAACTTTTGATATCTTCAAATATATGAACTTAATGCTTTGATAGAAAACTATGGCGAGCGAAGCGAGCCAAAAATTTTTTATACACTTTGAAAACTGCGGCGAGCGAAGCGAGCCGGAAAATTTTCAAGAATTTTAGCAAAATCTTATGGTAATTCTTCAAATTCAGATTACTTGTAAGAGCAAGATTATTTTTTCTGTCACACCATAAGCAAATTATTTTTTCATCAAAATTGAGAGCAAAATTATTTTTTTCGAAAAAAACCCAAGCCCCCCCCCCCCCCCCCCCCCCCCCCCCCCGAATATCAAATGTACCGTGCCTTAAATGTGTCGCAAAGCACAAAATTACCCTACTACAGCTAGAATCTGACCTTTTTTTTGAAGTACAGTTTTCAGAAACAATATCCCGAGATTGACAGGTCATTTTTACGTGCATTTTCAATGATTTTGGACGTTAGTTTTAAGCTTTTCTGGTATTACATTTTTAAATTATTTCCATGTGATGTTAAAGATGCATCTGCAACAGATAAATAAGAAGGGCTGAAGACAAAAGGGAGCTGTTAAGATAGGCTTGATTTAGCCCTGAAATCACTCGATTAATTTCTCGTGCGCAGTCCTTCTATTTCAGGAAAAATAAGTGCTCGGGTTTAAACAATAAAGTATTAGAAGATTCGAAGTAGGAATTGTATTTATAATAGATTGGGTGAAAAATGTTATAATTACGAGTTGAAGAGGTAGGGGGTACTGATGAGAGAAAACGTCAAATATCGAGCGAAAATTCACAAAAAATGCATTATTTTCACAAATTTGATTGAAATTATACTTCTGTACCTTTTAATAATCAAAACTGATAACTGGAATTAACCTTGAGGTATTATAATCATATAATCGGCAAAATCCGCAATCCGGAAACTGAAAAACGGGTTATATTTCGTATTTATCAGTCACAAATGTAGTTTCATGGCGCGAAATACGCACAGTGTAGAAATAGACCAACTTTAATCGTTATTTCCTACCTAACGGGTTAAATATTTGATCGGAACACACTCTGAATAGATTTTTACATGATACTAAAGGAAAAAATGGCAATTTAATTGATTTACCGGTCTAAAGACTGATTCTAAAATATCCACACCATCCCCCCTTTTTTCGTTTTTTCGCCTGTGGGACATTGTTCCCCCCTCGGTTCAGAACCCACTTCGTCAGAAATGTCTTTTTCTGATATACACCTTTGGTGAAAATGGCATTCTGAACCGAGGGGGGAACATGTTGTAGAAAAACTTTCCGTTTTTCCATTGATTTCTATTGGAAAACGCTTGTTTTGACCCCAAAATCGTAATATTGTGAATAATTTATCAACATGACAGAAGATTCATATCTGGCTAAGTTACTTCGTATTTTATACCCGAAATTTTTTTTCATTTTTGCATTTTGAAATTCGACTTTTCAGGGCAGATTTTACGCCTATCTTAACAGCTCCTTAGTTTTCCTTTGGGATCAGAATTGCCAAATATTGATAATATTTTCCTTTATTGTAAAACATACCCCAATATTCGAAAATTTCCACTAAGACATTTAATTTTCAGGTTTATTGGCATATAATGGTAAGATGTGCCTGTATTGTGTAAGAGCATTTAATTTTTTAGGTCACGTGACTTATTTAGTCTATATATAGATTAAAAGGCGTACCGGATTTTCCCTCTTTGACAAGACCTTATAAGGGAAAATATGAAGTTTTGGGGTTTTTACGCATTTTTTGAGCTACATGTGTTGGAATTTTTTCTAATTTGGCTAGAATGGAGTGTAAGATATAATAGATTTAAGAAAATATATTAATTATTCTGAAAATTTTCCAGGAGACCAGATACAATACACAGAAAAATGAAAAAAAACCATGACTTTAGACAACTTAAAAAAAGAAAAACTTTTTTAGCAAACATGTGTGATATATATTATGTAAAGCAATCTCAACATGACCTTGAGACTAGTATCCTATAAAAGCTGTAGATATAACGGCACAGATTGATACATGTATACAGTAATAATGTGAGATATATAGAAATAAATGAGATGGCGTCAAATTATGTATGGTTGTGCATATTTCTGCGCGACCGCCCGCGTTATGAGAAACTGGTGAGCGGACCCTTACAACAAACAGTCAGTGGCGTAGCTATACCAAAAAGATGTGTATGCTTGATTTTACAGTGCGAGTGCCGAAGGCGCGAGCGCACTAGGGGGTCCAGGGGCATGCCCCCCCCCCCCCGAACATTTTTGAAGATAAGAACACAGCAGAGGCCATTTCCCTGATTTTAGACCACTAAATTAAAGATCAGATTATCCTTAAATTTCTACCTAATATACTTGTAGTAAAAATAGCGACCTTTGATAAAATATGATTTTTTTTTTCGGTACAAAACCGTGATGATGTTTGATTTTAATGGAAGCCCAGACAAGTCTTAAAATTACATTAATAACTATATGAATGGAAAATTTAATCCAGAAACATAAAACATCAGTACATTGTAACAATATCAGCTGAGAACACAGCGCCATCTTGGCCGCGAAACAGACCCGAATCTTAACAGCTACTAGGCTATTGTTGGTCAAAATAGCTGAAGTTTTTGCGTCACTTAAATATAAACGGCGCTCTTTGGCATTGGCAAACTTATCAACAACGCTTTGCACGTTAGTTAGTGAAAATTTATTGATTTCAAAGAATTTTTTTTGTCAAAATGTGTATGCTTGAGCATACAAGATATATGGTAGCTTCGCCACTGAGTCAGTCGATCCGTACTCTACCGACTGGGAAAAAACTTTACGCTTATGGTTATAGACCCTTTCACGCTAATTAATGTAGTTGGTTAACTTTTGTCTCTTTGAAGGAGGATTTTGCTCACCAGACCAATCAAATGAAGTCACCGCTCCAAATAATAGCGTGCATCGTAAAGGTTAAGGTGCGTCATTGGTCACGATTTTGGACTATTCTTGCGCATCTCCTGTTTTAGCACTCATTGAGCTTGACTTCTAGAGATTTTAATTCATTGTGGCCAATGTATTTCTTATTCTTTTTAAGACTTTAAATCATTAGACACATTAAAGCGGCCAAGTTTAAAAATTTGATCTAAAATGAATGAAGTATGCGTAAGAAAATGCTTCGCGATAATTTCTGTAAAATTGACGTGGAGGTGTTTTTTTTTTAACTGTTCGGATTCTTTTGCGTTAGTAATTACCCATGAATTTGTTTGACGTATGGAATATTATTGATTTAAGCTTTTTTAAAAGGTATGGCTGATGAATACCGAAAACTTATAAATTGTTTAAATTCCACACAAATTAAGGCAAATTATCAGCTCTCACTGACACTTTTTCAATAAAACCACAAAATGACACTATTTGTGAGTGTCTGTTCTCTCTTATTTGAACACAGACATATACTTTTTTTAATATATTGAAAAGTCTTCCCTAAGAGCACATATTACTGTGTGTTTGGAAAAATCGTTGAAATTCGGTATTTCTGAAATTTTGACCTTAACTTGGATGATTTTCGTATTTTTGTGTAAAATCTAGAAAAAATTAAATTATCATTGAAGTTGGTACCTAAGGTAGCACTTTATCAGATTCTACTTTTATACAAAGTTTTTAACCTGTTTTATTGTATAATAAAAAGAAAAGTAAAATAAAAATCAAATTAGTGCATTTCAATACTTTTTGTAATTTCTTTACAAATGTGCTATTTTCAGGCATTTTCACTCAGTTTTCAAATAAACATAAATCTTGATTTTCATCACGGACCTATAAATTTTCCTCATAAAATGGTTAAGTGACATGAATACTATATTTTAAAATGGTTATCATAAAATCGTTGAAATTCCTTCATTCAGAAATGACATGCCTTATGTTCTGGTGGGCAAAATCGTCCTATCAAGAGACAAAGGTGAACCGAACGGACTTAATTTAGCGTGAAAGGGTCTATAGACTATTAGTTACCCGATGTCTGATCAACAGACTTGGACAGTATGATGGATCCATCATGGAGTCCAATAATATTCAATGATAGTCCCGGTTTGCCAATGTGCAACCATATCAGGAAAAGTTGCTAGTACAAAACC